>CAUDMG010004051.1:1332500-1932500 GCA_958450375.1 Homarus gammarus | reverse complement strand
CTGAACCTTTAAATCATCTCTTACAGAAGTGTTATACTTGATATCAACATATAGGGTGACACCACCACTGTGTCGTGACGTGTTGACGCAGTGTCTATTATAATTAGGAATGTTATACAAAGGGTCAATATTGTTAGTGAGTTTGGTCTCACAGAACCCAATTTCGTCAAATTTGAGGACAATAGAAGATATACACTGATCGAAAAATGTATCTAAGTGAAGGGAATACTGCTGATGTTATGGCTAATCAAGGAGAAGGAATGAGGTAGTAATAGACTAGAACTAAACTCGGGGGAGTTAGGAAAGTAATAGTTACAGTTTGGGTTGGTGTAACCCAGTGAGTTTTGTAGAAAGGCATCAGGATCGATATGAGGGAGTATTGTGTTGACATCATGGGTAAATGAGGTGTAACACATACAATCTAGCGCATCTAAGGGAATGACATCATCATTGTGGGAACATTGATACTAATTAAGGAACAGTAAGAACTCAGGGTAACTGAGGTGCGAAAAAGGAAGATCTATGAAGACTATAACAGTGGGGGGTAACGTACTCACAAGTGCTACAACCAACAGAATTAGGATGACCGGTACTGTTGAGGGTGATTTCCAGATAGAGTGGAAGGTGCGCCTGTCACTCGGTTTTGAGGGTTGCTGGTTTCCACCACAGAGGGTAGACGTGTAGTACTTGAGATGGCCGGCAAGGGGGGAAACTCCTCAGGTGGTAGCGACAGTAGCTGGTTCCCTCCCTCAGTGGGGAGGGGGTTTTCGAGGTTCTTGGAGGGGGGGGGGGGTCGGTACAGCGGGTGGGTGATTGGGCGGGTGTCCACTTGCCCGATCCCTCACAACAAGGGTTTTATGACTGAACGTCACGTGTTTCCCTTGTTTCCTGGCTTCTTTAAACTGGTCCATTTGCTGTACACGGGCTTTAGTCATACCTGGGCAGAAATCTTCGTTGATAAAATACTTTGTCATGGTCAAAGGGGGATGAGAATTTTATCATGATGTCGCGGGGGCGGGAGGAGTTGGGTTTCCCGACGCGTTGAACACGGTCAAACTTTACTTCAGGAAGTTAAAAATGTTCATTCAGCAGGTGTAAAATTTTGCGTTGGAATGACTCCCAGTTCTCGTGGATGTCTTCAGGCATACCGGCAATCCTGAAGCTGTTTCGCCGCCCTATATCATCCACATAATCCACTCGGTCTGCTGTTGTCGTTAGTTCCGTTTTGAGCTTGGAATTCTCCTCACTCAGCTGTTAAACTTGGGTCTTCAGTGTTCGGTTCTCTTTAGCTTCAACGTTCAACATTGCTTTTAAATTACTTATTTCCCCTTGCGATAATTCCAAGCGTCTTTTAATCTCACTTAGCTGGTCAGTGAGACGACGGTCAGCCTCTTCTAGCTTCATGATTTTCTCCTTATTCATTTGTTGTATGATGTCCTGTATGAGAGTCCGTTTGACTTCCATTATCACATCAGTCAGCTGTTGTTTCGTGAAATTTGAATTTTTGATACAAGCAGCCACCTTAGACATATTGGAGCTAGTGAGGGCTGAGTACTTGGCAGTATTGAGACGTTTTTTTTTTGTTTTTGTTTTTGTAAGGAGGGGTGAAAGAAGATTAGAGGTGGGGAAGGAAGTTATAGTTCAGAAATTGAAGAAATTTAGAGGGAGATAAGAGAGGGCTGGCTGACCGCCTAGCTAAGCTAATAGTGTGTTAGGGTTGTGTCATGGGTTAGTTATTGTCTGTCGGTACAGGTACTAGACATCCTACCCTGTCTCATATATTGGTGTTTTAAGGGCCTTATTTCATATTCCGCCGACCCTACTGGCGGATGCTGGTTTAGGGAGGTTGTCTATTGCCTGGCCGTGTAGATCGGGGGTGGTAACGGACCTTTTGAGATTTGGTAACTTTTTGGGAACCATGTATGGTTGTTGTCGTTATCTGGTGGGAGTCTTTGAAAGAGTTCTTGCTCTGATCGTTCTATCTTTTGCTAGATTCTGCTGGTCAGGGTGTGCAGCTACTGGTTGATGGGTTTTATTCTCAGGTCTCTATGTATCTCGGTTGTGGTTCTGGTGAAGGGGTATCTTTCACCTGTGACGAATCTTAATGCTTCATTTTGGACCACCTGTAATTTTAATATTTGAGTGGTGCTCATAGTACGAACAGGTACTGCTGGGTAAGTTAATATCGGTGTGATAAATGATGTCACCAGGCGGAGTTTTATTTTTTCAGGAAGCGCTTTAAAGTGGTATAGTTTTTTCATCTCTTCTTGCCTTTCCCTTCCTGGTGTGGACATGATGGGAGTAACCTGTCGTGGATATATACAGGCCCAGGAGGGTGCTCCTGCTTTTGTATTCTACCTGGGCATTATTGGTTACTAGTGGATGGGTTTTCCTTCTGCATAAGGATATCACTGTAATTTTCGGGAGACTGGTCTGGATTTTCCATTGTTTTTCGTAATTATTTACCCTTTCTAATTCCCGCCTGGTGTTGTCGACCTGTAACGCCCGCGATTTTCCTTGATGTGTTGTTATCTGAGTGATGTCATCTGCATACATAATATCTTCGTTAACCATTTTAGTGGGAGGCGGGGTGTCACTTGTGTAGATAATATATAGGGTGGGGGAGAGGACGCTCCCCTGAGGGACTCCGTTCATGAGTGGGAAGGTCTCTCCTGTGTGTTGTTCTACCCTCAGTTTGGCATTTCTGCCGTCAAAAAGTTGCAAAGCAACTTTTCAAAGTTGGTGGGAAGTCCGAGTTGGAGCATCTTATATTTTAGACTGTCATGCCAGTCATGCCTTCGCTACATCCCGGAGAGTTAGATTACATTGTCTACCACTCGCCGCGGCTCTGGCTATGCTTTCACATGCCAGGGCTATCGCTATTGTGGTGGACTTCCCTTTCCTGAACCCGAATTGTCTGCAGTTGACTCTGTTTGTTGTTTCCAGTTGATTTCTCAGACGGTTATTGATGATTTTTTCTAGGATCTCTATAGTTGTGTGGTCAGCTGGGTGGCCTAGTGGGACGGTGGGGGAGTGTGGACGGTGGAGGTGGACAGGGCTCAGATTACAAGCCGTGGCACTGAGGGGGAGCTTGGTGGGCCTACACCTCACTTCGCAGACACAGATTCACCAGTAAATTTACAAATATATCTACTTAGGGGGATCACAGATAGATATTGTACTGGTCACGACACTCACTAGTCACTCACGAATCAGAGTGTTGCCATATAACAGCACTTATCAATAACTCAGTAATGGTCATTGAATATTGAGAAAAAATAATTTGTCCATCATCTTGGATTACAAAATGTGTATCACTTACAGAACACTTCTCATAGCGGTATATATCCACGTGCACCTACAAAAAAAAACTTCAGGAACAAAACAAAAAAAATCAGTTTCTATAAAAAAAAATGACACTGACCTTAGATATGGATCCGGTCCTTTTCGCTGCCACTTATGACACTGTTTACATCACAGTATAAGTAACAGGAGAACAGGTTATCTCAACTGTTACTCAAGTCCAGTGTGACGAATAACTTCTGTTAGGAGAATTACCATGGTTATTTGGAGTACACTTGACTAACTGTAGACAAGTCACCTTAGATTGGTCACCTTAGACTGGTCCTAGACTGAGTTCTCTAAAGCTGCGCTTTGCCAACTATGTAACAATATCTTTTTTTGTTCTGTCTAACAATCTAATATACGATAGGACTAGCCGTGTGTCTGTCTGTCTGTCTGTCTGTCTGTTTGTTTGTGTGTGTGTGTCTGTTCTGGGCAACCAAAATCGCAAAAAATTCGTAGAGTGGATCAAACCTGGTCCCATATCGATGGTTTCTTTAGGAAGCCATTACATAACCATTTTATTTAAGCTGGAAAACAATGCAAATCTACGGACTTGGCACATCCTCATTTGCTGTACACTGTCAGCCCACGATTGCAGTTATTGTACGGCTCCCTCCTCCTCCCCCCACTTTTTTCTTAGCCTACTTTTTTTTTTAATGTTGTTTGGATAAGTAAAGGAATGAAGATGAGTAAATAGAAAAATAAAGAAGGGGAAACAGAAATTAGTTAGAGATAACAGGTGGGGGGATCTGAGTTTAATCATGCGTCTGGATGCGCAGCTTCAACGTTACCATACGACCTTACAGCTACAGTATATACTTATTCCTGTGGGTGACTGTACATGGAAAAAGAGAAGAGATAAAAAGATAATAACAGGAATACATGGAGAACATGACTACAATAGATACAGGGTGAATATAAACAGTGAAACAAGACAGGAGGTTGACAGAGTCATACATGCACAAATAGACAATATGGCAACTAACATGACAGACAGACAGCTGACTGACTGGTTCACATTAGACAAATACTGTAGGCAGACACACGCCAACAACGGATAAGACAGACAGATTTGACGACACAAAGAGTACAGACGGGCTTACATTCAAACACCACGCAGACGAACAGACAGTTGGGATGGCAATAGAGAGGACGGATAAACTTGAGACAGATTAGAAGGCATTTATAAACAAGAAGAACACCAAATTGACCATAGCTGCGTCAGTGAGGGTAGGAGGTCTTACATCCACGGGCGTAAATAATAAGACGCATTGAAAACTAACACCCTCGCACGGAAAGAACATCGATGGTCAGTCAGTCATGTGAGATGGGCCTAAAACTGACTAACGTACATGATGACTATGATGACTTAACACAGGTGATGACTTAAGCAGATGGCGACTGATCTAACCAGAATCAAGGTCACTTCTCTTCATAATATAATTTATCCCGGAATGATCATCGGTGATTCATAATATTTTTTTTTCATGATTTTAACCTTTCCTTGAGGAGAATATTTCTTAAACTAATGATTCTAACCTTTATTCTATTCCTTCTAATAGTATATTAGATACTGGAAGTATCACGACCACGACCATGATTATAACAACCATGACTCTGATTATAACAACCACGACCATGATTATAACAACCACGACCATGATTACAGTAAACACGACCATGATTATAACAACCACAACCATGATTATAACACCCACGACCATGATCATAACAACCACGACTATGATTACAACAGCCTCGACTATGATTATAATAACCACGACCATGATTATAACAAACACGACCATGATTATAACAACTACGACCATGAATATAACACCCAGGACCATGATTATAACACCCAGGACCATGATTATAGCAACCACGATTATGATTATAACAACCAGGACCATGATTATAACAACCACGACCAAGATTATAACAACCACGACCATGATTATAATAACCACGACCATGATTATAGTAAAATCGACCATGATTATAACAACCACGACCATGATTATAACACCAACGACCATGATTATAACAACCACGACCATGATTATAACAACCACGACCATGATTATAACAACCACGACCATGATTATAACAACCACGACCATGATCATAACCACGACCATGATTATAGCAACCACGACCATGATTATAGCAACCACGACCATGATTATAACCACGACCATGATTATAGCAACCACGACCATGATTACAACAAACACGACTATGATTATAACAACCACGACCATGATTATAACACCCACGACCATGATCATAACAACCACGACTGTGATTACAACAGCCACGACTATGATTATAACAACCACGACCATGATTATAACACCCAGGACCATGATTATAACACCCAGAACCATGATTATAACAACCACGACTATGATTGTAACAACCATGACCATGATTATAACAACCACGACTATAATCATAACAACAACGACCATGATTATAACAACCACGACCATGATCATAACACGACCATGATTGTAACAACCACGACTATGATTAAAACAACCACGACCATGATTATAACACCAACGACTCTGATTATAGCAACCACGACTATGATTATAACAACCACGACCATGATTATAACACCAACGACCATTATTATAACAACCACGACTATGATTATAGCAACCACGACTATGATTATAACAACCACGACCATGATTATAACAACCACGACCATGATTATAACAACCACGACCATGATTATAACAACCACGACCATGATCATAACCATGACCATGATTATAGCAACCACGACCATGATTATAGCAACCACGACCATGATTATAACCACGACCATGATTATAACACCAACAACCATAATTATAACAACCACGACTATCATTATAGTAACCACGACCATGATTAAAACCACGACCTTGATTATAACAACCACGACTATGATTATAGCAACCACGACCATGATCATAACACCAACAACCATGATTATAACAACCACGACTATGATTATAGCAACCACGACTATGATTATAGCAACCACGACCATGATTATGACAACCACGACCATGATTATAGCAACCACGACCATGATTATAACAACCACGACCATGATTATAACAACCACGACCATGATCATAACCATGACCATGATTATAGCAACCACGACCATGATTATAGCAACCACGACCATGATTATAACAACCACGACCATGATTATAACAACCACGACCATGATTATAACAACCACGACCATGATCATAACCATGACCATGATTATAGCAACCACGACCATGATTATAGCAACCACGACCATGATTATAACCACGACCATGATTATAACACCAACAACCATAATTATAACAACCACGACTATCATTATAGTAACCACGAACCATGATTAAAACCACGACCTTGATTATAACAACCACGACTATGATTATAGCAACCACGACCATGATCATAACACCAACAACCATGATTATAGCAACCACGACTATGATTATAGCAACCACGACCATGATTATGACAACCACGACCATGATTATAACAACCACGACCATGATTATAACAACCACGACCATGATCATAACCACGACCATGATTATAACAACCACGGCAATAATTATAGCAACCACGACCATGATAATAACACCAACGACCATGATTATACCAACCACGACTATGATTATAGCAACCACGACCATGATTATAACACCAACAACCATGATTATAACAACCACGACTATGATTATAGCAACCACGACCATGATTATAGCAACAACGACTATGATAATAACAACTACGACCATGATTATAACAACCACGACTATGATTATAACAACCACGACTATGATTATAGCAACCACGATCATGATTATAACACCAACGACCTTGATTATAACAACCACGACTATGATTATAGCAACCACGACCATGATTATAACCACGACCATGATTATAACAACCACAACCATGATTATAACACCCACGACCATGATCATAACAACGAAGACTATGATTACAACAGCCACGACTATGATTATAACAAACACGACCATGATTATAACAACCACGACCATGATTATAACAACCACGACTATGATTATAGCAACCACGATCATGATTATAACACCAACGACCTTGATTATAACAACCACGACTATGATTATAGCAACCACGACCATGATTATAACCACGACCATGATTATAACAACCACAACCATGATTATAACACCCACGACCATGATCATAACAACGAAGACTATGATTACAACAGCCACGACTATGATTATAACAAACACGACCATGATTATAACAACCACGACCATGATTATAACACCCACGACCATGATTATAACACCCAGGACCATGATTATTGCAACCACGACTATGATTATAACAACCACGACCATGATTATAACAAACACGACCATGATTATAACACCCAGGACCATGATTATAACACCCAGGACCATGATTATTGCAACCACGACTATGATTATAACAACCACGACCATGATTATAACAAACACGACCATGATTATAACAACCACGACCATGATTATAACACCCAGGACCATGATTATAACAACCACGACCATGATTATAACACCCAGGACCATGATTATAACACCCAGGACCATGATTATAACACCCAGGACCATGATTATTGCAACCACGACTATGATTATAACAACCACGACCATGATTATAACACCCAGGACCATGATTATAACACCCAGGACCATGATTATTGCAACCACGACTATGATTATAACAACCACGACCATGATTATAACAACCACGACCGTGATTGTAACAACCACGACCAAGATTATAACAACCACGACCATGATTATAATAACCACGACCATGATTATAACAACCACGACCATGATTATAACACCAACGACCATGATTATAACAACCACGACCATGATTATAACAACCACGACCATGATTATAACCACGACCATGATTATAACAACCACGACCATGATTACAACAAACACGACCATGATTATAACACCCACGACCATGATCATAACAACCACGACTATGATTACAACAGCCACGACTATGATTATAATAACCACGACCATGATTATAACACCCAGGACCATGATTATAACACCCAGGACCATGATTATAACAACCACGACTATGATTATAACAACCATGACCATGATTATAACAGCCACGTTTATAATCATAACAACAACGACCATAATTATAACAACCACGACCATGATCATAACACGACCATGATTGTAACAGCCACGACTATGATTATAACAACCACGACCATGATTATAACACCAACGATTATGATTATAGCAACCACGACTATGATTATAACAACCACGACCATGATTATAACAACCACGACCATGATTATAACCACGACCATGATTATAGCAACCACGACCATGATTATAACAACCACGACCATGATTATAACAACCACGACCATGATCATAACCACGACCATGATTATAGCAACCACGACCATGGTTATAGCAACCACGACCATGATTATAGCAACCACGACCATAATTATAACCACGACCATGATTATAACAACCACGTCTATGATTATAACAACCACGACCATGATTATAACACCAACAACCATAATTATAACAACCACGACTATCATTATAGCAACCACGACCATGATTAAAACCACGACCATGATTATAACAACCACGACCATGATTATAACACCAACGACCATGATTATAACACCAACGACCATGATTATAACACCAACGACCATGATTATAACAACCACGACTATGATTATAGCAACCACGACCATGATTATAGCAACCACGACCATGATTATAACAACCACGACCATGATTATAACAACCACGACCATGATTATAACCACCACGACCATGATCATAACCACGACCATGATTATAACAACCACAACAATAATTATAGCAACCACGACCATGATTATAACACCAACGACCATGATTATACCAACCTCGACTGTGATTATAACAACCACGACTATGATCGTAGCAACCATGACCATGATTATAACAACCACGACCATGATTATAACAACCACGACCATGATTATAACAACCACTACCATAATCATAACCACGACCATGATTATAACAACACTACCATAATCATAACCACGACCATGATTATAACAACCACGACCATGATTATAACAATCACGACCATGATTATAACAACCACGACTTTGATTATAACAGCCACGACTATGATTATAACAACCACGACCATGACTATAACAACCACGACTATGATAATAACAACTACGACCATGATTATATCAACCAGGACCATGATTATAACAACCACGACTATGACTCTAATAACCACGACCATGATTATAACAACCACGACCATGATTATAACAACCACGACCATGATTATAACAACCACGACCATGATTATAACAACCACGACCATGATTATAACAACCACGACCATGATTATAACAACCACGACCATGATTATAACAACCACGACTATGACTATAACAACCACGACCATGATTATAAAAACCACGACCATGATTATAACAACCATGACCATGATTATAACAACCACGACCATGATTATAACACCAACGACCATGATTATAACACCAACGACCATGACTCTAACAACCACGACTATGACTATAACAACCACGACCATGATTATAAAAACCACGACCATGATTATAAAAACCACGACCATGATTATGACAACCACGACCATGATTATAACAACCACGACCAACTATCTCATATACTATAGGAATAGCCGTGTGTCTATGTGTGTGTCTGTCTGTTCAGGGCAGCCAAAACGGCACAATCGTTTTTCATCAAACTTGGTGGAAAAATCGCAAAAAATTCGTAGAGTGGAACAAACCTATTCCCATGTTGATGGTTTCATTAGGAAGGCATTAATTAACCATTTTATCGCTGTACGTTGTCAGCCGGACGGTTGGTTGTGCACTAGCCAAGCACGAGCGTTCAAACTTTCACCTGACACGAAGGGCCTACGATCACTTGTTTATAACTAAAACTTCAAGCTATCACAGGAACAGGGAGAATAAATATATTCTCTACCTTTAATCATTTTGTGTCTGTTGAGGTCACTGTTACTTGTTTATAACAGCTACTTGTGAAGTTCTCATATAATCATGTAACAACCTTCCTGTGTTGTCACCACTTGTAACAATCACTTGTGAAGCATGTTACCTTATATTCTAGACTAAAATATAGATCAAAGTTTATTGGATCTTCTGTAGTGAAATCCACTATGTTTATTATGTTTGCTTATTATAAAAAGAGAGTTCTATGTACACTATCAGAAAGGATTATCACCGTAACTTAATCACTGTAGCTATGAGTTTTAAATGAGGATGGAGGCTAACTGGGAGTGATCTTGAGTAGGGACCCGTCGAGGGAGAACGGAAATATATCCGATGTCCTCCCTGGAGGAGAAGATTCTTGTGGAGTTGTTGAGAAGAGAAACCAGGATCCTATGAAATGTGGGAGGACATTCCCGTTGTAGAAAATTTACTAGCTGGTTCCCCAACTATTGGAAACGCTCCCATTCTCATTCAGTGTTCTGAAACTAAGCCGCCAAATAAGCTACCGCCATTGCAGAGTGAGGTTATGCCGCCAAAATTAGTTGACCAGGTGGAGGTACAATCGATTTTGTCAATATGAGTAACTCTAGGCAGTTAGTACGTAGTTGTGATGTTTTTTTGTTTTGTTTTTATTACACACAATTGTTTTAACTTAGTTCTGGAACTCCTAAGTGGCAGGGTTGATATTTACACTTGTTATGGACTTTCTTATTGTTGAAGCATCTACATTCACAGGTACTTAGAATGTATTGTGAATTCTCTCCAGGGGACGTGTTTTGAGTACACTTTTATACGAACACTCAAGTGAAGTGTTCACACCTGGTACTGTTACATAGTGGATAATGTAGTCAAGAAACTCCAGAAGAGATTCGTTCACTCATAGTAGATGGAAGCTGAAAGTTAGGGAACAGTAAGCAATTGTCTGTGGGCGACCTGCCATCTGCAAATGTTAACTCAGTCTCTCTGCCTGCTGCCAGATGTACCATCATCAATTGTGAGATGAGAGACTAGCTGAACAACAGAAAATAAGACTTAATAATAATAATAATAATAATAATAATAATAATAATAATAATAATACAGTAATAATAATTAACGGTTTATTGAGAAAGTTGTGCAGCCCGAAGGCTGAAAATATACATTGAACATAAATGACTTATTACATACATTGGTGGTTTAGCAAAAGCCTTCATTAGAGAAAGGTAAAGGAACACACAGTGAACATACAGATTAAATGTTTACAGTGGAGTTCACGTAGATCGTGTGGGCTGAGGTGTTGAACAGCAGACACGTAGTGTAGTAACTCCCTCGCAGATGGTGTTATGAGGGGCATCACGTGGTGCAGTAATTCCCTCACAGGTGGTGTTATGTGTGTGTGTGTGTGTGTGTGAGATAAAATCCGCCAGAATATGCAATGAAAAAAAAAAGTTATATCATCTGAGAGAATGAAAACTAGAAGTTACTTTGAAAAGTAATATATTGAAATGCTAGTAATGTTGAAAATTGACATTGAAGATTCTTGAAGAGTTGAAAAATGTAATTTATTTTGAGAAAAATAAACGGAGAAAAAAAAATCCTGCTTATATGTACATTCGTTTGTGCATGACTAGTAATTAAGTCTTTTGTGTTTCATTTGAGTAATTTTAATTATGAATAATTTTCCTTAACTTGAAACTCCATTGACTTTATCTTTATTTGGTGTTGATACCTCATTCATTTGATTTTTTATTTGAGTACTTTAATTACCATTATTCGTGACTTTATTTTAGAGTGCTTTCATTACTGATTTTTTTTCTTTTGAATTTTATCCATCATATTAGTTCTCAGGATTTTGTGTTATTTATATTTGAAATTTTAATCGTGTTTATTCTCAGCAATTTCTAGCTTATTACCTTAAAAACTAAGATCAGTTTTGACATTTACTAGAATTTATAAAACAACTACTACATTAAGCTGCAAAAATAGTTAAAACATTCATACATTTTAGGACACAATTTTAGGTATCAATTACCAGTATTGCTCACAAATAATTATTTCAAATATTTTACATACATTCCACATTGACACGTAGTCATCCTGACACCAACGCCACCATCTCCCGGAAGGGGAGGGTAACGAGCATTTCCCCAAACTAGAGTAGGGAAATGCTAGTCAAATTTTTGCTGTGCATAACGCAATGCACCACTGTGCACTATGCTATGCATAGCACTATTGATAGGTGGTGGTTATTATTTGTAAAATATCAGGTTGCATTATCGCCTCGGAGGCTATTCTAGATACTGTACATGATATTACCATGATCACTGTTTATATGTGTCATCATTTATCTGGTATGGAAGCTTTGGTCTTGGCGGGAGGTGTAATGAATGTGTATCAGACCAAAGCGTACAACCCAGAGAAGAACAACACATATAGGTGTACACTCGCACTAAAAAGTATCGGTGCAGGGTGAGATCGACGAGTTCCGAAACGATATGTACAGTATATACTGTGATATGTCGGGTAGGTTGGTAAGTGTATCCTCATTACCCCCCCCCCCCCCCTCCACTAGGTGTTGCCATATGGCTGACAATCAGGGCTGCCAACATACGGCTGGAACAACTCTCCCTTCCTAATACCTATCGTCACTGGTCTCAAGTTGCTCACACTACAGTATGCACCAACACTTTTTGTTGCGAGTGTACACTCCATGTAATTTGACCCAACCTTCAGTAAATACAGTGAGATTAAGACCTAACCCAGTAGAGGTCATGGTCAGAAGGAAACAGAGTTCTCACCACCGCGTGATTAGTCAAACCGGAGTCATGACCATGTTAATTCATGAAACTACCCGCCAGCCAGCACCTGATCGAACACACAGCTGTCTAGACACACCCAGGTTAGTGTTAATTTAGAGAGGACATCTGCCGGCCTGACACCTCCAATATAAGAGGACTACAGCGCCTTCCGTGAGACAGACAGGTAGAGACAGAACTCAGAGTCAGATGGAGTCACACTCACTATAAGTCGAAGTCAGGAGGGGGACTTCCCTCTCCAGCATTAAGTCCCCAGCTAGCAAAGTCTCCCACAGGAGATAGTGTCCAGCACCCGCCGGGACCACTCTCTTCAGCAACACCTGCAGACAGATTCCCCAGCCGCTGGACATCCCTCATGTCACACGTGATTCATTGTCAGTGTATCCATTTTATGTTTGTGTCCGGGAGTCATTGTCTAGTAACGCCATTATAATGAATGATCGATTAATGTTTCCATGCTATTCAGTTCACTAATAAATAGTTGTACTTAGAAGTGTTGTTTAGATTTCCCCTAAAACCATATTAACGGTTAAATAACTAATCGGCCACGTTACCAACCTGAAACGATTGCTTCTGGTAACAGTATATAACACAATGATGGGGAGAACAAATAAAATATATTCTCTACGGTTACCAATTGTATAACTATTACTTGTGACTCTTACTTGTTTATAACAGCTGCTTGTGGAGCTGTCATACATGTAACAACCTTGCTGGGTAGTTACCACTTGCAACAGCCACTTGAGAAGCCTGTTACCTTATATTCTAGCAGAACTGGAATTAAAGGATTATCACCGTAACTTAATCACTGTAGCTATGAGTGTTAAATGAGGACGGAGGTTATCTTAAATAGCTCTGCTAAGTACGTCCTGTCGATTTAGAGTGAGTAGGGACCCATCGAGGGAGAACGGAAATATATCCGACGTCCTCCCTCGAGGGAAGACGGAACCATCCACGATGGCTCTAAATAACATCTTTCTCTATTGTAGTGAGGGATATCAAACTACTGCCCGCAATAGTTGGCCAGAGAGCAGGTCACTTAACCCTTAACTCAGCACTAAGTGACGTGACTTCCAGTGGGCACACCTTATCACGTGCTCTGAACATGAGCCTCATAGCTAGTAGAAAGTTATAGGGGATGATGGAGTATATAAGTCTAATGTAATTAACCCATTTATATAAATACTTCTGCCTATACGACATGGGCTAATAAAAATCTTCTTCACTTTATAATCCTCCTACTAATAACTCTTACTTTACCTTTTATATGAGTTTTCCCCTAAAGTCACTGGTGAAGTATTTGACAACTCGCTCTCATCTCATGTTGATTCAACTTTGAATACTGATGTAAACCCTATAGAACAAGTACCCATAAATTAGACAAGATTAATTTCTGGTCAGCAAAGTGATCCAGAGTTGTTAGAGTTGAGTGGCAGTGATGTAAGCAAGAAGGAAGCTGATGACTTGCCTGTTTGTTACATTCAGACACTGGCCTCCTGATGATGAAATTTATACCACCTGCTGGGGAAGACTGGAATGTGAATAGGCTGAAGCTCTACTACTCCAGAGAAGCAATTGCGTGTGTTATGGAAACCCAGGAGCCATAGGAACAAGAGCAAGATTTCCTGGTGAAGGTTCCAAGCACCTGTTTGGGGACGGGCAGCGGGCCTGTGACCTCATACAACACCAGGTGACCCTTCTACCAGAGACGACCCCTATCAAGCAACCACCCTTTAGAACCAGCCCTGCCAAGAGGAAGACTCTGAGGGAGGAAATGGAACTATTTGCTTCAAAGTGAATTCATCGAACCAAGTGACAGTGACTGGGCGTCCCCAAGCGTGCTGGTCCCAAATCCTGATCGCTCCTCCCACATGTGTACAGACTAGAGACGGGTAAATGATGTGACCAGGGCTACCCCTTCCCTCATCACGAAGCTCGACCTGATAAAGGGGTACGTACTATCAATTGAAGCTGACGGAGGAATCCAAGAGAATTACTGCCTTCACTCCTGATGGGCTTTGGCAGTACAAAGTCCTCCCCTTTGGGCTTTGCAATGCCCTTGGGACATTCCAGAGGGCTATGAATGCGGTGAAGTCTGGGCTTCCTGGTATCTGTGCCTACTTGGATGACCTGCTCGTGACAGGAGTTACCTGGGAGGAACACATGGAGCGACTTCGGCACCTTTTCACTCGCCTTTCAGAGTCCAATTTCACTGTCAACCTGGCTAAAAGTGAGTTTGGCCATGCAACACCTACCTGCCTTGGCCATGTGGTGGGCCAGGGGAGGGTGGGTCCAGTCAATGTATAGATAGAGGCTCTACAGTGACTCCCACCGCCTGCAAATCGAAAAGCTCTGCATAGGTTCCTCGGTATAAGAGGATTCTACCGAACGTTTTGTAAGAACTTTGCGCAAGTGTCGGCTCCTTTGACTGACTTAGTCAGCCCAAAAAGAAGGTATTTGTGGATAAAAGCTTGTCAGGTTGCATTTGAAACCCTTAAATGCCTATTAACCTCAAGGCCAGTGTTAAAAGTGCAAGATTTTGACAAGCCATTTTTTGATCCAAGTTGATGCCTGTGGGTGTGGGTGTGGGTGCTGTGTTGTTGCAGTTTGAAAAAGATATATTACACCCAGTTTGCGTCCACAGTGCAAAACTAAAACAACTTCAGCGTGGTTATGCCAGCATGGAAAGGGAGGCTTTGGGGCTTTTGTTGGCTTTAGTAAACTTTGCAGTGTATGTTTAGGGTTCACCATATACTGTAGAGGTGTACACAGATCATAATCCTTTACAAATTGTACAGAGGATGAGAAATAAGAATCCAAGGTTACTTTGGTGGACTTTAGTACTGTAGCCCTTTAATATAGACGTGAAACATATTAAGGGGAAAGACAATTTTTTAGCAGACACCTTTTCCCGTGATGTATATAAGTTTTCTCCTTTTGTTCATAAACATTTTAGATAAGGAGGGGGATGTTACGAGTGTCCACAATAAGTTTCTGTTCTTGGTATGAAATACGTTGGTTCAGATGGTGTGTGTTGGCTCGAGCAGTTTCGCTTATTACTTGCCCACACTGACTGAGCAATCATTTATGTATTAATTTGTTTTAGTACATTGTGTATTTATTGTATTATGTTTGACTGTATTATGTTTGTATAAAGGTAAGATAGTGGAACAGTAGGGTAATTAAGATAAAATTTATGTTTTGGCTTATCCGAATATGATACATCAGTATTTGGCGGTAGAGAAGTGACGTTGGTGGTCGACTGGTACACTTAAGTCGGTCTAGGCCCAGCTGTCTTAAGTTAAGTTGTATACCCTCTCTCTGGTGTTTTGGGAGTTGGCATTTGACTATTGAGACTTGATATTGCTTGATATTAATGTTGTGTGATCTTGTTGGACCTTCAATCCTTACTCAGCCACTTCCAAACATCTTATTTTATTGTTAGTGTTATTTGTTTTATTTGGTGTACATATGTGGTGGTGGGAATAAGTTCATAAATGTTCATATTTTGTATTAACTTGCTTAGGTTTTGACCTGTTAACTTGAAAATTGTTGGGGGAATTTAGGATTAATAACATAATAAATAGTACTGATATATTGGAAAGACCAGTGATTTGTGTTTATGTAACGATCTACCCTAGGGTCGTAACATTATACATCATTGACAACAAAGATGGTCACTCTACAAACTGGTCAATAGCACAGAATAATGGCATTATATAGAGCAACATGCTATTACAGGGCAACATATACCAGCACATCAGCTGTGAGTAAAGATGGTCCACTCACCTCATATAACAAACTCTACTACTGGTAATAGAAATATTTTATAGTTTCAGTACTCAACCTGTGACAATTATATTCCCGATAATCATCGACCATAATGTACAAGAATAATAAATTGCACATACAGATGGCTATACACCAGGCTATACACCACTGGTGTTCCTAAACAAACAAAGGTATCTCGCTAGCAGCTTCAGTTTACCCCCGGCGCAGCTGGGCTGGACTTGGGCTCGGTGCGACCCAGCATACTCTCCCTTGCATGCCCTGCACTCAGATTTTAATCTTGCTGTAGTAAAGATATCCTGCATTTGTCATCTTGACTCTAGGCGGCTTCTGATCCTCGGTAGTGACTACAACATATACTGTGCCTGTTAGGAGGGGGAGCAGCGATTCAAAATGAATAAAGTCAAAATACAAAATGCCACCAGGAACATCTGGCAAGGGGACGGGTGGGACTGAACGCTAGGGTAGGCAGTCAATTGCGCTATTGGATCACGCAACACATAAGACGTTCAACTACATTAAACAGGAGCACTGATATATTCAACAAAGTTCAACTGAGTTAAAGTCACTTAAAATAGCGGTGTGAGACACTATGTACATACTTGTTAGGCAGGGGAGCAGCTTTTCTCCCCTGTGTCCCGGTTTAAATATCCAGAACCCCCGGAAGTCACCTCAAAAACTGATGTACATATTCATTTAACTAAGTTGCAGTATACATGGGGCTATGAAAATCAGTGTTATGGGTTAGATCAGTTTCTTAAAGCTATCGCTTACAATCTAATCGGTATTCGAACTTGCAATGCAATAATTGAAGTACCAACAAGTGTGTAGACTGGCATTGGCACTTTCTGCTGAAGAGGCATAAATTCAACAGAGGCCTTCTGAGGCTTGGCCGTTAAAATTTCAGGCCAGTGAGAAATTGACAGATCTCCCTCAATTAATAATGACTTTCTAAGATATAAAACTGGCAATAATTTCAATACAGTTGTCAGATTCTCTGGCGATTGTGGATCAAAACAATTTGACCTTAGTACCAAGTAGAAATTTAGTCTGTCTTACCTTAAGGGAATAAGATTTTTGCCTCTATTGCAAACCCTAACACAAGGACTTACTTGACAATTTTACTAAAAGTAAATAAAGTTGAAGCTTTGAACATCACTCACAATGGATCTTGAATGTTTCAGATGTAAGAAGACATATTTATCTTAATGTAACACATACACATTCATTCATAATTTCAAATCTACAAAGATCACATGAAATACTAAGAGAGTCTGAAACACATGACAGAAAGAGTGTGTCTCAGTATTACAGAAACAGGAAGAAAACGGACGTCTTAGTAGGGGACCTCAATAAAAAAGGTATAGCAACATGTTTTATGGGATGTGGGATATAAGTGTTCCAAGATCGACTACTAGTGGCCATCAGTTTAAGGTTACACTTGTACTGACTACGGTCGTACTTGTTGGTTAACGTAAAATCAGACGATTCATATTACGCTCATTAGCTGAAACATGTAGCTATAACTTCTTTAGTGAGCCCCCCACTTGAGACGTCTGTTTTCTCACCGCTTCAGTACACATAAGTCCTCCGTTTTCTCTCATGTGCCTCAGAGACTCTGATATTTCTTACTTTTTTTTACTTTTATCCTCTTCGCCACTGATCGGCTTGTTAGCCGCTTGGGCGATCGGTCACGTCTCTTTTCCTTTATATTCTTCACCAAAAGGTCGGCTCGCTAGCCGCCCGGGCGATCGGTCACGTCTCTGTCACGCACTGTTGGCAAATACTGGGCATGCACCGGCTCCTGAATGTACCTGAACCCGCTCCAGTGTTGGTCAAGTCTTGTCTTGAAAGAGCTCACACTCGGTGCCGTCACAACACTCTCTGGTAGATTGTTCCAAGAGTTTACAACCCTCACTCCGAAAAAGTTTGCCCTCACGGTTTTCTGGACTTGCGGCTTCTTCAATCTTGAGCTGTGACCCCTTGTGGGGCGAGCGTCCGCCAGCTCCAAGTAAGGACACTCAACTGAGTAGTGCCCCCTGAGATGCTTATAAACCTCAACTAGGTCCCCCCTTGCCCGTCTGTAGTATAAGCTAGGCAAGTTCAGGCGCTCCAATCTCTCAGGGTAGCTGAGGTGCCGAAGTGCAGGCACCAGTTTGGTGGCCCTCCTTTGAACATTTTCAACCAACTGACAGTCCCTAGCATATCTCGGGAACCAGATGGGGTGACAGTACTCCAGATGGGGAAGCACTTCACTCCTGAAGATCGTCACGAGGGACGGACCGTCCAGATATCTGAACGACCTTCTTATAAGACCCAATAATTTATTTGCCTGATTTACCTTCTTCTCACAATGGCCCGAGAACTTCAGCTCATTGTCAACATACACACCTAGGTCCTTCTCACACACAGTCTCAACTAGTACATTTTCTTCATCCCGTTGGGACATATGGTACGCCTCCTTATCGTGTTCAGATATTTGAAATTGAGAGCGAACACACCTGTGTTACATTAAATTAGATATGTCTGATTACTGATGAAACATTCAAGATCCGTTGTGAATGATGTTGAAAGCTTCATCTGTATTAACTGTTAGTAAAATTGTCAAAAAGGTTTGAGTAGAGTCTGCCAGTAGAAGTGACAAATCCCTGACCTCGTCCTTGGGAAGGCCCTGAGTTTCCAACTCATCCTGAAGTTAGATCATTTTAATTCACAATCATCAGAGAATCTGATGTTTGTATTAAAATTATTGTTAGTTTTTATTCTAGAAAGTAATTGATATCCTGAAACGAAAATGTCAGTCTTCTTATCTCCAAGATATAACGGCAAACTCTCAGTAGGCCCTTGTCTATATTTTGATGAGGTCGTAAGAAAGACGTTATCATCTTTCGCGTTTGACGTCCATTTCATTATTGCTTGGCAAGCTCAATCTCTGATTAGAAATTAGATTGTAAACAATAGACGTAAGAAATTGATCTGACCCATTATACTGCCAGATTCTAGGGTCACTAATTCTAAGGAGATAACTTAACTCTATTCTTAATTTTAAGGTCGCTGCCACCAGACCCCCTCTGGACAGTATGTAGCTCGTTAGGTAGCGGGCAGAGTAAGCTAGGCATTGGGTTTGGTTTTTCATTGACCAAATCGATAGTGGGAAGAAGGGTGAAACAACAAGCATATCTTAACTAATTTATTCCTTGTAAAACATATTGCATCCCGTCAAAATACAAGAAGAGTTGGCCTTCCTCAAAAGAACAACTATGATTTTAGTTACACTGCCCATTAATATACGTCTTACATTAATTGCGTATCATTAATATACTCATTCCTCATAACAATCACTGGCCTCCTTACCTCGGTCATTCCTTCTCACTATAACACCAAACACACCAATATAACATCACCTGTTACATTACAAAAAGAGTTGGCCTTCATCAGGAGAACAACTATCATTTTCATTACACTTCTCTTGATAAGCAGATGGGATACTTCCCAGGCAATCATACCAGTGTCATGGTCACGTTGACTGCTGATCTATTTAACTAATGATTCTTATTAAACTCCACGCCCGCAAAACATGAGTGAGTTAACGACCCCTAGAAGGAGCGTGTTTACCCTCGCGACCCCTCCCAGTAAGCCCCGCCTTTGTGAAGACAGTTATCAATACGTTGTTTATTACACTTTCTCCTGGGAAGCTCAATCTTGAATTAGTCTGTGTAAATCAACCCAAGTAATTCGCCAGACCTTTGTCAACTGAGGGTCATCTTTGAATGAGTAACAGTTAGTTTGTTTGTAATTATTGTCATTGCGTGAGTAGCGATCACTGGCAACTCAGGGGTATATAAACTCAAGATGGCCAGGGAGAGCGTTCCCTGACGCTGATTCCCGTTTGTCTCCAGATCCTTGGGATTCTTGAATCGCTCTACCATCCAACAACGACCTCGGATGTAGTAGATGGCCAGCCGGGATCATATATGAAAAGATGGCACCGATGCGGCCTGATTAATGTGCCCCACGGCTTCATTGGGCCAGACCCCAGACCCGCCATGTGTCTGGCTACCCCACAATAACAAAGGCCGCGAGCCCTAGTGCTCTGCCCTGGTTTACTCCTTGGAAGTGAATGTCCAGAGAGTGTTGCAACATGTATGTTAGGGATAATTAGTTGGAAATAATTATCCCATGTTGGGTAGTGGCCCCCGGAATAGACTAGTGTCATTGTTTACGTATATGTTGAATAATCTACAATGAGTGCCATGTAATGTACCACCAGTAATGTTGTGAGTAAGAGTAAAGAAGAAGGTACTGAGTTTGCACTAAGCCCAGGAGGTGAGCCTGGTAATTATATGATTACTACAATATCTTTCCCCCATTGATGGCATATTAATAAACTTGTTTTTAGAGTACTTTAGGTGTATTCATTTCTCCCACGGTATTTTACCTTTATTTCCATCCAAGTGACTTGATACCAAAATTACCATACTCACGTGCCTAGACCCTCGACCATGCTACCAAAAGAATGTTCATGCTACCAAAGAATAGGTGACGGAACTGAGTAAGAGTAAGTACTAAGAGAAGTAAGTAAGAGGGAGGTGTAGAAACAGAGAGGAAACCCGCCCCCTCACATTGGTGGCAGGCCTAAAAACCCGCTCCCTCACACCAGTATTGGTTCTCAAGTATACAGTGATTTTCTCGTATCCTGGGTGGTGATATGTAGGGTATCCACAGATTCACAGTGGAGGTGCATGACCACAGTGGTGCGTCCCTCACAGGGGAGGTAATGGCTGACGCTCGCGTGGTACCTGTGTTGGGTGAGAGGGCAGGCGTCACTAAGGATAATGCCTGAGGGGCGTTCATCACCACACACTATGACTTCACTTTATAACATAAGGCAAGGTTTTAAAATGTAAAAACTGCTAGATAAGTCTTTTTAGGGCTGAATAAAGCGCGACGAAGGGCACTGACCTGTGTTGGGTGAGAGGGCAGGCGTCCCGCGCCTCTCACTGAACGAGGTCTACAATTTCCAATCTTTACTTTTCACTTTGATTTTATTCGGGTCCTCACATGAACACTTTCCTATTTATTGTGACCTTATGCCTTATAATTAGATATTTTAATCAGAAATTACACACTAAAGAAAGGTTCTGGTTTGCTAATTCCTGGGGAAATTCATTGGGTTATAATATCAATGCGGCACGCCCGAGGCGGTCTAGGCGCCAACCCGAACAAGGCCTAGCATCATATTTTCATGGCGTGGGTATACAAGATATTCTCTTTGAAGCATAGCTTCTGGGTCACTTCCAACACTTCACATAGGTCTGATACATTTATCCTTTTTCCAGATCATTGTTCTCATGTATTTTCATCAGATATCTGCGGGAGCTATGTTCACTAATTGTTCACAGACGTAAATAGTATGATCTTCAAAGCACTATATACACTTAGCCCTTATAGTACACTAGCCCTGGTCAATTGGACTTTCCCAACCATCTTATAGATACCTTGAGTTCTCCTTAACGCTATGAGTACATATACTTAATATTATATAACCGTACCTGGGTACAATTCGTATGGAACTAACATCAACATTCAGTAGGTGAGTTATCCTTTATCAACGTTTCCAGTTTTCTGAGATTCTACAAGCGCGGTGGATTTGAATGTTATGTAGCGTAATATGAATTAAAGGGTTTTTAGGGATGACAATGATGTGCGCAGTACACCATGACACTGATTTTCATAGTCAAATGTACAGCAACTGATTTAAATGAAGTGTATGGCAATGCGGGAATTTCCCATTCGGCATGCCTGAGTTACCAGTTACCTGGTGTATAACGGCATGAGCAAGGGAGAGTCCCCTTTTTTTGACGCTACCTCACCGTATCTCAGGTATGAAGCAAGTGCCTCGTGCCCGCCATATAACATCATGTTTTTTTTCTGAATGAACAACATGGAAACAGATACCAGCCTCTCATTTGGGAGTACACATGGATGATTTACTCACATCTCGTATACAAACTCTAATACTGGTAATATATACTGGTAATTTTATGATTTCAATACTCAACTTGGGACAATTATATTTCTGCTAATTATCCACAATCATGTACAACACTACTTTGCACAAATAATCGAGAATACACCAAGCTCATTCAATGGTGTTTGCTACAACAAATGAAGCGCACTATTAGCATAGGTTGGACTGATGCGCGGATTAGAGAGCTCATCTTCCCGGGTGAAGCTCCCAGGACACGTTACTCTCTCTGAATTTAATCTCGTTGAATTAGAAACATCCTCCTTTGGACATCTCGCTGGCAGCAGCTACCAGTCCCCGGTAACTGCGGGTATTCAGCTACAACACACCGTGCCTAAGATATGATGAGGGAGCGTCAAAATGGGTCTTTAAAAGTCTAAACTCGATCACAAACAATCATACATCTAACATCGACACAGACAATATTTGCGTTACATTAATTCTTACTTGGCATATGAGAATTTCACCATGTTAAAACATAAACACTGATATTCACAAGGTTCAACCGAGTTAAATTTACTAAATGTTGTAAAAAATAATTGAAGATATATTTTGTTACTTGTAAAGTAAGACCTACTGGTCTTGTCTTGTCTGAATGTTGCAGTAAAGTGATTGAGCCTATTTTTGTTGTTGGCTAAGGAGTTAAATTGCCGTCTTATTCACATTTGATTTCAATAAATATTGAATGAGTAAATTGTAAGTATCACCACTCCTTCCCTTCTAATAATTGCTTCTCAGAAATTAAACACTGTTACCTATGTGCCTAAAAGCTCGTCTACCACGCTACCTAACACTTTAATGATACCAGTTATATTCTAATAAAAGCCAACTGTGACTATTTTTCTTTGTTTCCTATACTATTCTTCCAACTATTTCGAACTCTTTGACCATCTCACTACTTGCCATGAGTCGTTGCTATCCACACACCCCAACACCGAGATCCTCTACCTAGGTGATTTCAATGTACATCACAGGGAGTGGCTTGGCTCTGCAAAGGATGACCCAGGTGGAGCTGAGGCACTCTCGTTTTAGCTACTTAATGATTTGGAACAAATAATCAAACACCCTACACGCGTTCCTGATCGACACGATCAATTTGCTAACATTCTTGATCTTTGTTTTGCCTCTAAACCTCTCACACTATTCATACTCAATTTCTGCCCCCATAGGGTCTTCTGATCACAACCTTATCTCTTTTAAATCAAACTGGGCACGACCACCTCCCCCACCCCCTCTAAACGTCAACTATGGCACTATCGGAGGGCAAGCTGGCAATCCTTGCGAGAATTCTTCACCGACTTTCCTTGGAATGAATGTTGCTTTTCCACTCGGGACGCCTCGGTATGTGCTGACAGCATTGCTGGGGTTATAGGGTGGTATGAGTGCATTTATCCCATCTTCTACCAAAACTTTCACATTACAATCATGGTTTGATCGCTCCTGCTCTCTTGCTTGCAGGGTAAGAGATAGGGCATATCAAGCTATGAAACTATCTCCATCTCCTTTTACCCACACCTCTGTCATTACTTCTAGGAATCGTTGTAAGGCTATTCTTCTTAGGGCCAAGCGGAATTTTATAAAAAGAAAGACCGCTGTCCTGACTAATTCTTCCTCAAGTAAATACTTCTGGTCCTTAACCAAAAACATCTGTAACAACTTTTGCACTCCTTCTTTTCCTCCTCTCTTCCGACCTGATAACTCTATAGACTGACAAAGCCAATCTCTTAGGCACCTTATTCTCCTCTAATTCCACCTTAGACGATTCCCACTCTACCCCTCCTACCCCTGCGCCTCCTACTGAACCTATGCACTTTCCTATAATCTCCACTCGCAGGGCCGGTTGGATGTGAGTAAGGCGCATGGACCGGACGGAATACCCCCTCGTGTTCTGAGGGAGTGGTGCTGAAGCTCTGGCCCTTGTGCTTGCTCGCCTCTTTCGCCTCTGCCTCAAAACCCAAACTTTCCCTTCTTCTTGGAAGCATGCCTTGGTTCAGCCTATCCCGAAGAAGGGTGACCATTCTAATCCCTTTAACTATCGCTCCATTGCCCTAACTTCATCCCTCTCTAAGATTTTCGAAACTATCTTGAACTTCCATTTTCTCCGTCACCTTGAACGCCTTTCTCTTTTGTCAGATCACCAGTATGGCTTTCGCCAGGCGAGATCTACTGGTGATCTGCTCTCCTATTGCACCCATCTTTGGTCTACCTCTCGTTGGGTATATGGGGCCCTCGACATCTCCAAGGCATTTGACAGGGTATGACACACGTCTTTGCTATCTAAACTTCCTTTTTTTGGGGGGGGGGGTTTCCCTCCCCCACTTTGTTTTCTAATCTCTATCTTCCTTGAGAACTGGTCCATGGCAGTTGTTGTCGAAGGATCGATCTCTCGCTCTTTCTCTACCAATAGTGGTGTCCCACAGGGTTCTGCTCTTTCACCTACTCTCTTCCTTCTTTTTATCAATGATTTACTTCACACTACAACTAATTCTATCCATTCTTACGCTTATGATTCTACTCTTCACTCTTCTTCACAGTTTCCCCTTCCCCCTAACTCTTAAACTAGATCTGTTTCTAGAGCTGATATCATTACTTCTATCAATGCGGATCTGTACAGCATCTCTGAATGGGGAGATACAAACTTGGTTAAGTTCAATAGTAATAAAACTCATTATTACACTTTGTAAATTATACGATCTCCCACCAATTACTTTTCAGGGTGCTGTCATCCTGCCAAATTCTGAAATAAATATGTTAGGCCTCACCATTTCCTCCAATATGTCCTGGAAATCACACATCCTTAATATAGCTAAAGCTGCCTCCCGAAAGTTGGGATTGCTATACAGTTGCCGAAGCTACTTCACTCCTGAGCAGTTGCTCTAAGTATATAAGGGATTAATTCGTCCTAACTTAGAGTACTGCTCTCTTCTGTCCAACTGCTAGATAGGATGGAATCAAAGGCATTTCGTCTTATTAACTCTACTCCTTTAGTCGACAATCTTTCTTCCCTTTCTCTTCACCGCAATGTTGCTTCACTCTCTCTCTTTTACAGATACTTTAACGGGCAATGATCGGTGACCTTAACATCCTGTGTACCGCCGGCAAGGCCATGCCAACGTAACACATGTCTTGCCCGCGGTGCTCTATGGATGTCGGTCACACGAGAATAACCCGTTATAGTACCCCCTTCTTTTCTCACACAGCCAAACTGTGGAATGGTCTGCCTTCTTCTGTGTTTCCATACTTAAACAATCTGTCTCACTTTAAAAAGCTGGTTTTCCGGCATCTTCGTGGTGTAGATTAACACAGTATAACCTTTTTCTTTTCTATTTTCAATTTCATTCTGGGTTTTTTTCGCCCCCCAGGCCCCGTTGTGGGTCGCTTGACCTGTGTCCGGGTGGGCTAATTCCCGTAAAAAAAAATAATAATAAAACGAGTCTACCTTGTAATTATAATAATTATACTAATAAGTGTTGTTAAAGAATAATATGGTTTTCCCAGGTTAATCCATTGTATAGACTATAACTAGGCCCTGATAAATATTGAAAGACGTAAGAGGAAAGGTGAGAAACAAATAATGACATGGAAAGAAGTATATAAGATAGAGAAAAGAAAGATAAAGAATATGGAAATACATAATCAAATACAAACATTGAAAGAAATAATGTACTTCGAAAGAAAAGAATTAGCAAGTAAAACAGAAAATAAAAGATAATTAAGAAAATTAAAGGTTATATAAGACATAGAAAATACTTAGAAAATATAACCAAATAAATTAAAGGAAGTGATATAAGTTAAATAATAACGGAAAAGAGAAATAGTAAATTAAATTATATATAAAAGAAAAATAACTCTTCTTACACGGTTCAGATATACGTTTCTTGAACTTGGGGAACACTTATTCAGGTTTTGTATATCAGTACTGCTATAGTGATCGTATCAGATGACCATTAGTTGTGTAATTGTGATGTATTTGTGTATTAAGAGTTTAAGGATTAGATTACTGTGACTGTAGCTTTGTTTTGAAAAGGTGATCTACCGAACTGTACACGAGTTTATTTTATAGTTAATCGATCATTTGCCAAGCATAGTTCCACGCTGACATTGTTATTCACAGTAAATTTCCTTTATTTATTATAAGTGTAAGGTAAAATCTTGATATTTGAACCCTAACCTTCCCTCCGAAGCAGTCAACGAACCTGCCCCATTTGCTGTTTGTTACCTCTACTCCCAGGATCTTACAAGTACTGATATATCAAGCTAACTAATCCCATGTCCATATTTTATATTGTACAGTCGGGGTCAAAAGTTTGCTCCCGCCCAAAATGAAGCAGCATCGACCCCAAATGAGATGAAACAGTCAGGGTAAGTCAGTTCGGAGACTCATTTCCGTGACTCACTTACACCACGGGGAGCGAACTTTTGCCCCCGACTGTACATAGACATTTTAGCCATTAAACTATTAAAATATTGTATGCTTTCACAAGACCCTTATCCAAAGTTAAACATAATTATTGAGGGCGTTATCGAATTTCAAATAAACCCATAATCAGTTTTTGTAATTCTGTGTGCTATTTGGCCCTCCTGTTCAACATTGTAATAGTTGGCATAACAGATTCTACTTTAGGTCTGCTCTCGACGGGATCGCATGGATCAGAGGAGAACAAGGACCTCATCCTCCACATACGAGGGCTAACGCCATCTTTTGAGGATTCAGGCTGTCATGTGACATTCCTGTGGATGCCATATCATGTCGGTATCTCGGGGAATAAGACAGCAGATAGATTTGCCAATACCGGCTCTAACAAGGACACACCTGATTATGTCGTCCCTCGAACAATTCGACAACTTAGAACACAATTCGTGACAAACAGAGAGTGGCTTGGGAAGCAGTCATTCCTCTGGACTCCCCGCCCACCTGGTACGATGCATCTCCGTAAACTTCCTGACTTCTCGTATGTGTATGGGAAAGGGTCGCGGAAGAGGGACGTGATACCTGCCCGACTCTTCATCGGGTACGATTTCGCTTGGGAGATTGGTATCCCCACCTCCCCCGAGCGACGTGTTTGTGTATTATGCATGAGAGCAGACAGCCGAAAACTCATTCACTACATCCTGAGATGTCCCCGCACTCAACACTTCCGAGACGCCTGCTGGACCACCAGTCAGCGACCTACTGACGAAAGCACGATGCTTATCACCTGCATGCTAGCCAAATATTTCATATATAATATTGATGTTATTTTGAAGATATGTCCTTCTTTCCTTTGGCTTTAGTAAGCCCCTTTATTTTATTTTATTTATATTATGTACTTTGATACTCCTGCCAGATGCTTCTAGTAACATTGTAAAAGGGTACAGTACAGTATCTAGTGACAACGCTAGGATCCCGCTTCCTATAATATGGAATAAACTGTTGAAATTGAAATTGAATTGAACAAAAGTTCCCCTACTATTGCTTATAAATAAGTAATGAATTATTCCCTCAGTGGAAGTAATAAACTGGCGTGACCTAATATTAATTAATCATTTCCCATAAATTACGTGCACCCGAGCATGTAGTTTAAGGGTCTTAGTCATAAATTATAATTTCTTTAGTAATACAACAGGAATATACAGTATGGGGGCAGTGAGACACGACGCACCAGATATGGAGGGGCTATAAAATATATATGAGGGGCAATGAATGATATATCAGGAAATAGATAAAGGTAGACTAATTGATAGACCGGTAGATTGAGGTAGAGATGATTAGACAGGTAATGATAGCTAGATGGATAGAGAGAGAATAGAGAAGGGAGCAAAAGGGAGAGAAAAAAGAGATAAGTAAGAGAGGGGAGGAGGGGAATGAATGGATATTGAAGACAAGGAAATATGAAAATATTGAGAGGAATTTAAATAGAAGTTATGTGCTGTCTCCTCCATTGATGCCAAAAACACTCAACTTGTAAATGAAACTAACCAAAGGTCTCGGCGAACAGCGAATTTTGAAAATGTCTGACATGTGTCCCACATCATAACTATTAACTTTATGTCATGTATGAATTTGTGAGGCTTACTACAATATATATGTTATGTTAGTTTTAGCTGAGCACTTACAGGGGATGGAGCGGTTAAAACAACCCAAATGAGCAATGTTTGGTCAATGATTGTTTGTGTGTAGTCACAGTGTGTATCCTCTGGCCTTACCCGGAAGCCATACCCTGAAATACCAAACCCAACCCGTTGTATGTTCCTCCAGTTTCTCGAGTTGACGTATACCGGATGACCGGGTGGCGTAAACTGCAGTTATTTAGTACTAAGTGCTGCGTAAAATTATAAAAGTATTTGAAGAGGTAACCAGATAAACTCTTTTAATCCATGACCTATTTCGACTGTTAACCAGCTGGTGCCTAGTTTGTCTTTAGTATTTCGATCATATTCGCCTAGAATTTGTATCATTACATACACAAAAACTCAACTTAAATATGGGTAGGATATATTACCATTTAAAGCGTTTAAGACGAATCTTCAAACAGGACCAACACATGTTGAGGCGTCCGTTTTTAGGTTGTAGGATGCAGAAAGTATAAACAAACTCGAAAGAGTTATTTTCCCTATGCCTATATACATGCATGATTCTTATATAAGAAGTTTGATTACAAAGTGTTTGTATTTAGTCGTTGAAATGCGCATTTATCGTTGAAGAAGTGGATATTCATAGATTCAGTAAGTCTAACCTGTGTCCAGCAGCTCGTTCGTTACCTATACATGTATCATTGTTTTCTAGATAAAGGTCATTTGCATTTCAATAGTGCCAGGCGTTTTGAAATTATAAGTTTTTATGAACCATATGGTCAATAGCAGAGTAAATCTTCAATATAAGTTATTATAAGGAAGAAAAGTAAACAGTAAAACATTCAAATTGCCCACGACATTTAATTGCAAATAACAAGAATACGCCACAAATAATGAAAAACAAAAGGTTAAAATAGGTCTTCATGAGACAATCAAGTCTTTACATTGCTCACGTAACAAGGGGACTTGGAGTTTCCAAGCTTATTGTCAGACTTTGGTACAGAAGATGGGAAGAGTCGTGGAATCTTAAGGCCCGAATTCAGAACAGTGATTTGAAACCGCATGAAAGTTTAAACCAAGGATCGAGCGAATATTGAAGATTGTTGGTATTAAGAACGCTGGCTTGATCCAACATAAAGATTCAAACCGGGTTTGAGATCGGAATTGTCGTTCCTCGCGCTAATCCAGCCTGGAAGCGGTTTTCGGCGATATCATCAAATTGAAAATTTTGTAGAGAGAAGACTGGTGGTAGGCAGAATCCTATAAATTTTTATGATGACACGCAATTTAAACAACGATATAGGTTCAGCAGGAGAGATTTCCTTGATATTTTCCGTGATATGGAGCATCTACTTGACAGACCTGTTGGCTGTGGTTCACCTCTCCCTCTCATTCATCAGCTGACGATTGCTTTGAGATTCTTCACAACGAATAGTTTCCGGGCAAAAACGATTCTGGTTACTGAATGAGTTATGGTAACGTGTTAACAACACTTTCGTGTTTCGGATCCATGAAGATCAAGTAGGTAAATGTAAAGAACGCTGACGCTTCTTTATTTTTAGTGTTTATCTTTACGAAAACTATTTTGGTGTATTTTCAATATAATTGGATCAATGCTGAGTGCATTTTGATTTTAATGTATTTATAAAGGAAAGTGTTTTCTTAATCAAGGGAAATGTGGGGTTAAAAAAACAGGAAGACACCGAACCGAACATACCTAGGTTACTACGCCCTGCATATATTCATCTTGCTTTGGTTATTGTAAGGGCGGAAACGATCTTCCTGCTGGTTACCGCTGCTAACTCGCTCGTTTGCTGGTGCAGACGACGCTTGGGGCAGTTGGACAGAGGTGAGAACGGCAGCGACTATCTGGGTCACCTGCAGATTCAACCCAGCCGCCATACAGTCACTATCTAGCTACCCTGCTGTCCGTCAAATTCTGGCTGTGATCTCATCATAGGTCCTGGACTCGTGGGCTGTGTTCCCAGACCTTCACCTATCGACTGTCAATTCTCTGGTCATCTCCCACTACCGCATACCACGACTGCCAGTTCATCTCATTCCGTCTGTGTCCCGGTGTTCTCCTGCCATTTCAAGACGTCGTTCGAATGTGGAGTTGAATGGACGCTTCCCTACCCTGAGTGTGCATCACCGTGTTCCAGAACCTTCCCCCAGGGCCACTGCCGTAGGAAATATTTGTTCATTGTTTGATTCTATCAGTTGTTGACCCCCATTAATTGTTTGATTCTATTAATTGCTGACTCCCATTAATTGTTTGCTCCCTTTAATTGTTTGCTTCCATTAATTGTTTGACTCCATTAACTGTTGACTGCCTTAATTGTTATTTGATGTTTGTTGAGTGGTGTCAGAGTTTTGTGTTATATTTTTAAAGTAAAGAGATGTCAATCTCAAACGGTTGTTTGTTATTCCTCCTTGACTTTCCTTTATTAAGATCCTGATTAGCCGGGTAAGGGATTTCTATCCCGAAGTCCCAGGTCTTTACAGTTATGAATATTGACACCTGTCCCGGATCATATCTACAATTTGTATGTAATTGTTCTTCCTCTATGAATCTCCTTGTTATCATATAACAACACAGCCACGTTGTAACACAGTATCATAAATCATTATAATTTGATCATAATTTGATTGTAATCATAATAACAAATGTAACATGATGTACAAGGAAAGATTTCTCCTCATCTCTAAAAACTCGTCGAGTCTTAGTTGCCGCCATAATCTTATACACATTACTCTCGATGGTGATTGGCTGTCGTAATGGCGTAGATGAAACATGATTGGCTGGAATTTCACTGTTCGAATCTTTGCTCGTAAATGAAAAAAATGCAACAGATCACCCGATCCGGGGTTCAAGCTGACGTTCTGGATATGGGTAATCCACTGCAGGAAATCTCGGCTCGAGGAATCCTGTTTCGCACGCCTAAACCGAGCTCAAATCCCAGGCTTAAACTAGAGTTCTGAATTCGGGTCAAAGATTACCCAGGCAGATGAAAGACGACTTCTGGAGGTAGACGTTCCCGTTATAAATGCATTTGCCAAGTGAGACCGATTGCAACTAGAGTTTCACGTTAAACAATTCAAAACAGGCGGCAAAAACAGGAAAATTGGAAGATCGTCCTCTACTGACTATATTCTTGAATTTACACAACAATATGAGAATGGAGGTCACGGAGGAGAAAAAAGTTTGTTTCTACCACCCATCGTCGGTTAACTGTTGGCAACCAAATAACACAGGAGGTGAACGCTAAAACACCAATGAGGTGATACACACCGACCCTCTGACATTTTTCATGATCGGGTAAGTGGACTTTTGATAGTTTATTCTGGCAAACGCCAGACGATTTATTCTGGCTAAAGCCAGACGATTTAAACTGCCTAACAACACCTAAGGATTTTATTCTGGTTAACGCCAGATGACTTTATTCAGCTTAGGAAGGGCCTCTGGCCCCTAAAAGTTTATTTCCTTTATTAAAGTTTATCTATATTTCATTTATCTTTGATTGTATAATAAAAACTATGGGCACATAAGATTCCTAGATTATTAGATATCAACGGTAATAAGAGAATATCTGCGTACTGATTTAAAAGGTGGGTTACAAATATTAGGACACGATTTATGTAGACTTGTGTCAGATTTACACGGACAGTAGAATCACAAACGTTCATAATGATAATTATACAACAACTATACAATATCGTTTGGAGCAGGTGATTTAATTCCCACGAAACCTATCACTTATGAGACAACCAACGGGTGAGACATTTAATAAGGTTGAAGTGAAGGGGATGGCGGGTCCACCGGTGAGGGTTGACTGACCCAACTAACTGAACTCGTAGCTATGCTAAGCCTCCTCTGACCTGTATATCCTTATATTCATATTTCTACATTATTCCTTCCACTTTTACATTGCTTTGTATTACCAAGGCGCCAGTGTCCTTGGGTGAAGAAGAGTCCCGTTTGTATGATAATCATGAATTACACAAATTTCCTCGTACGTATACGTTTTATTTTTAAGGCCTCATCACTCATGTTGGTTTTCTTCCTTATTAGAAAATCTATGATTGTGCACTGTTTATGTTGAGTTTATATTTCAACTTATATTTATCATTATTGCCAAGTGAAATTACGTCTAGAAATCCTTTCCACCAATCAACTACAGCGTTACAAGACTATTACGGATTCATTCATAAGTATACTCCAGTAAAGGAACTCTATGGAGCGATTGCATATAGATGTTAACAATACATATAGACCTCCCTTGGACGTAGACTTTAGCACAAATTTTCAACCCCATTCTGCCTATCAGCTATTACCAATTAACCTGTACATTTTTCCGAACAAAAGTTAACAGACTTCTTGTATTATTTATTTTATTATCTGGTAGATATAAACATGGATAATCACACAATTTGATCAAATTACCATTCTCTGTGTCCGACTCTTTTAGGGCTACAACATCCACCTTGTACAACAGTGCATAAGCATGCACATCTGTGGTGCTGGGACCTAAGCTATTTACATTCCATGGGAGGATACTTAGATTATGGTCCTGCGCTTTGCCTATGAACAACAGAAACTAACCCTTATTCTCTCATTCACAAACTGTTCCATTACTTCTTTCACTAATGTAATACCATGGGGATGTCACCCCACTTGCGGGTTATCTCTTCCCTATTGTCCACATTTCCGGTCCCCCATATGGCAAAGATGGTTTGTCAGAATTTATTACTGTATTTTCAACCTTCTGTCCTTTTTGTTCAACATCCACATTTCCATTCTCACAAAATTGGACAATTACCTTCTGGTTGTCTTCTACTTTTTTCTAAGCATCTGTATTTCTCGCCGCAGTTGAACTACTACCAGTACAGTAGCTACGCTATACACATTACCAAGCTTGTCAATTACCTTATCTTCTGGAACAACTTTTGGTGCAGCTCTTACACCATTTCCTGTTACCTTCAGCTCGTCACTCTGTTCCATCCTCTTCTTCCACACGTTCTCACTTGAAGGAAGAATTGTCTCTCCTACAACTCCTTGCCCTTCTTCCTTTTCTCGCTGCTGCATTTCCCCCATGATCTGCCACGGGGCACCACACATCTGTGTCCTCTTATTGCAAATTGATGAACTTGTATTATGCGCGCCGCCACAATTGCAATAGCACGGCACAACACGTTACCCAGACTTTATTTTATTTCCACATTCTATTGAATTATGATTTTTCCACAGTAACGACACCAACATTCATTCTGACATTTTCGGGCCATATGGCCCCACCTGCTGCATTTGTAACACAAAACAGGTTGTTCCGGAAGGTATCCGTTCATTAAGGCTACCACTTGGTTCTTCTCATTCCGTATTTGATGTCTCTTTGGCCATAAGGATCGTGTATCATCAAGAAGGAAATCCAGATCCAGTATGACTGGGTATATGAAGACATCACCTTTGTGTTTTGTTCTGTGTCCTGAGGCATCGTTATTGCCACCTCCTTAAATACTGCCGTCGTCAAAAACTTTACCGCTTCATCCCCAGCCTCAGTCAGATAGGAACTATTAAGGGCTTCTTTAAGCAGAGGTTGAAACTTTTACGCTGTCGTCTTCCCAGTGTAACAGCCCACAGCAACCGCTCATAGAATGACATGCATAAATCACTGGGAAAGTTCAACTTCCTCCTACCTGAGCTGTTTCCACCACCCAGGTTGCTCGTCACATTGGTACGGCCAGGAAAGTTCAATTGACAAACCTGCTGCGTTCGATTCACAGTTGAATTCTTTCTGCTGTCTATCAGTTCCATTGTTATTGGCTTCCGATCATCTGCTTCCGAATCGCTACTTGAAAATTACAGATCGTCTTCTATGATGTTCAATAGCGCAATCTTTTCTTCTTTACACAAAGTCTTCCCAAATATCTGCCCACCACTTGCCCCAGGCATGGTGCATACCTTAAGCAGCGCATATTGAGGAAATGGCGTCCACCACTGAGAACCAGCAGTATTGTCGCAGAGTGCAAGGTGAACATGTCCGTCCAGTACAGCCAGCATTCACAGAATCTCATTGGCCCGACAGTTTATTGGTCCAAAGATCTAACCTTACCTAACTTTCGGGCCAATGAACATTCGAACCAATGAACCTTCCAACCAATGGACCTTCACAACATAGGGTTAACTAGGTAGTTGCTATACTTCTGTGCTCTCCTGCACGATAGTATAATCTGTCACGTCATCATCCTGTGGCTTGCTGTTTTTACTGATGCCCCTCGAGAAGTTTAAGCTCTTATTTACCGCAGTCGGGGTGAGTGACTTCAAGTTTGTGGCACTGCTTGACTTGTTCTTCTCCTTGTGGATTACCAGCTGTCGGAGCAAATATAAGTAATGTACAATACAGTTAGTTGCCAAGTAAAATGATTTGCTGTGTAGTGAGAACGACTATTCAAGCCTAAACTAAACTAAATTGATCATAATAATTAACCTAACTTATCCTGACCAAATGCAAATAATATACAGTTTTAAAGTTCTTTAGTAGAGTTGGAAAGTATATAATTTACATTTATAATCTGAATTATTAAACCTAACCTAACCTAACCTAACTTAACTTAACCTCAGTGAATAACTATTCAGCAATAGACACGAATATTTTGGTTCTATTAACAAGGTGATTTGTAACTTTCACCAGCACTTTCTTAGCCACTGAGTACGATGAATCAATCGAGTACGATTACAACCTTTTTAGTACAACTTCATCATATTCAGAGTAGTAGGTCAGCGTATTCAAAGAGTCGAGGTATCGTACGCAAGAGGTTAAGTCGTTGTGCTCAAGGAATTAAGTCACTGTTTTAAAGGTTTCAAATAGTCGTACTCATGGGATTAAGTCAGCGTACTCAGGTTAGGTTAGGTTAGCTTAGCTTAGAGTAGGTTAGATTACATTATGTTATCGTTAGCATGGTGATTCTCCAAGTAAAATAAGCTTGGGTGTATAATCTTCAGGTAATCCTCCTTCAACTCTTTATCCAGGATTTTACTGTTATGTTCATTGAAATAAAAATCAAGAATGTTATATATATTATTATTATTATTATTATTATTATTATTATTATCATCATCACAATGATTTCCCGCCATTCAACATAAATATGTAGAGAGGAGAAAAGAGGAAATTGAAGAAAAGAGATCAATGGAATTGCCAGTAAAGGAAAAGACAATCAGAGGAGGATTCGTATGTACTTGGGAAGAGCATGAGAGAGAGAGAGAGAGAGAGAGAGAGAGAGAGAGTAACAATAAAAGGAGAGTCAATAATTGTAGAGAAGCAAGACTCGAGAATACATGATGGATCAACAAGACTCTGACGAAGAAGATAATAATGCAGATATTTTTCTGTGTTCAGTAATTCAAAAAAGAAAATCCATTGTAAAACTTGCTTCTCTAACTCCCGTGTTTATTTACTGGCTGGTGAAGACATAACAATCATACCTCATATTTTTTAGGTATATTAATTTCCGTTACTTGTAGATATGTCGCCTCAGACCTTGGAGGGGGTTGAGGCAGTCTTCCTGAACTACACGAAATGTTCCTTCGTAGTTTCTGTCAATAACAATTATTATTATTATATCTATGATTATCATTATAACCATTATAACTATTATAACTATAATTATTATAACTATTTTGAATATTATAACTATAAATACTATAATTACTATAATAATTAAAATTATTATGAATATTATAATTGCTATTATTGTTGTTATTATAATTGTTGTTGTTACAATTATTCTTGTTGTTAGTCTTGTTGTTGTTGGTTTTATTGGTTTTGTTGTTGTTGTTGTTGGTAGTCTTGTTCTTATTGTTGTTAGTTTTATTGTTGGTGGTGGTGGTAGTCTTGTTGTTGTTAGTGGTAGTTTTGTTCTTGGTGGTGGTGGTAGACTTGTTGTTGGTGGTGGTGGTGGTGGTGATAGCTTTGTTGTTATTGGTGGTGATAGTTTTGTTGTTGTTGGGTTAGGTTGTTGTTGTTTTTGTTGTTGGAGGTGGTGATAGTTTTGTTGTTGTTGGTTAGGATGTTGTTGTTGTTTTTGTTGTTGGTGGTGGTGGTGATAGTTTTGTTGTTCTTGGTGTTGGTTTTGTTGTAGTTGTTGGTTTTGATGTTGTTGGTTTTGTTGTTGGCGTTGTTGTTGTTGCTGGATTTGTTATTTATTAATATTAGTAGTAGTAATGTCAATTTCATTCCCAAATAAGTGAAACACCCCCACTTATCCCCAGCAGAAAGATCACTCCTTGCACTTCCATCAAGACGGGGAGGCATGGGACTAACCAATCCAGAGGAGATTGCTGCCACTGAACATCAAAATTCACTTAAGCTCACGGCAGCCCTCACGGACCACATAATAGCCCAGAACGCAACAGGGGAGGTGGATACCAGTGAAGTAAACAAGATTCGTAGGTCCATTATGACAGAACGACAGCACTGCCAAAAGGATAAGCTGCAGCAACTGTTACTGCAGGTACCAAAAAGTTTGAAAAAAAATAGCTATAGCGCAGGAGGTGGGCGCCTCGAACTGGTTAACTACGTTACCGATAAGGGCAAATGGTTTCAGTCTCAATAAACAAGAATTTACAGATGCCATTGCTCTAAGGTACGGTAGGCCAGTAGAAGGTTTGCCCTCCCAATGCGTGTGTGGCTCTTCCTATGACGTCGATCACGCCATGGTGTGCAAGAAAGGGGGCTTCATATGCATGAGGCATGACGAGGTAAGGGACCTAACAGCAAATATGTTGAAGGAAATCTGCAGAGATGTCATGGTAGAACCGACCCTCCTTCCTTTGGACGGTGAGATCTTCCAACATAGGACATCAAACACATCTAACGAAGCCCCTGTTGACGTCAGTGCTCGAGGATTCTGGACGCGGGGACAGCGAGCTTTCTTCGACATCAGGATTTTTTATCCCATGGCCTTATGTCACCGTAACCTAGCTCTCGATGCTGCACACAGGAGGAACGAGAACGACAAGATATGGGCATATGGGGAGAGAATTCAAAACGTTGATCAAGACAGCTTCACTCCTCTAGTGTTCACAACCTCTGGTGGGATGGGACCAAGTGCAAGATGTTTCTACGCCAGGCTCGCGGAGGTGATCTCCGAACAGAAGCAGCAGCCCAGAAGCTATGTTACAGCTTGGATGAGATGTCCACTGTCTTTATCTCTCCTTCGGCCGGCTTTGCTCTGCCTTAGGGGAACGAGAGCTTCTGCCCCAATGCCGACAGCAGCTGCAGATATTGACTATGAGGCAACAGTCACTGAATGCCGCATAGATCTGCGGCTCAACTAATTCAACACGGATAGGATTGCTACTTATGTATTAGGATATTTAATATTAAGGTAATAAAATGGCGGCGAAGGTGTGGCTATTGGGGGAGGCTGGAGGCCACGTTTCATTGTAAAAAAAATAGTAATACTAGTAGTCATAGGCCAGCGCGGCGTGGGTGTGGTGGAGTGACTTCCCTGATCTAAAGTGTTATTTGAGGGGACATATTCGGAGTGTGGGAGCGGGAATTTCACTGTGTGTTTCAGATATCACTCTAAGCATTGTCACCGAAGGTTCTTCTCATCCCTTACGGCATTAATCGCAAATATTCCATGTGTTTGGATGGACGGCTACTGCAGGTGCCAGTGCCAGTGTCGATAGGCCTACTTTGGCAGGGGTGGCATCGAGACTCGCTTCTATGGGGCCGAGTGTTCTACGCTTGCGGTCCCCTCCCCCAAGTAACGGTCACTTCATGTAGTGTCGGCTACATCAGTGCGATCATAGAAATAGTGGTTATTTCTGCCAAGGATATATAAACAAGTGTTAGGTGTGACAATTCTTGCTCCCAGTGTATCACTCTGATGTGTGGATTGTCGCCCATAGGGGGTGGCCTACACACCCACGCGCGCACGTATGCCCCTACTACCTGGACACAGCAGTCCAGCCTATCTCCTCTCCGCTCTTTCCTCATAAGAACTATTTTTTTCTCTGTATGGGACCAAAGCAAATGTCGGAGGAGGATGTAACTGTCGCCCAAGGTGCAGAACACTATGCCGGGTAACAGACATTGTTGCGTTTGCGCTAGCCAGAACCAAAATTGCACTAGCTGTGATTGTGCGAGAAACACCATGTGTGGGTTGCAGAAAGGGAAACAATTGTCGGAACCCACATGTCAGGGATCCGACACAGGAGGCCACAGTGGATATCGCCGGGACCCAACCGCCCGATGATATCCTAAGTGAGTCTACTCAACCTGAAAATGTAGTACTAATAAACCCTGCTCCAATAGTAGCAGATATCCACGAGGTGAATGAGAGACAGCCACCACAGTGGAATGGCATGTCGATGGAAAATGCTGACATATGGGTTAAAGAAACTTACTCAGAAATTGTCAGGTGGTCGCCAGCTAACCTGTTTGAACCACCCAAGTGTACGGCCACTAAAGAAATGATTCGGGAGATGATTCGCCTCATAACTGAGTACACTCAGGACTGCTTCCTTGCTCCTTTAGCTCTTCAAATACTGGCTACTTATGTATTAGGATATTTAATTTTAAGGTAATAAAATGGTGGCGAAGGTATGGCTATAAGGGAAGGATGGAGGCCAATTAAAAAAATTATTATTATTATTATTATTATTATTATTATTATTATTATTATTATTTTTATTATTATTATTTTTATTATTATTATGCTTGTTATCGGATAATATTACTCTCGGTTTCATGTGTCGTGTAATGTTTGTTTATGGAAGGAGAGGGTGTTGTTGCTCCTCTGGTGGTTATTCTAATAACCAACCTCACTTTTTTTCATTAGCAAATTAATCAGTTTACTTCATAATAATACACATAAGTATTTTTGTATTACACCAGCGTCTTGTAGTGTACGCTGGCTGTTAAGATTTCCTTGGTATATGACACATGTGTGACTATTATTTACTCTTTGACTTAGCGCTTTCCTGTTGCTTTCTATACGCTTTTTTCACCCTCCCTCAGTTATTCCCTCCTTCCTTTTTTCATTTTAAACAAAAGGTAGAAGAGCAGTGAAAATATAAATAGATTTGTGTTTGAGAATTGTGTATGGGGGACTTTGTTCACTTGTGTCTATTATGACAGGTAACCGAATTTCTTGGCAAAACTTCAGTTCTTTAACTAAGTATGTCTCGTCATCACTGAGTGTGCTTGATATTGCATCTCAACTATCACCTTGGTATTTCTAATCTCACAAAGACCAGCTGAGAACTACCTAATGTTCAGAGGATTCATTGGTCTGAAAGTTACTTGACCTGAAGATTCACTGGTCTAAAACGTAGGTTACGTTACGTTACGTTACGTTACGTTACGTTAGACCTTCGAAATAGTAACCATCAGAATAAAGAGCCGCAACCCCTCCAACCAGACACTTCTCGTCCCATGTGGAGTCCTCCTCGAGCTGAGCCTTACACTCACCTCTCTTCCTTTGAGTCTCCCTGGTAGATAAGACTCTTGACCTGTAGGAGGTGTACCCGCAGGTTCATGAGGCTGAGGCGACACTATTGGGTCACTCTTTTTCCTGGGAGGGAAGGCACCATAACTGATGGCTTCACTATCAGGCTCTGACACTGACTCTGAGAAGAATAAACTTGTATTAACAAAGACTGGATTGCGTGAAGATTATCCCCAGCTTGTTTCACATTAAGATTAACTGCCTTAACCTAACCTTGCCTAACCTAACAGAACCTAACCTAACCTAATATAACCTAATAAAACTTAACATAATATAACCTAATCTAACATAAAATAACATAAAATAAAATAACAATCTAACCCAACTTCCAGGTAGCATTGGGATATATAATCGTCAGGCGACATAAGCTGGGTCTAATATTCACGTGATCTGAATAAATTATTACCTTTATAACATTAGTGGAGGCGAGAGTACAGTACTGAAGCGAGTAAATGTTAGAAATACTCTGTAACTTAGAATATTATTGAACATTAATCACGGCATCTTATACAAGGATATCATTCTGGGGGAATGAAAATATTCCTATCAGAAACAAAATAATTTTCTCAGCAAATAAAAAGCACAGGCAGAGAGAGATCAGAGATTGTGTCATTGTCAAAGACTGAAGACGTTGAAGGCAGATAATGTAAACTGACTGAGGTTAAGTCGAAAGGAAAAATATTTTACAGAATTTAATTTCTGGAGAAAAAATCAAGAATTCGGTCATCTAAGTTATAACCTAGCCAGGGGCAGATCAACATAAAAATAAAAAAAAACAAAGGTGGATATGAAATCTAATGTGGTTTAAAGAAGCAGAAAACATAAAAAGGTTAAAATAAGTAATGAAACCCAAAAATAAATTCCCGATCTTGTTTGAGAAAGAACTTGAAGAACAAGACGTATAAGAGCGACTCTTCAAGTCCGGCAGATGGCAGAGTAAAGGTAAACACAGATAAAAAAATGTGCTCATTAAATTCGACTTAGATGATGATTATATAAAGCTATACATTGTTTTTCACACTTTGATGTCTACTTAACAGCTTACAGCTAAATAGTACACAGTTCAGAGTAAAACCAATAGTGTTAGACTTACCCTTAACGCTACCCGGTGGCGTGTCGTCGCTATAGTCACTCGCCGGCGGCAGTTCACACAAGGACCCTCTGCGACGTCCTGGGGAAGGAAGCGCTAGTTATTTACTCTAAGAGTTTAAGAAACAGTTTGATTTTATTAGGTAAAAAGTTATAAATGTATACATATATAAATATTCATTACCTATAAGACATAAAATATCAACAAATCAATTACTTCCAATCTAGTCTCCATAATGCTCCTGTCATGACCAAAGCTCAATTTTGTTGTACTAATCTGACAGACAAATTTCCAAAAATTATAGATACAAAGCTTAACAAACTTAAATAAACATTAAGTATATATTGCTTATAGAATATTTGCTTTAGTTTGAGTTAATAATGATGATATAAATATCACAAGTTATCCACGTGTATAAAAGGCCAGTCTGAGATCTGACCTGTTAATAATAAACCAAAAAACTGCTCCACCACAATCTTCATAACCTTCTTCTCTGAGTCAGGACTCGATCTCTCACTCATCACTGATTGTCCGGCACAAGAACCATCTGCCGCTCCCGTCTCAGTCTCTGAAACAGTAATAAAGTGAGATTTTCTCTTCTTACTCGGAAGAACGCTAGCCTTATGCAGCTTATTTTACCTGAAGATTGCCCATAGCTTATATTACCTGAATATTACCCTCAGCTTATTTTACCTGAAGATTACCCTAAGCTTATTTTACCTGAAGATTACCCATAGCTTATTTTACCTGAAGATTACCCACAGCTTATATTACCTGACGATTACCCCAGCTTATTTCACCTGGATATTATCAACAGCTAAATGAGGGGATTAGGTTGAGTTATGTTAAGATAAGTAAGAAAGTTAGCGTAGTTAATCTTAAGTTGAAATAAGCTGGGGTAATCTTCAGGTAATAGAAGCTGTGGGTAATCTTCAGGTGATAAGAATAAAGTGCTGGAGTCAACACAAGGAACACACTACCAGGGGAAACATTTTATACACACTATCATTACACTTTACAGTATTTGTTTGTAAAAGATTTACCTCAGCCGATCATTTTTATATTATTCTTATTTTGCCATAATTGTTTAATGTTAATGTGTTAACAGACACTTTTAAAGCTAATACACAGTGGATTTTATGCTGCCAACCTGTATTAATATTTACTATCTTTATAATAACACAGGCAGTAGGTAGTAGGCAGCAACCAAACAGGGAGGTACTACCACCTGGGAAGATATTAGAAGCATAATGTATTGTCTTATGATAGACCCTGCTGCTATATGGCATAACAAAAATTGTGACCAAGTTCAAGGTTGTTGATCTGATTTTCTACCTCATTTACACCCTAATTTGTTTCTCTTACTATTGACAACAAAACATACATTCTGCATATCGTTTCTCACTCTTAACCTTTTTTTTGTTTTGTATTTATCTGTGGCTCTTTATTATTATTATTATTTTTTGGGGGGTGTATATTATTATTAATATTATCATTATTATTATTTTATTATTATTATTATTATTATTATTATTATTATTATTATTTATTATATTTGCACCCCCAAGCCCTTGCTGTTGTCGTCAGTCAGCGAGTGAGCCGTTACTGTGAACTTGATTAAGGTTGGCTTTCACCAGAATACTGAATGTTGATGTTGCCATATTTCAATGTTCAGAAAGCATATTTTAGTCAGGGTAGAGTCTCAGCGTAATGTTGATGCTATTTTGAACTGGTTTTCTTCGTTTTTTTTTTGTGTGTGTGTGTGTGTGTGTGTGTGTGTGACTTTCGTTAACCATTTACAAGGAAATTTTAAACTTAGAGAACCCGACCGCAGCAAGTGTACACATGAGCAGATTGTTGTGTCTTTTATTTAATCACACACACACACACACACACACTACTATAAGTAGAGACTTAACAGAATCCTTAAATGACAACCTATTAAAGAAATACATAAGTCGTTTTTATATAAACACAAGAGGATCATTTTCATTCAGAACTTTGGCCGTCTATAATAATAATAATCTTTAAACTTATAAATTTAAGATCCATTTAAATTAAGACCAGCCAATCGTTTTTGTATTTCCTGGCATAAATTTGCTTATTGTTAATGACACCTACCAAAAAAGGTATATTAGATAATGTTAAGAATTAGAAAAAAACATTCATATTTCTCAAATAGCTGAATATTAACCTGTAGACTTATTCACGTTTTCCTTCACTTCATCGTCGTCCAGTGTGTTCCTGATCTCGACAATCTTTTCCCGGTAGGTCTCAACAAACGTCTTCATGTCTGCCTTCTCCCCCCACGCCGCCACTAAGGTCGTTACGTCTCTACCATAGTCCTTTAGATCTGAAGGCCAAACTAGACAAAAGAGTTTATACAGGAAAAAACAGTTCATGTATGCAATTAAAACTAGGTTGACTAAACTCTGCCCAAAACATTTATGTGATATCATTGTGATAGGTTTTAGACATATACCTTTAAGAAAAGGCTTTTATTTTCATGATAATTTATATTAAATATAAGTAAAAGATGTCTATGATAGTTCCTTACCATTGTCATACTCATTCCCGCAGTCGTTTGATACGTTAATTTTAACATATCGACTTTTTTGCCTTATAGTATTGGGAGGCTGAGAAGACGAGTGACATGGAAAATGTCTTAAGCTACTTGGGGAAGGAGGTGGCGGTAGTTCTGGAGAGTGTCCGTCCTCTCTTCCTACAAGTGAGTCCCTTAATCCTGAGGGCATGGGTGGAGGGGGTGGAGTGGGCACCCTTTCAGGAATTTCTTCTACCGGGGGTGAAACAATGAAAGACTTGCAGGTAGCTTGTCGTGTATCCAGGACGATGTCATGGCCTGATACCTGCCAAGACATGGGTGATCGACGGGGAGCCTGGCTATTGTAGTCCATCACATGTAAGTTGATTCCTTCTCTGTTTACAGGTGTACAACTAATTTTTGCCGCCAAAGATGATACCAGCTGCAAGAAAAACAAGATTTGAGAACAAACTATCTAATAATTTAGTGACATTGAAACCCTTTACACTACAACTATATCCCATCTAACATTAAAACTTCCACAGAACAAATTATTTCCCGTACAGAATACTCCGATTTTCTAGACTTAACACTTAATATTAAAATTTCAAGATATTATTTTAAAATGCTGTTTTCATCATCGCCGGTGCATTAATATATTTCAGTCGATTTTGTGAAGATGAATTAATTTTGTATCTGATCTTGAGACTTTGTGGTGGATCATGTTTGCTTAGGACTCTTATACGGGGTTCTGGTCTATCCTAACCTATTTTAAATTATACCGAACCTAGTCTAACTTATTTTATACTTAACCTAACTTAAATTATACCTAACCTGACTTAAATTTAACCTAACCTAACTTAAATTATACCTAACCTACCCTAAGCTAACCCTACCTAACCTAACCTAACCAAACTTAAATTGTACCTAATCTAACTTAAATTTAACCTAACCTAACCTAACTTAAATTGTACCAAACCTAGCTTAAATTTAACCTAACCTAACCTAACTTAAATTATACCTAACCTAACCTAAGCTAACCCTACCTAACCTAACCGAACCTAACTCAACTTATATCTAACCTAACCCAAACCTAACACAACTGGATCTTAGAGTCAACGAGTCATCGAAACAAAGGATAGTTAAGGTGAGTGAAACAACGTAGCATTTCTGACAAAGACAGGATGTAGGCCTACAGTATACAAAGACCTCAGTACGCAATACAGTACATATTATATTTGTGTAGGGAGCCTCTCTTTCTATGTATGTATGTATGTATGTATGTATGTATGTATGTGTAATAATAATAATAATTAACGGTTTATTGAAAGAGCATGGCAGCCGGAAGGCTGAGAATATGCATTTACATAATTGGGTAATGGGTCTCTTGATTTAAAAATAATATACAAGTGACATAAATGATACAAATAATTATGATATATAATAGCAAGGTGGGGAGGGGCTCAAACTACAGGGCATTTCAACATAGTGACAGTGCAAAAAGTAAGATTGACGGGGAGTGAATACACTGGTTGATTACAAGTCATTGATAATTTTTACAATGGTAGGGACTGGGCTGTTCTTATAGCGATCAGTTCGTGCTCGTATGGGCTGGATGCGGTTGTGGTGTCGAACAGCAATTCTCGGGCGAGGGATCTCAGGTGGTTGTAGGAGTAGGTGTCGAGGATGGTGCAGAAGCTTCTCACCAAATTTGCTGATGAGGTCGTAGTGATGGTCAGTGAGAGCCGAGAGGGTCAGTGTGTTGAGCGCTTTTTGATATGTGGAGTAGGAAGGGGAGAGAATAATCTTGCTTGCCCTCTTTTGCACTTTTCTAGGTGTTTACGTTGTGTGGCATTTAGGCAGGAAAACCAGGTAGGGGAGGCATAGGGGAGCTTGAGAAGTATGAATGTTGAGTAAACACTGAGGAGCTCGGGTGCAGGAACTCTGAGGGACTTGAGTCGGCAGAGGAGGTGGAGACGAAAACTGGAGGATTTGGCAACTTCACTGACGTGTGGTTTCCAATTTAGTTTTTTGTCTATGGTGATGCCGAGGAGCTTAGTGGAATCTACAACCTGGAGTGTGTTGGGACCTAAAGTAATGGAAGGGGGTGAGACATCGTCGGAGGAGAGGTTGATGTGCACAACCATGGTCTTGGTATGGTTGATGGTGATGTGGTTGCTGGTGGCCCAGTTTTGGAGACTGTTCAATAAATCCCGAAGGCCGGTATAGTCGGGAGCAGAATTGTTGACGCTGATCCCAAAGGTGGAGTCGTCGACATATTTCCAGCGAGCAGGGGTTTCTCTTGGGGCATCATTGATAAGCAAAAAGGAAGCATAGTGGTCTCATCTTGGTGCCTTGGGGGACGCCACAGGTGAGTGACTGAAAGGTGGAGACAGCCCCTCGGACGCGTATAGCTTGGCGTCGGTCACTCGGGAAGTCTGTAAGCCATAGCATAAGACTTCTTCGAAACCCGAGGTCAATAGCTTTTTGATGATTAAATTGTGGTCGACTAGGTCGAATGCCTTAGTAAAGTCAATGAAGGAGACAGCTACAGACGTTTTTCGTGTGTGTGTGTGTGTGTGTGTGTGTGTGTATAATAATTAATAGTACTCACAGCAGCATCCTCTAGTGCTTGGGCCAGTGAGTGAAAGCCCTTTTGAGAGGCCAGGGCAGAAGGTGTGTGACCGTGGCAGTTTGGAAAATTAAGAGCTGTTTCACCTCCAGGGACTTCCAGCAAAGTCCAGGTCAGACGTTGTAACCCATAGAAGGCGCTGAAGTGAACCCAAGTTGGGAATTCACGACCATCTGTGTGAGCAAGCAAATACGATAAGAGATAATCGTTTTCTCGACATTTACTTTACTGATTGTCTTAGAAAATTAAATCCAAATTTATATAAGACAAAGGGTGATGATGACCGTCTCCTCCACACACGTCGGTCAACACTGTCCGTCACGTATTGATGTCTCAGTAGTGCACTTTGTTGTTTATTCTATACTTAAACATTCACTAGACCTCTGCACGTCACCCTGTTACTAATCAGCATTTATTATAATATTAATAAATACTAACATATCATAACATTACATAACATAAGATATAAAACCTAACCTAACTTTAACCTAACGTAACTTAACCTTACCTACAGCCTAACTTAACTTAACCTAACCTAAAACCTAACTTAACCTAATCTAATCTTACTTAACCTAGCCTAACCTAACTATACTAAAAAACCGATCATATATACCTAGAGATATTTTCGTTAGCTTCACTACAACTTACCTCTGTTTAATGTCTTTGTGTCTTCGATTTTGTTGAGTGGCAGATGAAGCCTCACAGTGTCCGCCAACTTACGGTCCAACTCATCATTTGTTTGTTTGATATTTAGAGCCTGAAAGTAGAACTGATAAGAATATATTTCTTATGACTGTTTTCTGGAGTAGTTGTGAAGTCTTTTGTAAGTTTGACCAAGTTATGTTTAAGTATTTATGTATTAGTGGCCACATTTTTGACCAGTTATTTAAGTTTAGTGTTGTAACCAGTTCTTATACTCTATATGGGCTAAAGTTTCTGGTCATTTATTTGCGTATTTGAATCTACAACATCTCTACAGTGAAACCCTTCTTGTTAGTGTTTGAACCGACACCGTCTTATACAGTGGTTCAAATTGATTATAAATTATTCACTTTGTCCTTGCTAAGATAATCGAGTAAATACAACAGTAACCGAAATGTCCGCAGAAGTTTTTTTGCTTATATACTTTAGCGATCCTCACGACCCTTGTTGTGTGCATCACCAGCCCTCCTAGCTGACAAACGGCCATCATCAGCCCTCCTACCAGATGAACTTCGTCGTAATTGCCTTATGTTTTCTCTTTGTCATCCACCTAGGTGTACTGTTACTATAGTCGGTCGTCCATCCATTTATGAATGCTACACTTTTGCTTAATAACTAATGGTTCAACTTTACAGTAATATTCCTTCAATGACCGTTTTCAAAAAAATTTCGAACGTTAGTACTTCACCCAAGATGGACAGTTTTCCTGAAGTTTTAAGAAATGAAACAAATGAAATATTCTCATTGTTTTAAGAAAATTATATTCATGTTAAAGTTATGTAAACCGAGGGAATTATTGAAAGTTGGAGAACTAGTTAATCAAAGCTGCATTAGTACATGACTCGGCGCTGTATATAAGACTGCATTCTGCACTGAAGAAAGGATGAAAAGGTAAACAGTTCCTCATAAATTTAGTAAATTAACTTGATTCCGGAAATTAATTAGTAAAGGTAAAAAAATATCCTTCACCTACCAAAAGCAATATAATAGTTCTATAATGTGTAGTTTCCTACACTGGTAAACAAACACCTGGCAGATAAGATTTAATAAGAATACCAAAAATCTTACCTGACACATAAACTCTGTCGGATTGGACACACTGCTCAAGATGTCCTTTAAGGTGTCCATGCTGCTCTCACACTTAATCTGGCATGATCCAATCATATTTTTATTTAGCATCACTGTGACGAATCGAGGGGATGATCCAGTGAGGAGTTCTTCTGTAATATGAAGCAACTTGAAGTATAATGACTGTAGAATATAGAGTGACTCCTCCCAATAACATCTGGAAGTCAGTTAATGATCGACAGTATCTATCTGTACACTGCATGTCTTCTATACCGTCCCTCACTGTGTACCGGGAAAACAAAAGCATAGTCTTCTCCTCCCATGCTAGAGGGGATGGTGACGGCCGATTACCTACACTACTACACTAGTACGCCGTCCATCCTCACACTCCCTCATTCAAGCCTTCCTCCTCATTTTCGGTTTCATTGTTCCGTCCTCCCTTATCTTCCCTGTGTTGTCAACCCTTCAATACTTTATTTCCTAAACATACAATCTGATCATCGAGTCGGTCATTGGATGTATTAAATTACTATAGTGTGGGCCGGGAGAGACCATGTGAGGGGTGTGGGCCAGGAGGGACCATGTGAGGGGTGTGGGCCAGGAGGGACCATGTGAGGGGTGTGGGCCAGGAGGGACCATGTGAGGGGTGTGGGCAGGGAGGGATCATGTGAGAGGTGTGGGCCAGGAGGGACCATGTGAGGGGTGTGGGCAGGGAGGGATCATGTGAGGGGTGTGGGCCAGGAGAGACCATATAAGGGGGAGTGGGAGGGGTCCGGCAGTATCTCACCAGCCACAGTCAGTATACATCTTTATCCAGCGGACCGGGGAAAGTAATCATACGTCCGGTTGTACCACAGGAGCCGCTACCTGCTGACACCCACAAAGTACGAAAGGGATTAACATCAGTGAACGAGTGAGGAGGCGCTGATACACAGTTGATGCTATAGTTAAGAACATTGGCATGAGATCATTTATTGCGTTCCTCCTTCAAATCCCGGCTGTAGTCGCCCTGTTAATGTTATATCTACTTCTGAACTATGAGGGCCACTCTCTTAATCTGACATACAATGGTAAAGAAAGAATTTATCCCGAAATTCCTAAACTAATAATTGTCTCTACGTTTTGGAGTCAGAAGTATTAATGCCGATGAATATACTCGTAGTGTGAGAGAAGTAAATAACTTTGGTCATTTTTTTTTTTTTAGCTCTAGATGGTATTTATTTTTATTTTTTTTCATCCTTTTTGTCAGGATGAAAAATCAGTGTTCGGCGTATCAGCAGTTTGCCGCTGTTTGTCGCCAACTCCAACAGACTGGTAAGGTGAGCCGGCAGTCGGGCTACGAATGCTATACAAATCAGGTCGGTGGCGCAAGCCCAACACCTCCATTGGTTATAATTTAGCATATGCCCTGGCTGATAACAGGATGAGAGAGCGGTGGACCCTGACGGCTGAAAGTGAAGCAGTATAACATACCACGAGCAAAAGTGACCATGGACGATGATCGGAAATGACGTCATGGAATGCACCTACTGTCAGGAGCCAGCAGCCAACCCACTTGAACACTATCTCCTCGACTGCGAAGTCACACAAAGCCTCCGAAACAGAACTCAAAACTTCCAAGAAGCACACACAACACCAGCGGCCACTCTAACCCGAAAGGCCCAAACAAACCACATTCACCACCTTCTCCGGGTCATCACACGATACCCACCACCCAGATAGGTTAGAAAGTATCCTCTCCCAGCAAGTGCCGACCCCAGTTCGGGGGGCGCGCCACTCCGAAACTGACCACGTCCAAGAGTGGGGGTTGGTGGTAAGCGTCCACTGATCGGGGGTCCGCTCACACTTGCTGTAGGTTATGTATCTAAGCTACTGTGCCGAGTAGCAACCCTGTACATAGCTACTGTGCCGAGTAGCATTTATATATATAATCACGTGGCAACACTGCACGTGTTATGTGGCAACATTGCCCCGAGGCTGCCATATGGCAAGGCAGCCCCAGTCTGACTGTGTGAGCCGTGCATGGCACACGCGAGTCACCACTTGTATTTCTCTCATCCATAATAAACGGACTCAGTGTTACTCAGTGTTTTCCTAGCCATCACTGCATTCTTCAGGGCACACTAGTAACTTTCATGGCGCAGTGGCTAGGATCTGTGGACTTACAAAGTGTGTGAACAATGCCGAGACAGTTACGTCTGCCGGTGATGCGTCGACTCATAGTGTGTTGTGTTGTGTTGTGCTGTGTTTCGCCGCGATGTGCAGTGTTGGGCCGTCACAGTGCGTTTTAGTGACGGTGGCAGTGTTAGTGTCAGTGTATTAGTGTGTGTCTAGAGCTGAGTTGAGCATTGGCCCGTTTTTTGTGGTACCCACGGAGCACGCAGGCGCACACCCTTCTCTTGCGACATCCGGGGGACACTGACGGTCTTGCCGGACCACGCTCCCTCCCCTCTCTGAGACACACACACACACACACACACACACACACGCACGCACTCACTCACGGACAGAACAGTGGACCATATGCGTGATTTTTGCGCTGTTTATGTCATATATATGTGGTTCGAGCTGTTGAGGCGCCACTTTATATATTAAACAGTGCAGTCCACGCACACACAAAGATGGGAGGTAAGAAGGGACATCAAGATGGGAGACACGACTCCCCACCACCTTCCCCTCCACAGGGCGCAGACTCTCATCCTCCACCTCCAGTGACGGACATCGCCACAATTCTGAAGTGGATGGACGACCAGGACGAGAGACGCAAAGAGATGGAACTTCAGAGGGAGGAGACACGAAGAGAGGAGGAAAAGTTGCGTTTTGAGGCACTATTGGCGACCCTGGCGCTTACCCACCCTCCCTCACTCGCAGGTAGCGCGCTTCAAGGCGCCAGTACACTCCCTCCTCCACCACACCAGCGTCCTCCAGGTACTCTTGCTACCCCAACAGCTCCCAAGGCATCTGTTCAACCCCCACCCGCCCTCTCACCAGACGTCACGTTTCAGCTTTTTCGTGAGTGGAGGCGGCGTTGGACAGATTACTCCACGATGGTGGACCTTGACAGCATGCCTCCAAACAAACAGCTCATCCAACTGCGGATGTGTTTGTCGCTGGAGACCCAGAGAGTTTTGGAGCACACATTGCAAGTGCCTCCCGACTCTACCTCTTCAGTGACGGATGTGCTCGACCTTTTACAGGAGCATGTTAAGGGTCGGAACAACGAGGCTTTGCGTCGCCGTGCCTTTACCAGCTGCAAGCAGGCGGAGAACGAATCCTTTGACGACTTTTTTGTACGTTTGAGGAGTTTGTCGGAGGAGATCGACGTCTGCAAGGCGCACAGCCGGGAATGTGAGGAAGCCTGGATCAAGCACGGGATTTTGACAGGTGTCAGGCACGAAGAGTTGATGCAGCGACTCATCCACCTGGACGCTTCCTCCACGCTCCAGGTGGTAGTGACTGAATGTCGGTCATACGAGGCCACCAAGTCCGCCACCTCTGCCTTACGGGCCCCACCTGCTGTGAGAGCTATCTCACAATACAAGAAAGATAAGAAGGCGGCCAACAACGCGAAGGCTGCCTCACGTTCTTCCACGCCTCCGCATAGTGCTTCCTGTGGCAGCTGTGGAAAGCAGCACAGCCCCAAGACTTGCCCGGCCGCCGACGCACTGTGTCGTGGATGTGACCGTAAGGGCCACTGGTCTAACACAGACAGGTGCCCTTCACGAGGCCATAAGTGTCAGGCCTGCGGTCGCTATGGACACTACGACAAGTGCTGCCGCCAACCCAAGCCCAAAAGCCCGAGACGAGGACAGCAGCGCACTTCCCTCGGGGTGGTTCGCACGCAGCCCCCTCCAGATGGCCCACGCAGCCCCAAGCAGCAGCAGAGTCACATCAGGAGGGTGGAATCGACCACACGCCCCAGGGCTACCCCTGCCCAGACCCTGTATGGTCACCCTCTCTGCTCTTGCGTTCCCACACACGCCAAGGCCTTTGCGAAGGACTGGCAGACCAAAGCCGAGAGCTGCTACTGCTGCACCGCTACACGTGCCCAGGACGCCAAGGCTCGCTATGACGACCGTGCCCGCCCTCTTCAGCCGCTGGAGATTGGTGCCCTTGTCCGCGTCCAGGACCCGACGACGACACGTCGGCACAAGGTTGGCATAGTGATGGGCGTCGGCCGGTCGCGGGACTACAAGCTCAGGATGCCGAGTGGCCGTGTCTGGTGGAGGAACCGCCGCTTCCTCCGGCCAGTCCCACCCCCTGCTGCTGGCCCCCTGACCGAAGACGAGTCACCTACCCCTCACGAGGATCCGCCCCACAGTGCAACTCGACGCTCGGAGCGACTTAGGACTAAGAAGTCCGCTCAAGACAAAGACTATGAGCGTGAGGGGGGAGGGAGATGTAGGTTATGTATCTAAGCTACTGTGCCAAGTAGCAACCCTGTACATAAGCTACTGTTCCGAGTAGCAACCCTGTACATAAGCTACTGTGCCGAGTAGCATTTATATATATAATCACGTGGCAACACTGCACGTGTTATGTGGAAACATTGCCCCGAGGCTGCCATATGGCAAGGCAGCCCCAGTCTGACTGTGTGAGCCGTGCATGGCACACGCGAGTCACCACTTGTATTTCTCTCATCCATAATAAACGGACTCAGTGTTACTCAGTGTTTCCCTAGCCATCACTGCATTCTTCAGGGCACACTAGTAACTTTCACTTGCAACCTGCAGTATCCTTCCACATCTGCAGGTAGGACAACCTACAATCCCAATCCGGTCTGGCTGCTCCAGGAGCTCCAGCCGGAACCACCGAACGGGCCGCCCATAGGCAAGGCCCGTGTCGGACTACGGTCCGACAATCTTAACAACAACACAACAACAACGACCATTGACGGAACAGCGACGTTAGGCTTGGTGGCGATTGAGAAAGACGGAGGAGATTGGTGATAGAAAGTGACGAGCTGCTGGGTGGCGACGGAAGGGATAGTGTCGATTGGAAGTGACTGTTGGAAGAGTGAGAGAGGAAGAGGCAGTGTTAATTGATAGCAACAGAGGGCGCTTTGCCTACTATCACTATCAGAACAGTGGCGATTGCAGGTAACGGTTAGAGGAAAGACGATACGGAAGGGATAGGAAAATCGGGAGTTGTGACCTGCGTGGACGGATTTAGTAAAGAGAACAGAGTGATGATTTGAATGTGAAGGACTCGTTGTCATACCATGTATATATGTTATTGTTATTGTTTTTTGACAATTTTATTTTTAATTGAAAATACAGTTACAGACGTAAGCGTTGCTCCTGTTATTGACCTACCAGTACATAAGGAAAGCCCTACACATAATCATACCTCTGACATATTATCTAGTAGCTAGATGAGATGCTTCTCTACTTTGTGTTTTGGGATACGATCTAGCCAGTAGTTGACGGTGTCTTCAATTCTGTGTTCATGCAATTTCACCACAGCAGTTCACCAGATGCAGAGAATGATCGTAGTGGTACAATACTGCCCACTGACTCTAGTGTTATGTGTACTAGTATAAGCCGTGACCTAAGACCCGCTCTTTAATATGAACCGTGACCTGAGACCCACCCTCTAGTATCAACCGTGACCTGAGACCCACCCTCTAGTATTAACCGTGCCCTAAGACCCGCCCTCTAGTATTAACCGTGACCTAAGACCCGCCCTCTAATATTAACCGTGACCTAAGACCCGCCCTCTAATATTAACCGTGACCTAAGACCCGCTCTTTAATATGAACCGTGACCTGAGACCGACCAGACCTTTAGTATTAACCGTGACCTAAGACCCACCCTCTAGTATCAACCGTGACCTGAGGCCCACCCTCTAGTATTAACCGTGACCTAAGACCCGCCCTCTAGTATTAACCGTGACCTGAGACCCACCCTCTAGTATTAACCGTGACCTAAGACCCGCCCTCTAGTATTAACCGTGACCTGAGGCCCACCCTCTAGTATTAACCGTGACTCGAGACCACACCCTCTAGTATTAACCGTGACCTCAGACCCACCCTCTAGTATCAACCGTGACCTGAGACCCACCCTCTAGTATTAACCGTGACCTAAGACCCGCCCTCTAGTATTAACCGTGACCTAAGACCCGCCCTCTAGTATCAACCGTGACCTAAGACCCGCTCTTTAATATGAACCGTGACCTGAGACCGACCAGACCTTTAGTATTAACCGTGACCTAAGACCCGCCCTCTAGTATTAACCGTGACCTAAGACCCGCCCTCTAGTATTAACCGTGACCTAAGACCCGCCCTCTAATATTAACCGTGACCTAAGACCCGCCCTCTAGTATTAACCGTGACCTGAGACCCGCCCTCTAGTATTAACCGTGACCTAAGACCCGCCCTCTAGTATTAACCGTGACCTAAGACCCGCCCTCTAGTATCAACCGTGACCTGAGACCCGCTCTTTAATATGAACCGTGACCTGAGACCGACCAGACCTTTAGTATTAACCGTGACCTAAGACCCGCCCTCTAGTGTTAACCATGACCTGAGGCCCACCCTCTTGTATTAACCGTGAACTGAGACCCACCCTCTAGTATTAACCGTGACCTGAGATCCGCCCTCTAGTATTAACCGTGACCTGAGACCGACCAGACCTTTAGTATTAACCGTGACCTGAGATCCGCCCTTTAGTAAGAGCCGTGACCTGAGACCTGGCCTCTAGTAGGAACCCTGACCTAAGACCCGCCCTCTAGTAAGAGTCGAGCCTGAGACCCGGCCTCTAGTATGAGCCGTGACCTGAGACCCGCCGTCTAGTAAGAGCCGTGACCTGAGACCCGCCCTCTAGTAAGAGCCGTGACCTGAGACTCGCCCTCTAGTAGGAGCCGTGACCTGATACCCACCCTGTAGTAAGAGCCGTGACCTGAGACTCGCCCTCTAGTATGAGCCGTGACCTGAGACTCGCCCTCTAGTATGAGCCGTGACCTAAGACCCGCCCTCTAGTATGAGCCGTGACCTAAGACCCGCCCGCTTTGGAAGGAGATGGACAGTCAGTCACCAGCTCCCTCCCCCCCCCACCCTCTTCCTCCTCTCCCCTCTCCTCCTTTCCCTCTCCTCCTTTCCCATCTCCCTCTCTCCCCCTTCCCGCCTCTCCCCCCTCTTCTCCAAGGGTAAGAACGTGTATCAGTACATATTTACCCTCAAGGAAATAAAGAATAATGGGAGGGTAAGGTAAACTCCTAACCCAAGTGTACCTACATGATGATACTGTTTAAATAATGAAGACAAATTACCAAAGATAAGTTAATATACACAGTACAAAGGGTTTAATCGTATAGTGTAGGAAGAATCGGTCTCCCACCCCCCCCCCCTACCAACTCCCCATCTTGGACAGCCCCCCTCCCTTAAGCCTTCTCCCTCTACCCCTTCCATCCCCTAACGTCTCTCCCCCTCTCCCTCTTACCTCTCTCCCCCTACCCACTCATCCCCGCTTCTCTTACTTTCTCCCTCCTTCCCCTACCTCCTCTCCTCCTCCCCCTAATCATAGTTGTTGATGCGGAGTAATAGCGAAAACAACTAACAATAACCTATGACACAACAAACAAACTAACACACTAACTTATGACACAACAAACAAACTAACACACTAACTTATGACATAACAAACAAACTAACACACTAACTTATGACACAACAAACAAACTAACACACTAACTTATGACACAACAAACAAACTAACACACTAACTTATGACACAACAAACAAACTAACACACTAACTTATGACATAACAAACAAACTAACAAATTTAATATATGACACAACAAATATATCAACAAAATATAATAACTTTCATGCACAACTACAAGTAAAACAAACAATAAAACAAATTAATAAAATTAATTAAAAAAATAAGAAAAAATCATTAAATAAATAGAGATAATTAACAAAATATTTCAACTAAACAACAACACTATGACAAAACACGAAAAAAAGACAATAACAAGAAGAAAATATCTCTTTACTTACCCGGAATACAGAAGCTAATGGTGTAAGGGTTTCGAAGGCACCATTCCTCTATGGTTTTGGATATATCGGCTCCTTTAATCACCACCTCTATAGCGTGTTTGTCGGTGACTGCTTTGTTCAGCATTATATACGCCTTTCCCATCACCTACAATAATAAAAAAAGCGTTTTTTGTCATAATCTATTAGGATGGTTTTGATTTATCTGCGCTTGACAATAGATCAACAGATAGGCAGACAGACAGACAGCACAGAAAACGAAAATATGGACAACAACACTGTGGTGTGAATTATGTCCAGGTTCCCTGCTTTATTTTAAGAGTATTTGTGCACAGAGCGAGTCAGTGGCTGAGGTAGAGAGTCATAAGGACTCCTGGACTGGTTGGAAGCTGTTGAACTATTGTAAGGTTTTGGAGCCGTATTTAACAGATAAATATTGCTGGCACGAGACCCACCACTCTTGGCCGGGGTGAGGCATGTCCTCTAGCTAACTAGGGAAAATCCTGACGTCATTCTGGCGTAATGGCCGGTGTTGCCACAACAGAGTCATGGGGTCCCTGGCACTTCGACTGTAAAAAAAAGTCCCCACCATGAATAAACCTCGTGTAACAACAGCTTACGCCCCGCGTGACAGACATGTCACTCTTGTTTACCCCCAAAACTTCACGATGAACACCAAGCTACGCTGGACCTACATACTGGACCCGACTCTGGGCGAGGTCAAGGCCTCATCACCGCAGTCTCAGGCTGGCTACATAGCTAGAGACCGGAAAGATATCATCGACGCAGTCGTCGTCGGTGAATACTTGGCCGTCCAAATAGAAGTGGGTGCCCAACCCGTCCGCAACCGAAAGTTACCTGAATACCTGGTGACTCGCTGTCCTGCTGGAGTTAACCGTAAGTTGGCTCATGAACTTCCGCCATCCCAACTTACTCTCATGAATTCCAAGATTGTTTCCTGCTTCAGATGTTGGGGGATCGGACAACTCCCTGCTGAAGACAAGAGCTATGCGAGTGGGATCTCCGATTGGCCACACGCTCCAAGTCAGCCTCACACATTCCCGATAACGACGAGCCACTTGATACGACGAACTGTTCGTGTCCCGCTGTGGTAAGGTGGGAGAAAATGTCTTGCGTGGCTGTGCCACACGTCGCCTTGCCCCGGACCCTCTGTATACACCTCCACCACCGGCCTCACTCACCACTGACAAGATCCATATACAATTTCTTAAGGACGAACTCTTCTCACTAAACACCCAGCTGCAGAAGAATTTGTAAATACATCAGGAAAGAGACTTAAAACAACAAGTGAAAATTTATAAACTCGGGAAACTGGCTGAATCCGCCATTCGACAGAAAACGGAAGCAGAAGAGCAGCTCAAGAAGGACAGAAATGACCGAGAATGGTTGATGTAGATGGAGAAATGGAAACATACACAATTCACACGAGAACGAGCTGAGGAAGTAAGTTATGATCATGGTGAGCAGAAACGTGAGCAAGAAAAACAGAAACAACTGCTCGAAAAATTAAACGAAATAATCAATCGCCAACATGAATTCCTCTGCCATCATTTTGCCGACTACGCTACGGACTCTCCCACCAGAAAGACCAACAAGATCCCAACTAATGCAAATGGACACCAATCCGGCACTCGAGAACACCCCCCACTAATAATTCACAATAGACAACCGCCAAAGACCTCTCACTCATCATAATCAAGAGCAGCTCACGTTTCTCTCCTGGAATACACAAGGCCTCATCGGACGTTTCAACACCCGTTAGTGTCATGTCCACGGATGTCGCTCCTCTACAAGAACCGTTTGTGAGAGGCGCCCCCTTTCACACTCGTAAGCTTATTCCTGGATTTGTCACGTACTTCTCACCGATTCACAATCTGCATCAAACAGTTCCTTCAGCACAAACTAGTCGGAACGAGCCGCGACGAGGTCACCCAATATTAACTACAACTCAACGTTTCAAGCAGTCACAGTCATTTCCGCTTTGTCTATGGGCACGGATAAACCATCAAACTCCACTGATAAGTTAATTCTATACATGGACGATTTCAACAGTCATACTGATCCCCACGACCCCTTTGGCAGAAGCAGCCTTAATGGGATACGTTTAGTACACTTCGTCGACACCTACGGCATTATTAACCATACTCCACAAGATCCAACACATACTATGGGAGGACGCTTGAACATACACAAAGTGCTGGTCTTATCAGTGACAGGTTTTTAGATGTAAGCTTTGTGCCTCACCTCATCTCAGATGGCATCATCATCACAATTTAGTACTGGGTCCCCAAAGAGGCCAAACTCCCCATACATCGGCCACGTTATCTTGTGCCTGATCATTATGTAGAAACGTTCTTCGGATATGTGGCAATATATCTAATATTGTAAAGCACAAAAGGCCTAATGAAAAAAATTATTTTTTGGGGGGGTCCTTTTATTTTTTTCCGTTTAAGAGTCTTAACTTTTAAGGTTAACTGAGATTCATATTTGGGAAATTAACTCATTTTCTGATGTGTCACATAAGCTAAGACTACTTTTGGTGGCTTTAGAAATTATTCATCGCTTCTTATAATGTGATTGGCTGGTTGTTGGCTGTGAGGTGAAGCCTAAACTTAACCAATCAACTTCCAAGAATTGTGATAAATTTCGGGGTTAGAAAGTCATGTCGTTTTAATGGCCTCAGAGTTTAAAAAAATTATGTGACTAGAGAAGAAGCAAATTTACAAGGTTTCAATTCTCTTTGTACAGTACAGTGTAACACATGATCTTGAGCCGTGTTAATATATATATATATATATATATATATATATATATATATATATATATATATATATATATATATATATATATATATATATATATATATATATATTGTTGATAAAATCACACGTGTGATTTTATCAAGATTTATCTTATCCACGTTTTCATTGTGGATTTTCATAAAATATATATATATATATATATATATATATATATATATATATATATATATATATATATAACGGTGGTTCAAAAAAAGTAAAGTTCTTTATATTTTTAGTGCTCAATGTTTATTTGCATCCTTTACATGAAAAAACATTTCAGTCGAAATTATAGGTAAGTGCAGCTTCATTTAGAGGTTCACGGCGCCCTAAGCTCGTTGAACAGGCTTTGTGTGAAATATAACAGAGCCTAGGACTGCTTTTAGTATCCTGGTGGTCCAGAGGTAGCGTTCCCCGGTCGTGGGTCGTGGGTTCGAATCCTAGTGAGTTGAGGTGTTGATTGTATATATATATATATATATATATATATATATATATATATATATATATATATATATATATATATATATAAAACAAAGAAGTATGTTTGTGTGTGTGTCCACACGAGAATCTCGGAAACTACTTTACCGATCTGTAGTGATGATGGATGGTGTTATATGTAGTGATGATGGATGATGTTATATGTAGTGATGATGGATGTTGTTATATGTAGTGATGATGGGTGGTGTTATATGTAGTGATGATGGATGTTGTTATATGTAGTGATGATGGGTGGTGTTATATGTAGTGATGATGGATGATGTTATATGTAGTGATGATGGATGTTGTTGTATGTAGTGATGATGGGTGGTGTTATATGTAGTGATGATGGATAGTGTTATATGTAGTGATGATGGATGATATTATATGTAGTGATGATGGGTGGTGTAAACGCCTTAGTTAAGGGCGTTCAGGTGACGGGCAAGTAGAAGGGAATGATTGAAGTCCTTCTTTTGACGCATTCAATATTTATTGATGTGATCAAAATCTGCAGACAACAAGGGGTTCATTAGTATTACATGGTGATATATCTGATACATAATTAGTTAGTCTCACACAATTTATCTTATTTATAATTGATTATTGAGCATAATGACATGATACAAAGTTCATAACTCTATTAATCTTAGCTAAACTTCATTCCGCGTTGTCTCATTGCTCCAGATAAGGCAGGAACGAGTGGGCATAATTAGTCCACAATATTTCAGTACTGAGGGGTATGTCATCAATTTGGCTGTACTTACAAGTGCGGGTCAATGCGAACCAGTATGGAGTTCCAAGGGAAGATAGTTCTGTGTAAATTGTTCCAGTACAAAACTCGGCCAGGATTGGGAGTTGATGTTCACCACTGCTAGCTGAGTGTTGATCCTCACAGCATCACTTGAGGGGGCAGTCTCCTAGAGTGCAGGTGGCCACGCCGCCTTTTAAACCATACATTAGCAGAGTCATGATCTCTTCTCCGTAAACACCGCCCACCCCCTAATCTTTGTTGGGTAAGGCAGCAAAAACGTCAGCACTGACGCCAGCGGTGAAAACACTCCCGACTAGGCCAGCACTTACGCCAGTGGCGATGACACTCCCGGCGGTAAACACCGCCCCCTCCCCCCAGCTGCCACATCTGTCGAGGTAACAGGTCGCGTGGTGGGGGGGGGGGGGGGGCATCACTCGAGAGGGCGATCTGTGTCATGAGATCCATGACACCCTCTCAGCGCTCACGCCAGTGGTGATGACACTCCCGGTGGTAAACACCGCTCCCCCCAGTCGCTACATCTGGTGTGGTAACAGGCCGCGTGTGGGGTGGGGGAGGCACATGGTTATTGACACCAACAATAAAGCCAGCGGCGATAACAGGTGGTGTTATATGTATTGATGATGGGTGGTGTTATATGTAGTGATGATGGATGATGTTATATGTAGTGATGATTAGACAATAAAATAATAACAGTTTAATGCTAAAAAAATATACTCTGCTGTACCGTTGTAGTGGAACTTACATACACCGTTAATGAACTATTGATGGAAGAAGAAGTTTTGGGGACTGAACCAGATACTAAGATCAAGGAACCTCTTCCGCCAGTTTGTAGTGGACATGTATTGAAACAGAAAGACTCACCTTCATATGACTCAACCAAAAGAAGCTCAGGGTTGATGACTACATTCATCTGAGAGATGCAGTAGCAAGGGATGGACATGTGGGCAATGTTGGATAGCTGGTGATTCTCCCCTCTTCCTTCACTGGAGGTCCGCGATACATGCATGAAAAGACTCAGGATGTCATGACCTACGTCTCAAACTATGGACGACCAGATCTCTTCATTATTTTTACATGCAACCCTGTATTGACTGACATAACAGAAGCTCTAATGGAAGGCCAGAAAGGACAAGATCGGCATGACATTATAGCGAGAGTATTTCGTCAGAAAGTGATCAAATTCATGGACTTGCTTACAAAAGCATCAATCTTTGGCCCTACACGTGCTACATGTATTTCATTGAGTGGCAGAAACGACGTCTACCACATGCCCATGTCTTGATCTGGCTGAAAGAGAAACTTCGACTGAACATGATTGACAACTGCATGCGAGCAGAGTTTCCTGATCCAGAAGAAGATCCAGTTCTCTATGAGATTATCAAGAAGCAAATGATCCATGGGCCATGTGGACCATTCAACAGACACTCTCCATGCATGAAAGATGGACGTTGCACCAAAAACTTCCCAAAAGACCTGATAAAGGATACTCAGAGTGGAGAAGATGGCTATCCTCAGTACAGGAGAAGAGCGCCCGCCGATGGAGGTTTTACAGCAGTGTTGCGACCTGGAACAGACAGTGAAATAACAGTAAACAACAAATGGGTGGTCCCCTACAATCCTCTTTTGAGTAAAGCATTCAATGCGCACATCAACGTGGAGTTCTGCAATTCAGTCAAGTCCATCAAGTATGTCTACAAATACGTCAACAAAGGCTCTGACCAAGCGATCTTTGCATTGGAAAAGGATGGAAATCATGATGAGGTGACACAGTTTCAGCAAGGCCGTTATATATGTAGCAATGAAGCCCTACGGAGAATTTTTTATTTTCCCATACACGAACGATGTCCAACAGTAATTCATCTGGCTGTTCACCTGAAAAATTGACAAAGAGTATACTTCACAGAAGAGTCCCTACAAATTAAAATGGCAAATCCTGCTGATACGACCCTCACTGCATTCTTCAAGCTTTCACAGGAAGATGAGTTTGCTCAAATACTCCTGTATGTTGACGTACCCAAGTTCTACATATAGCAGGCTTCAATGAAAAAGTTCCAGAGAAGAGCTCAAGGATCCGATGTTGAAGGATATCCAGGGATAAAGTCAGGCAATGCTTTGGGACGTGTCTACACGGTTCACCCCAACAATTTTGAATGCTATTGTTTGAGACTACTTTTGCACCACATCCGTGGCCCAAAATCATATGCAGCACTGAAGACAGTGAATGGACAAGTCTGCAGAACCTATCAGGAAGCGTGTAATCTCCTTGGCCTGCTGGAAGATGATGGTCACTGGAATGACACATTAGAAGAGGCAGCAGCTACTCAATCGCCAATGAGAATGAGGAACCTGTTTGCCATCATGATTGCTACATGTGGACTTTCCAACCCAGGCCAGCTCTGGAAAAACCACCAAGAAAGTCTTTCAGAGGATCTGCTTCATCAAGCAAGAAGAGATCATCCTGGTCAAGAGGTTGAGTTCATGGATGACATGTTCAATAGGGCTCTGATCATGCTGGAAGACAAAGTGATGGAGCTATGCGGAATAAGCCTGACTGATTTTGGATTGCCTTTCCCAAGCCGAGAAGAACCAGTAGTTGCAAACAGGGAGTTGCTCAGAGAGACAGACTACTCAGTTGAAGTTCTGGTGAATTTTCTTGAAGAAAATGAGCCTCATCTGGTGACTGATCAAGCAAATGCTTATGAACAGATCTTTTAAGCGATACAAGCGGAGCAGGGAGGTATGATCTTTCTCGATGCACCTGGCGGGACAGGAAAAACATTCCTGATCAACCGTCTGTTGGCCAAAGTACGCCATCAGGGGAAAATTGCTCTTGCTGTGGCATCCTCAGGCATGGCTGCAACACTACTAGAAAGAGGACGTAATGCACACTCAACTTTTAAACTGCCTCTCAACCTCGCTCACAATGAGAATCCAGTGTGCAACATCAAAGAAGGATCGGTAAAGGCAAAACTCTTAGAAAAATGCAGCCTCAGAGTGTGGGATGAATGCACTATGTCTCACAAGTTAGCGTTTGAAGCATTGGACAGGGCGTTGCAAGACATGTGAGAAAATGACCAGCTCATGAGTGGCATTACCATGGTCATTGCTGGAGACTTTCGCCAGACCCTACCTGTCATTCCTCGAAACACTCCAGCTGATGAACTGAATGCGTGCCTCAAGGCATCATACCTTTGGAGAAGTGTTCAGACACTCACCCTATCCACAAACATGAGAGTACATCTACAAGGAGATCAGGATGCTGGACGGTTTGCAAACCTTCTACTACAGATTGGGAATGGAACTTCCCTGTTGATTCAGAAGGACAAATAATCATTCCTCAAGGATGTGGAAATGTTGTAAAGTTCTCAACTGAGCTCACTAACATGGAATACCCAAACATTATCCACCACTGCAAGGATCACAAGTGGCTGCGTGAACGCGCAATTCTGGCACCAAAGAATGAAACAATGACTGAAATCAACATGACTCTACTCAGACAGCTTCCAGGCAGTGAGACCTCATTCAAATCTGTTGATACAGTAATCGACCAGGACCAAGCAGTCCAGTACCTTGCAGAATTCCTTAATTCTTTGGAGCCTGCTGGAATGCCTCTTCACCACCTCACTCTCAAGATTGGAACTCCGATAATGCCCTTAAGAAATCTTGAACCACCAATCCTCTGCAATGGCACAAGACTGGTGGTGAAGAACATGATGCCACATGTACTGGAAGCTACAATACTGACAGGAAAAGCTAAAGGAGAGGACGTTTTTATACCAAGGATACCTCTCATCACCATTGACCTGCCATTTGAGTTCAAGCGACTTCAGTTCCCGGTTAAAGCGAGCTTTCCCATAACCTTCTACAAAAGCCAGGGACAGTCCCTAAAGATGGTTGGCCTAAACCTGGTGTTTCCTTGCTTCTCTCATGGACAGTTATATGTTGGATGCTCCAGAGTGGGAACTGGCAAAAATCTGTACATACTTGCTGCTAATGGCATAACGAAAAATGTGGTCTGCCTTAATGCACTACAGTGAGACAATGTGGAGCCTCCCGGAGGGTGGCGTCCTACCGTGGCCTAGCGAAAGAGCCGCCCGGAGGGCGGCGATTCCTCTAGTCTATCAATGTTATATATTATAATATACTATAGGAATAGCCGTGTGTGTGTGTGTGTGTGTGTGTGTGTGTTCTGGGCAATGGCACAATCATTTTTCATCAAACTTGGTGGAAAAATCGCAAAAAATTCGTAGAGTGGAACAAACCTGGTCCCATGTCAATGGTTTCCTTAGGAAGGTATTAATTAACTATTTTGTCGCTGTATGCTGTCAGCCGGACGGCGGTTGCGCGCTAGCCTAACACGAACGTTCAAACTTTCACCGGGCACGAAGGGCCCGCGATCACTTGTTTCCACTAGACGTTGTATATATGTGAGCATGAACTGAGTTAAGTCGATGAGTTAATTAGGAAAGTGAGAATACCTATTTTTTGATACTTTAGATTTGTAGATATACTTGTACAATATTTCTAGATCTGTTGCTCAATAAAACAAAAATAAAGAAAATTGCATTGAAGATGAGTTGAAGTGAATTTAGTCCTTTGGGTGAAATTTCTTGGATTTACAATAATGAACAAGATTGTCTACATATCCTAACAGCCTTATTAGAATTCCTTTTTATTCTAAGTAACATATACAGTTTAAGAAAAACTATAAATAACTCTGTACAAACTATATATAAAGTTGCATCTCCTTCTTCACGCTGCTAGACGTTACCTTGTGCCTTGCAGTTCTCTCATCCTGATAGGCTGAATGTAGCTCACAGCTGTTAAGAAGATTCATGCCCTCATAGAACACTTCATAAATAAAGGTGATATCAGTATTCCGAACCTTGAGACGAGTCCAGTTAGCGTAGGAGTGTAAATCTGAAAGTGTTTATCAGTGACAAATAATATAACACGTTTGAAACTTATTACAGCAAAAAAGGTTACAACAAAAGTGCATCACTGCCATTTGAAGTAGAAGTACTGAGTTACATTGTACTTTACACCACCAGTGAGTAACTAGAATAATGTCACAGGAATATCACACTAAAGACAGATTACATAACTGGAATAGTCATATCACTATGATATCATACATCAGTAAAATTACTAACTAATAAAGAAACAACTTTTTAAAGGAAATTACTTATTTTGATAAAGAACAATTAAGAGAATTTGATCAGAAATTATGTAATTAAAGGACATTTTTATTCAATATTGCTGCAATCTCATCATTAACTTACCTGGATACTGAGCTAAAGTGTCACAGTCGTCGACCCCGAGCAATAAAGCCAAAACTTTCTCTGATACAAACGCTTTACCCAGCCAACTTTTTCCACATTCAACAATGTGAGCCAAGAAACACGGCGACAGTATAACCACCTGAAAAAATATCTTCCCTTTAGAAACATAAGGTATCGCTCAGTTCCCCTTGCAAATTACTGGTATGGAAATTATTGATTTATAAAAATTAGTCTGTTGCAACTTGAAGGCTTGTCCTAAAACAAATACCTGGGTCACGAAGAGTCTTATTATCCTAAAACTAAAACCTGGGTCACGGTGGGTCTTATTATCCTAAACTAAAACCTGAGTCACGGTGGGTCTTATTATCCTAAAACTAAAACCTGGGTCACGGTGGGTTTTATTATCCTAAACTAAAACCTGGGTCACGGTGGGTCTTATTATCCTACACTAAAACCCTGTACCATTAACTTGTATGGCATAAGTAGATTAAACATAATAATATGCAGTCACGGGTGAATAATACTTAAGTTATAATTACTTGTATAATTACTTGTTGTTATAATGTTATTACTGCTCTTCAATAGCAAAGGTCTTCAAGCACGTAACAAGGTTAGTAATACACTAGTCCAACAACAATTAAAAATTATGAGAGATAGAACTCTGGTTGTACTTATGAAACACCGTATGAGGGTCAGACTATCTCCTACTTAACACAAAGTCAGACACCACCAGCACTCGGTACTCACCTGCAGCTTCGCCTTCTTCAGCGTGGATACTTTAGAGCGTTTCATTTTGTCTCTTACCTCATCTACCTTCTTCATCTCGACTCTGTAAGTTGACAGTATTGTGGGAATTATCTCGTAAATTTATTTGTAAATATTGCCTTGTCACCTGGCCACCGGGAGCATTGTAGCACCTTCTGTATTAATTCACTGTTGAATGCGCTTGTTGTTAGGGGTTTGTCACGGTTTTCGGTGTAATTTATGTAATTCAAGATTTATTTGTATTAAAAATATAAATTGTTTGGTTGGTTTATCAGTCTGGTGAGTGTAGGCGGCCATCGGATGATTTCACTGGGTTAGAACGAGTCAACTTATTCTAGTAAATCCCTTTAATCCCTGAGAATTAATTTGTATAAGTAAATTAATAATAAAATAACAATTGTATTATAACTATCAATATTATGAAACAACACTGAGGTTGTCAAAACTCATTGAGTAACGTGTCACATAATGACGTCATTTTTGGCTGGCTTTTCGGCAGAGAGAGCTGCCAGAAACACCGACAAGGTAGTTTTGTTGTTACGTTAACATTAAAGAGAAGCAACGTAGCTAGAACACAACAGTGGCTGAAGTCTCCATAGAACTTAATTGGAGATTCATAACACCTTCCTTCGGAAATAGGCGAAGTATCTAGCAGTCTGTAGGAGAAAGGTAGACTTCATAGTCCTCAATGGGGTGATAGGGAGGTGAGCCTCCATTCCAAAATTTTGGCTTAAAAATAGTGTCGTGTAAATTGTCGACAAATATAATGATAGATGTATACTGACAGACAGATACATACATACTGTACATACATACATACAGAGACACATACATACTGTACATACATACATACATACATACATACATACAGTACGTACATACATACTACTTTGCTGTCACTCGGAATCGAGTATGGCGATCATCCAGCTATGATACAATGATATGAGCTATTAAGGATGTCACCTAGGTTGGTGAGTTCTGAGGTGACTAAAGAGGCCGATACGGGACCGGTAGAGATGTTGCGCGTGTGAAGGCTAACTCCAGTGCGGGAGGGGCGCTTGTCTGCCTCGTTATATGTACATCATACATACATAAGAGCATATGAATGGAGGGAGCTGTAGCGGGCCTATTGGCCCATACTGGGCAGTCCCATTTACACCCAACCCCGATTGCTCATATATCCATCCAAACTATGTTTGAAGCTATCCAGCGTATTCGAGTTAATGATGATATTTGGTAACTTGTTCCACTCGTCCACTACTCTATTTCCAAAATTTTTTTTACCTATTTCGCGCCTAAATCAAATTTTTTTCACTGAAAACCATTGTTACGAGTTCGCTCCTGGTTGGATAGTTTGAGTACCTTTGTAATGTCCCCTTTTTTAGCCCTGACTTCCATTTATACACCTCAATCATATTGCCCCTCACCCTACGTCTCTCGTGGGAGTGCAAATTAAGATGCTTTAACCTGTTAACCTGTCTCTGTACTCAAGGTTACTAATGCCCGGGATTAGTCTTGTCATTCTCTTCTGAATTCTTTCCAAGGATTCTATATCAATTCTGTAATATGGTGACCAGAATTGAATTGCGAAATCCAAGTGAGGTCTTACAAGCGCAAGATATAATTTTAGGAAGACCTCGCTAGTCTTGTACCTAACACTCTTTTGTATGAACCCAAGTACTTTATTAGACTTGTTTCGAGCAAATACACATTGTTTACTTGGCTTAAGATTCCTACTTATCATTACTCCTAAATCTTTCTCGCAGTCGGATTTCTCAATAACATCGTTTTTCATCTGAAATCTGGTTTCCCTGTTTACATCTCCTATACTGAGTACTTTACATTTGTTCACGTTGAATTTCATCTGCCATTTTTCAGACCATTCGAAAAATTTGTTTATATCTTCCTGTAGTTTTGTGGAGTCCTCGTCAGATTTAATTACACGCCCTATTTTAGTGTCCTCAGCAAATTTACTTATGTTGCTGTCTATTCCGATATCTATGTCGTTTATGTATATAATAAATAATAATGGTCCAAGTACTGAGCCTTGGGGAACTCCAACTAGTGTCGTTGCTCCAATCAGATTTAGTGCCCTTAATGTTCACTTACTGTTTCCTGTCCTGTAACCACGCCCTAATCCATTTAAGAATATCTCCTTTAATGCCATGAGCCTCCACTTTTCTTATAAGTCTTTCGTGGAGGACTCTGTCGAAGGCTTTGCTAAAGTCAAGGTATACCACATCATAATTGTGCCCCTCGTCCACTGATTCGAAAACAGATGAAAGAATGTTAATAGATTAATTTGACATGAACGCCCACTTGTGAAGCCATGTTGGAAATCATTGATCAACTTGTGCTTACCTTTTGTAGGTAAGGTTTCATTAGGTTAGGTGACGTTAGATTATGATGATACCTTCGGTCATTATGTTGCTTCTTATTAACTTTTGATGTTTCTTTCAATATCCTGCCATTTTGTTATTATGAGGTGAAAAAATCTGAAGTTCCACCATTTGTACGATTGTTTAGGCTTATTTATAATATAAGGTACTTTATTAAAGTACCTTATACTTGGATACAATATTCGGTATTTCGTTTTTATCCTGATAGGTATTTCATATTTTTTACCATTATCACTAGGATTGCTTTTTTTTTTTGTTATAAATCGATTTCTTCTATGGCGTTTCCGGCACAAATTTATATTTTTCGAGTAATTTAAATTATAAAATTACCAACAATATTAGTTTTTGTTTAAATGGGCAGGGCGTTGAAGTAGAAGGGAAATATGGGGTAAAATACTAAAAAGAACACCAAACAAACCCTTGAAAACCTTGCCTAACCTATAAAAAGGTTGAAGATCGCTTTCGATATCATGGATCCCCTCCTCACATGAACACCGAAAACTACACCAACACATTAAACACCGAATACTTGAATAAGGTTACTAACCTGTGTACACTTTGATCATACCTCCAACAAGTAGTTCTTATTTGTACACTCTAGGAAATAATGACAATAATGATAGATAATAATGGTTAATGAGAGCGCCACCAATTTAAAAGCAGAAATATGTTGCAACGTATACCCAGTAGAAAGCATTCTCAACCAAAGTCCAGACCCTGTCATCACTTCTATACTGATCCATATCTTCACGAACATTATGTTTTAATAGCAACGGGGATTGTTTTTTAGTTATTTAGGCTTATTAGGAGCATATTTAGATCTCCAGAATAGGTATATTCTTCATGTGTATGCTGCAACATCTGAGTTGGTCTGCTGATAGTGGTAAACATTGGGCCTTACAACTTGTATTTGTTACTGTTCACTGCATTTTTATCCCCTACGAAATACCTGAGTCACATAATTAAAATTTCACCTTTACACCTTACTTGAACAGGGCTGGTGTGATCTGAATTGGCCATCCGCTGTAAACTCCTTGGCTGCAGGTTTATGTGCGTCGTCTGCTTATAGCTTCTGACGTCATCCCCAACCAGGTTGCTCTTTTCTAGTGCCACAAATATTTTTAACTTATCACGTTAAAATCTCGATGGTTTAAATTTTAATTTAAAAAACAATATATATTGTATTTTTCTAAAAGCGTGACAGAGTATGTAGAAAATGTTTCTCCAGAGCCGTCAAGGGTGTCCATGGAGGTTGCAGGGAATGGGCTGGAGGTGCAAATGGCGGCTAAGGTGGCGTCCCCGGATCCGTTAGGAAAGATAACTTGGGGGTCAGATCCAAGGCTGGAGCAGTCGTGGATGGCGATGAGTGGACAAGTCGTGCTTGTAGCAAGTGTGCTGGCACAAAATGGGGAGGATCCGACGGGGCAGGTTAAAGGGGTCAGCGGTGTTGGACGGCAGGAGGGAGGTGTGGCTCATAGGGGATTAACCAGCTTGGGATGAGCCACGAGAGGGCAAGGGCGGATCCAGGGGGGTTCTGGGGGTCCAGACCTCATTTTCATCAGAAAATTCCAATACTTTTTATTTAATGTAGTATTATACTGAGGCATTTTCGTATAGTAAAAAGTAATTAGTATTGACCTCAGAATATCTCCTAATATCAAGTGCACATGACTTAAAATTTAAAAAGTTTATTTAGCCAGAACACAGATACAGAGTCGATTAAAAATCCTAATATTAACATTACTGAGCCAGTTGAGACCCTGAGCTCTTTTGTAGGCACCTAACATATACTTTACATTTATCTCAAGGAAGTATTATGTAATATTTGGTATCATCTGGAATAGTACACGTAACAAGGGGGTAATTAGAACATATCAGAATGTTACCACGGTTATATTAAGGTGAAATAAGATGTCAGTATTATGTCTAGTTGAACAAGTATATTTAATGCAATGGTAATTTCTATCTATCTACATGATAATTTTTGATAAAACGGTTTTCGTGGTGCAATAAAAGCAGGAATATAAAGTAGCTATGACAAAAATATTAATACTAGACAATAAATATTTTTTAAGAGATGTGGGGGTGAGTTGTATCACACCTTCACACCATGATATTTTATGGAGGTCTGGGACTGAGAGGAGCGCATGGGGGGTGGTCTTAGTAGCTCTGGGTGCCTTAAGTTGTATCTCTGATTATTCCGGTATTGGAAATAATTATTTTCAAGCAAGTGATTGACAAATTTGTAAATAGGGCACAGCAGTAGATGTTAATATCCTCGAATTTTTAAATTTAAATTTAGCAAATTGTTTGTTAGTGTGATCAGTTAATTTGCAAGTAGGTCAATGTCCAAAACTCTCTTTTGTACAGTAAGAATGGGTTGTGTTTTTGAAGAGCCAGAGGCCCCCAGAGTGTGTGACAGTGTATCCGGTGTTGGTAAACAAGATTTTTTTTTCACCCCACCCCCCCCCCCCCCCCCCCCCCCCTACATCCTGTGCAAGGTGAAAAGCAGAATCGCTTACAGCGCCTTTATGTTTCATGAGTTAAAGGCGTTGGAGCTTGAAGGGTCATAGGTTTTTTTGTCAAGGGCGTAGAAGCCTGAAGAGTCATAGGTTTTTTGTCAGCAAGTTATTGGAAGGTCCAACAACTTTCCCTGAATACGAATAAGCAACTTTTCGATTTACAACAGGTACCGACTTTACTGCTAGGTGAAAAGAGACCAAGGGGGCTAGGAAGTGTGTCCAAACAACTTTCCAGTAAACAAGATCATGATAGATTTCTTTCGTTGCTGTGAGAGTGAGTGACTGTCGAATGTGATACATGATACCGCACTGTTTATTGACTTTACTGTGAATGGCTTGTATGTGGTTTCTCCAGCTAAGTTTCTCATCAAGAATAACCCCAAGGAATTTAGTATTTTGTTCGCGTTTGGGGACTGTATTACCAAGGTACAGTGGGTCCAAATCTGGGGTTAAGTCTTTCCTTCTGTGAAAGATCGTGTAGTGGTTTTTTTGAGGTTTAAGGTCACTTTATTACATATTACCCAGGTCCTGACTCTAGTCAGTTCAGTGTTCATGGTTATCACCAAGGAATAGAGGCCTGAGTTGCTGGCATAGACATTACTATTGTCTGCAAATAAGTTGTATTTTATGAGTGTGCTGGATTAGACTATATCGTTTGTGTACAACAAAAACAGTACAGGACCGAAGATGGAGCCTTGGGGAACGCCTTCCAAAATTGGTGAGGAGTAAGATTGATGATTATTATAGCAGACATAATGCTTCCTTATTTACAAAATCATTAGACACCGGAGTTGTGCCAGATTTGTGGAAACAGGCAAATGTAGTACCCATATTCAAAAAGGGAGACAGAGCATCAGCGTCAAATTACCGGCCGATCAGTTTGACGTCAGTAGTGGGGAACTTTCTTGAATCAATTATAGCAGATAACATCAGATCGCATTCAGAGAAAAACCAATTAATCTACGACTCTCAACATGGGTTTACAAAGGGAAAATCTTGTCTAACAAATCTGCTGACATTTTTTAGGAAAGTCTTCGAGGTAGTAGATAATGACGAAAATTACGATGTTATTTACTTAGACTTAAGCAATGCATTAGACAGAGTACCGCATCAGAGGTTTCTGAGAAAAATTAAGGCTCATGGTATCAAGGGGAAAGTTTTAAATTGGATGAAATCATGGCTCACCGATAGAACGCGGAGGGTCAGCGTAGATGGTGTTAAATCTGAGTGGGGTCGTGTAACCAGTGGGGTTCCCCAGAGGTCAGTACTAGGCCCACTCTTGTTCATAATCTACATAAACGATTTAGATACTGGGATCAGCAGTGACATAAGCAAGTTTGCGGATGACACCAAAATAGGGCGGCAGATTAATTCAGGGCAGGATGCAAATGCATTACAGGAGGAGCTAAATAAACTGCAGCGGTGGTCTGAAAAATGGCAAATGAAATTCAACACCAGCAAGTGCAGCGTACTTAATATTGGAAGAACAAATACTGTCAATGTATACAGCCTTAACAACATCAACCTAGAGAAGTCGACTTGTGAAAGAGACCTAGGGGTACTTGTAAGCCCGGACCTACGGCCTAGAAAACAGTGAGTTAATGTTCGAAATAAGGCAAACAGAGTATTGGGTTTTATATCTAGAAGTGTAAGTAATAAGAGTGCAGAGGTCTTATTGTAACTATATCTTGCGCTAGTCAGGCCGCACCTCGATTATGCGGTTCAGTTCTGGTGCCCTTATTATAGAATGGATATCAATTCACTAGAGTCGGTGCAGCGAAGAATGACGAAAATGATTCCGGGACTTAGAAACGTTCCATATCAGGATAGGTTAAAGAAACTAAACTTGAATTCCTAGAAAGACGACGAGTGCGGGGAGAAATGATAGAAGTATTCAAGTGGGTGAAAGGAATCAATAAAGGTTATATAGATAAAGTTCTTATAATATCCGAGCAGGATAGGACTCGGAACAACGGATTCAAGTTGGATAAGTTCAGGTTTAGGAGGGAGATAGGGTGGTGAACGAGTGGAACGAGCTTAGCAACTTTGTAGTAAGTGCTGGAACGCTGGAAAGTTTCAAAGGGAGGCAGGATAGATTCATGGATGATAGAGAGTGGTAGTAACTCTCGACAGGAGCTGCCATGCACAGGCCAACCGGCCTATTGCAGACTCCTTATTTTCTTATGTTCTTATGTTCCTATTAGACAGATATGAGGTAAACCAATTGCGGGACAGGCCCTAAAGCCGTAATGTTCAAGCTTTGAAATGAGGATGGTATGGTCGACAGTATCAAAGGTTTTAGAAAGGTCCAGGAATATACCGACTGTGAACTGACTTTCTTCAAAGGAGATTAAGATGTCTTTTGTAAGGGATATCAGAGCACTCTCAGTTGACCTTCTAGCTCTAAATCCAACCTGAGAGTCTGTAAGGATGTTATTGACACTACAGAAGGAATTTAGTCTACTACACGCTAGCTTCTCCTGAATCTTACTTCAGGCTGGGAGGACTGATATGGGGCAGTAATTCTTGAAGAGACCTTTGTCTCCAGATTTTTTTATATACTGGGTGAACTTTAGTAATTTTCATTTCATCCGGAAACACATCACTAATGAAGGAGGAGTTACAAATGTGTAGGAGAACAGGTAGTTATAAGTGGGCTACTTTCTTAATGATGCTCATTGGTATATTGTCTTCGCCCGCTGCTGCATCTTTGGACATTTTTATGATGGTCAATAATTCATCTGCTGTGACAGGAGATAAGAACAGCTGATTCTACTGTCTGTTTTGCAGGTAGGCTCTAAATTCCACATGGTGATCAGGGAAGCTCTCTGCAAGATTTTTGCCAACATTAATAAAATATTCATTGAAGTGGTTGGCAATGGGAGAGGGTTCCGTTACAATTGAATCATTTATCATAAAAGCTGAGTGGGGAGACGAAGGTTGAGTATTCCTGTTCTGACTGGAGCTTGTTTGTATGATAGGTACGCCTGGCAATTCTAACTGCTTGAGTTACTCTATTTCTGATACTTCGGTAAGCTTCACCGAAAGTTATGGGTCTTTTTGCCAATTTTCCTTTGGAGTTTGTGTTGTTCTTTTATCATTGCCTTGATTTCACTTGTAATATAGAGTTTGGAGATACATACAGTTTCCACTGACTTAGTCTTGAGGGAAGCATTTATCAAAGCAAATATTGAAGATGCAAGAGAATTTGCAGCAGTTCACATTAGGGTTGTCGAAGGCGTAGAGAAGATCCCACTTAGCAATCAGTAAGTTGTTTTCAAAAAGGAGCATGTTGTCGTCGTAGTAGTCTCTGTATTTTATTGGGACTCTATAGGACCTTTCAGATCTTGTGACTGATTTATGCATGGCAAAATCTGGGAAGTGATATGAGATATTGTTATAAGTAATTCCACTTGCAAGATTGCTAGGAGTGTTGCTAGTCCAGATATGATCTATCACGGTGACAGAGGTGGCAGTAACTCTAGTGGGTTTGGTTATAGTGCTGAAGAAGATCTTAGAATGACAGTTAGCAAGAAGGTCTAATACTAAGGTGTCGGTTTCTGATTTTAATAGATCAAGGTTGAAATCTCCTGTAATGTAGCAAAGTTTCCTCTCTGAACTTAAAGAGGTATGCTCCGAAAGTTTATCAAGAAAGTTCCTTACATTAATGTGGGGGTCTTCTGTAGATTACTCCTACTAGGAAATTTCGTGTGTCGTTACGTAATTCAGTGAAAACACTCCCCATGTACTCCTTCTGAACTTTTAAACCATCTCTTACAGAAGTGTTATACTTGATATCAACATATAGTGCGACACCACCACTGTGTCTTGTCGTGTTGACGCAGTGTCTGTTATAATCAGGAATATTATACAAATGGTCAATGTCGTTAGTGAGTTTGGTCTCACAGAACCCAAGTATATCAAATTTGAGGACAATAGAAGATATACAGTGGATCTAAAAATGTATCTAAGTGAAGGGGAATAATGCTGATGTTACGGCTAATTATGGAAAAGGAATGAGGTAGTAGAAGATTAGAACTAAACTCGGGCGAGTCAGGAAAGTTATAGGTACAATTGGGGTTGGTGTAACCCAGTGAGTGTTGTAGAAAGGTATCAGGATCAATATGAGGGAGTATTGTGTTGACACCATGGGTGAAGGGGATGTAACAGTACATCTAAGGGAACAACACCAGCATCATCAGTGTAGGAATATTGGTACTGATTAATGAACAGCAAAAAAACTGAGGTGTGAAAAAGGAAGGTCATGGAAAGTGGGCGGGGGGGGGGGGGGGGGGAGGAGGACGTACTCACAAGTGCTACAACCAAGAAAATTTAGATGACTGCTCATGATACTGGTCAGATTTCAGAAACATTTCCGGGGGCTTTCAGCACCCCCCCCCCCCCAAGCAGGGTGGGCAATCCTTGCTCCCCATGTTCCCCACTCAAAACTTCTTGGACTCCCCTTTTGATATTTCTGGATCCCTCCTTGAAGAAGGGTGAGTGAGTGGCGGAAAAGGTCACTATAATATTTCTGCAGTTCGTAGATAGCTGTAAAGAGGCCTGCAATAGCTGTGCAAACCAACGACTCTCCTCCATGTGTCGCTCGAGTTTGTGTAAGAGCGACAGGACACCTGTCTCATTGAGGCCATGTTTGAACCAGGGTGGATACACAGGGCTTGGAGGCGTCAGGGTAGAGTCGACTGTGGCCAGACTCGGGGAGCACCAGGTGTGGACGTGGCGCCGGGGAGATTAGTGAAGAGGGATACTAAATAATCCCACGAGCTGACAACATTTGTAAGAGGTATACTTTTATAATGGTTGGATATTGTTTTATTCCTTCTGTTTCTATATACTCTAGACTCTAGAGCATTCTTGGTTATATTTCTTTTATTTTCTTATTTGCTATGTCTTTCTTTCAATAGCATTATTTCTTACTTATTTTTATTCTCAGCTTTACTTAGTTATATTCTGTTCAGTGAATTAACCTGGGGAAACCACAATATTATCTATCATTACACATTCATATAATTGTATACTTACATCTTAGGCTGCCACCACCCAGGCTTTTCTTTTGAATAAACCTTCTACAGTTAACAAGGGTAGACACGAGAGGTTAGGCACGTGAATACAGTGTATGATTTCTGAGAAGTCAATTGTTTGAAGAATGGAGCAGTGATACCCCAATTACTTAATCAATACTTATTCAAAATTAACTCTGAATATTATGACAATTTGAACTTTTACTTACAGCAACAAAAATTTGGTTAAATTACGGTGAGAAGCTCCGTCACAGGACTTCAAACACTTCCAACGAAGACCATATGGACGTCAGTGCTCGATAATTCTGGACACGGGGACAGCGAGCCTTCTTTGACAAAAGGATTTTCGATCCCATGGCTGCATGTCACCGTAACCTAGCTCTCGATGCTGCACACAGGAAGAACGAGAATGACAATATCAGGGCATATGGGGAGAGAATTCTGAAAGTTGATCAGGGCAGCTTCATTCCTCTGGTGTTCACAACTTCTGGTGGGATTAGACCAAGTGCAAGGCGTTTCTAAGCCAGACTCGTGGTGTTATCTGAACGGAAGCAGCAGCCCGGAAGTTACGTTACAGCCTGGTTGAGATGTCGATTGTCCTTCTCTCTGCTTAGGTCTGCATTGCTCTGCCTCAGAGGAACGAGATCTTCGGCCCCAAAGCCGACAACGGTCGCAGATAGTGACTATGAGGCAACAGTCACTGAATGCCGCATTGATCTGCAGCTCAACTAACTCAACACAGCTAGGGTAGCTACTTTTGTATTAGGATATTTAATTTTAAGGTAATAAAATGGCGGCGAAGGTGTGGCTATTGGGGGAGGCTGGAGGCCATGTTAAAAAGAAAATACTGATTACGTTACTGTAACACAAACAAAGCAAACTGACCAATAGGTCGTACTTTAAAAGTAAGAAAAATAGATATTCAATTAAGTTACATTCACTTCTTATACCTGCTTAAGGAAATTTCGGTTCAGCTACTGATTACGTTACTTACATTTACATGTATGTCCTGCCTATGTTTTCGCTTTCACCCGGGCTGCAGAACCAACTTGTGAACTAGCTATAGTACAAACTAATGCTTCTACAGCTCTTCAGCAATGTGAATACACTCCAATACCTCATAGAATTATTATTTTACGTGCATGTCAGGGTGTAGGTAAACATTTAGAAGTAGAAGGTTATCATATAGCACCAGACTAGTGTGAGCTCAGTGGTAATGGATTCACAACTTTGCTTACTCACCATCATCTTGCATTTGTATCAAACATTACTTCTGAACTATTACCCATACCATTTTTACTGAATCTTAATTTCAGCAGCCTTCACATTGTCTCTGAAAAGCTTAAACTTCTGTCTTACAATAATGTAACACAGTTCCCTGCATTACAGGATCATCTTCCTTTTCATTTATCTTCCGGAGTAATCGTACCTGGTTTCATCATACCTGCCATTATATTTGTCATTTCTTTGAATGTTATGATAATTTGTTACAGGAAAATGTTCTCTAGGTACACAATAGTTTCCAAGAAACCTCTCCAAAAGACATTGAAAGAGCATGTGGAAGATGCAACAGTTTAGCTAAAGCACACTTTATTGTAACAAGGTTAGGTGTACCTCGGATTTAAACCATTAGGACTCGGTTGGAGGTGGCCGAGCGGTGTAACAGCACCTTTGCTTTATATAAATATTCACTCAAATAAATAACACCAACTTATTCACCAAGTGAGTCAACTTGGTATTCACGACAGATAACTTAGCTTGCAACTCTCTAAAAGATCGAGCACAGGACAATTGATTAAGCAAACAGCCGGCCCACTCCCACACCTTGCTCTCAGACAGAGAGAGAGACCAGTAGATTCTTACCACTTGAACAGGGAACAGACACATAACTCAATTATTATCTCAAAGTGTATTCACAACACTTCCCTGGAGAGAATTCGTAATTTATTCTCTCAGATTATATCTGTGTATACAGCTGCTTCTACAATAAACCCAAGAAAACAGCGACATGTGATTACATCAAATCCAGCCAATTAAAGAGTTCCAGAACTTAATTAAAACAATTAATGTAAAACCAAAATAGCTATCACAGTCTTTCTTATGAACACATATGGATGAGTTACTAAACCACGTGTACACCACACCCACCGGTGTCTCCATGACCACGTTAGGTCCTTCATGTCAGCATCTACAGACGAGTTACTGCACCACATGGCCTATGCGACCTCACACAGTAGGGCAAGAGGCCAGCCTGGGGCATCAATTGTAAATTATTATTTTTATGTTCAAATCATGTTCTTTCTCCTTTTAGTCATGCAATCTTTTGTTAAACGACCTACCCACCCCATGTCTTTGTATGTTATAAGTAATTTTTGTTTAATGTATATTTTCAGCCTTCAGGCTGCTGAAATTTTTCAATAAACGGTTTATTACTATTATTATTATTTTTATTATTACTACTTTGCTGTCACTCGAAATCGAGTATGACGATCATCAAGCTATGATACAGTGATATGAGTTATTAAGGATGTCACCTAAGTTGGTGAGTTCTGAGGTGACTAAACACACCAACATGGGACCGGCAGGGTCGATCACAGATGTTGCATATGTGGGGGGATCTACATGTAGTGCGACAGGGGCGGCGACAGCGTCTTTCCGGTGTTGGTGCTTGTCTGCCTCATTATGCAGTCGGGCTAATTCGAAAGTATTGACACCTTCTTGTGTGGTGATCCTCCAAGCGTTACGGTGTGGAGTAATCGTCACCCAGGTGAGGGGTTCGATTTGGCACTTATCAGGTTTCTCTTAAGTCTATCCTATTACCTTTTCAGTTGACCGCCAGCGTTTCATTTACTATTCGTTAGGTGACTGTAAAGGAGCTGCTTTGGTAGTCTACTGTCGTCCATGCGGGTAACATGACCAGTCCAGTGTAGTTTTTCATGGATAATGGTAGCTTCAATGCTTCTAAAGTTGGTGTCAGCAAGAATATTGGCATTTGTTTTCTTGACTTCCCAGTGAACTTGGAGGATGGACCACAATCTGACCGGTCTCCCTTGTTCTTACAAATATTGACGATGGAGACGTCTTTAAGACCTTGGGGGATTTCCTCCTTTTCCCATATATTCTCCAGGAGAGAGTGGAGACGGCTGGTAAGCAGAGGCCCTTTCTTTATACACATCGGCTGGGATTCCTTCAGGCCCAGAAGCTTTGTTATTTTTCATCTGTTTGATGGCAGTAGCTACCTCATCTAGGGATGAAGGATAGCTGATGTGAGCCAGTTCTGGATGCTGAGGGATCCTGCTGGGTAGTCAAGACATCCACATCGGTATTTTGGTTGAGCAGTGAGTGGTAGTGCTCTTTCCAGTGCTGAAGGAGGCCTTCATAATCCCCCTTTATGGAGTTACCTTCGGATGAGCGGGGGGGGGGGTGTATTTTTGGATAAATTTCTTCAGATTAAAGCTAGGATTCCATTCACGCGTTTGCAGTGCGTTTGCGTTTCCAATCTCTACAGGGAGCGATTGGCATGTACAGTATAGTAATGCAAACGCATAACGCTAACGCAAACGTTCCTTTGGAAACAACCGTGTACATTTCAATGTGATCTATTTTTGGCGTTAACACGTAAATGGAATCCTAGCTTTAATCTGAAGAAATTTATCCAAAAATACACCATATGTCAAATGATGAATTTCTGGCAGCCATCTTGACCTTTTGCTATTTTAGGGGATTCTGGGAAGTGTTCAGGGTGACTCCTAGGCTAAAATTTAATGTGATGTCCAGAGGAAACTTCAAACCAAATTTGGTGCTTTTATCCATCAGCTCTAAAAAAATGGCGCTAAGCCACCCTACTAAATAGAATTATAGATAATGAATATCGTTGACTTTCTGGTGTTATTATTTCTTAAGTTGTGATATCCCACATTGTTTAATACCAGTGCGAATCAATATGGATAAAATGTATTGAAAGAAAGTTTTGGCGCCAAACTGTACTTAAGTAAAATTACATGACTACATGTATGAAGAGATTACGGTGTGGTCTCTCACCTGACGGCATAATAGTCCTCGACTTCAGGCACCAGCTGGGTGAATAGATGGTACAGGTAGTCCTTCCACTTGTGGCCGTCATTTGCGTACAGAATGACGATGTCTACCATCTCGCTCTTCTCTGTAAAACACACACACACGTGTGTATATATATATATATATATATACACACACAATCAACACCTCAACCCGCCAGGATTCGAACCCACGGCCCACGAGCCCACGACTGTGACCGGGTAATGCTAACCGCTGGACCACCAGGATACTAAAAGCAGTCTTTGACTCTGCTATATTTCACACAAAGCCTGTTCAACGAGCTTATGGCGCCATGAACCTCTAATGGGGACTACCCGTATCACGAAGTGGTCAGAGTAACGTTTTACCAAATCCGGCTTCGAAACACGAGGATCCATATATATTTCATTAGCCCAATAAACACGCGGACTTCTACTTCTACATACAATCAACACCTCAACCCGCCAGGATTCGAACCCACGGCCCACGAGCCCATGACTGTGACCGGGGAATGCTAACCGCTGGACCACCAGGATACTAAAAGCAGTCCTAGACTCTGTTATATTTCACACAAAGCCTGTTCAACGAGCTTATGGTGCCGTGAACTTCTAATGGGGACTACCCGTATCACGTAGGTGGTCAGAGTAACGTTTTACCAAATATATATGGATCCTCGTGTTTCGAAGCCGGATTTGGTAAAACGTTACTCTGACCACCTACGTGATACAGGTAGTCCCCATTAGAGGTTCACGGCGCCATAAGCTCGTTGAACAGGCTTTGTGTGAAATATAACAGAGTCTAGGACTGCTTTTAGTATCCTGGTGGTCCAGCGGTTAGCGTTCCCTGGTCACAGTCATGGGCTCGTGGGCCGTGGGTTCGAATCCTGGCGGGTTGAGGTGTTGACTGTATGTAGAAGTCCACGTGTTTATTGGGGTAATGAAATATATATATATATATATATATATATGTATATATATATATATATATATATATATAAAGTAAATCACTGTAGGTGCCCGTGATCCAGGTATATGCTGATAACCACAAGAAAACACGAAGTTTCTAAGCGCTTTCGTATTACACGAAAGCGCTTGGGAACTTTGTGGGGTATAACTATAAATACCTATTATTTTACGAATTGACAGTTTAGAAAAAAGGTAATGTAAGGATGCTAAAAAAGCAAAAATAACATGGTTCAATTTTATTTTAGTAAACAGGATAATAATTTTTCATTAATGTAATACACATTTAAACAAACTTTAAAGAAGGCTTAATCATAACGAAACATGTACTTCAATGTTGAGATGAAATACTATTGTTTTGTCACATACCACAAAGACTAACTAAAAATGAAAATGTCTCTGATCAACTAAGAAATCAGAGTTGGGTAATCTCATCTAATGGGAGCCTTGAGCCTGGATCTGGCTGGTAAGTTTCTTCAGTCGTGGCTCAGTCGTGGAAAGTGCTACTCTCAAATTCTGTTCAGGTTGCAACCGATTCCTGCTTTTTGTTTTGATGAGAGCCAGAGCGGAAAACCTGGATTCGCACAAATAATAAGTAGCGAATGGCAATGGGACTTTCACAGCTTCGCTTCCAAGGACAGGGTTTCTCCTTAACAGCAGTCCAGAACATGCCGAGTGACTGTCGCTGAAAGTTGAAGCGGAGAATTTCATCATGTTGTACTTCGATGAGCTTCTCTTGGAGACTTTGAATGGAAGACTCTTCTTCTGAGAAGTGTTCGACTTGGACATGGAAGGGTCTGCGCACCCATTTGTATTTCCCGTGCAATTCTTCATCCGGAATATACCTGTCGAACTCATCACTCAACTTCTCAAGATACTCAACAATGATATTTTGTACGTCCAGAAGTGAGACGCATTCTTCATCTTCGAGAAAAAGGTTCAAGAGTGGAAAGGACGCAGCTTCCCCCCGTTCAATCTTTCCCTTCCACAATCTCAGCTTCGCCTTGAATGCCTTGAGTTTTTCTGACAAAGTGAGACGAGTTTCATCCCTTCCTTGCATGGACATGTTCAGCAAATTCAACTCAGAGAATGTATCTGCCAGATTTGCCAGCTGAAGCAACCACCAAGCCTTAATGCCAGTGCGTGTTTCTTCTCGTTCAAAAAGATTTCAACCTGTGTACGCATTTCAAACACTCTCTGGGGCCCTTTCTCCTCGAGACAGCCACCTGACGGCAGAGTAGTAAAGCAGGTGTTCATACTCCGACCTCATATCAGAGTACATCTGGTTGAACAGCTTTTAATTCAGAGCTGATGATTTAATACAGTTTACTATTTGAATCACATCTTCCATCACAGAGTTAAGCTCATGTGACAGTTTCCGGGAAGCAAGGTTTTCCCGGTGGAGCAGACAATGAACCACTATCACTGCGGGGTTGACTTGTTTTACCCTTGCAGTGAAACCCTGACGTGCCCCTAGAATTGCCGGTGCTCCGTCTGAGCACTCACTGAAACACTGATCCCAGCTTAGGTTTTCTTCCTTGATTAAGCTGTCAATCAACTTGAACAGATCCTCACCTGTTGTTGTCGTCTCCAGTCGTCTACAGAACAGGAAGTTCTCTTCCATGTCGCTCTTCCCTTGTTACTGCGCATATACCAAGAGCTGTGCATCGTCACTGACATCAGTTGAGTCATACAACTGCAAGCTGAATTTTTCGCTCTCCTTGATGGCAGCCACTACTTGTTCTTTGATGTCTGCCGACATTCTTTGAATCCATCGGCTAACTGTGCTGTTTGACAGTGGAATAGTTTCAATCTTTTTCACTGCATCATCTCTGATAACAGTGCGAACCATATCAAGGACTGCTGGCTTCACGAAATTTTCCCCAATTGTGTTTGGCTGTTTACACTTGGCAATTCTTTTTGCAACCAGATAGGATGCAATTGTTGCTTGCCGAACAGAAAACACAGCGGTGTCTAACCGCTGACTCTTCAGTTGTTCTTCTTTCCTCTTAAAATATTGGCGGCCTTTCTCTGCCATTGTCGGATGTTTTCCCTGGAGATGGCGCCTAAGCTTGTTTTCTTTGAACGATTCGTGGCTGAGCACTTCGCCACATATAACGCATTGAGGTTTTTCGACCCCATGAGCGATGAGAAGCGTAAGCCCAATGTCAAGGAATTCTTCTCTGTACACCCGCTTTCTGGACATCACTGAAGAATCTGAAATTAAATATATACTTGCTTACTGATGCATCAAGCAAGAGATGCTCTTTGGTACAAATTTAAAAAATCGCAACGCACATGTATGGAAGGTAAAATTAGCATCAATTTGTGCAGCAACCAAAAAGTATAGCTGACATAGTGTGGTACAATACTTCGTCGTCTACCCCTTTCCCTTCACCCTCCACCCCTACACCCGCTTCCATTCACCTCCCAGTCCCTTCCCTTCGCCCTCCACCCCTTTCCCTTCACCTCCTTCCTACCACCTCCACCGCCTTCCCTTCTCTTATCCCCCTACCCCACTCCTGTTACCCCAATCCCAGCCCACATCCCCACCCATTGGCACCTTCATCCCCAGCCTATTCTTATCATCCCCCACCTCCTTCCCATCCCCCCTCCCTTCCTATCATCCCAATCCCCATCCCTTCACCCCCCGATTCCTTCCCTTTAACCCCCACCCCCTTCCATTCACCCCCAATCCCTTCCCTTCAAACCCCATCCCCTTCCCTTCACCCCACCCCCTTCCCTTCACCCCACCCCCTTCCCTTCACCCCACCCCCTTCCATTCACCCCCATCCCCTTCCCTTCACCCCAACCCCTTCCATTCACCCCCATCCCCTTCCATTCACCCCACCCCCTTCCATTCACCCCCACCCCCTTCCATTCACCCCATCCCCTTCCATTCACCCCATCCCCTTCCCTTCACCCCACCCCCTTCCATTCACCCCATCCCCTTCCCTTCACCCCACCCCCTTCCCTTCACCCCACCCCCTTCCATTCACCCCATCCCCTTCCCTTCACCCCATCCCCTTCCATTCCCCCCCATCCCCTTTCCTTCACCCCACCCCCTTCCCTTCACCCCATCCCCTTCCCTTCCCCCCCATCCCCTTCCCTTCCCCCCATCCCCTTCCCTTCACCCCATCCCCTTCCCTTCCCCCCCATCCCCTTCCCTTCACCCCACCCCCTTCCATTCACCCCCACCCCCTTCCCTTCACCCCACCCCCTTCCTATTACCTCCCTCACTGTTTCTGGTGACGCTACACTTCTTTTTCATATTCATTTAATGAATGTGCCTATACAGCACATTCCCAATTGAATATATGGGTAAAAATACATTAACTTACCATCAGAAGAAGAACAAGTTACTTTCCCATTCGAACTTAGCTCGAGTGGTTGACTGGCTGAGGGGAAACACGTGTAATTCAGGGTTGGCAGTTACTGCATTATATTAATGAAATAATACGCAAGTAAACATTCCCCACCTTAACAGCGGCATTTAACATTATCTCCAAATCATTCAACTAGTATTAGATAAGTATTTTATGTACCTGAGAATCCAGCAAATACTTGTTTTTAGTAGTAACATATATATATATATATATATATATATATATATATATATATATATATATATATATATATATATATATATATATATATTACTTATTTCCTGCAACATTACCATAGCTTATAAACATAGGGATTCGGTTTCAACCTTACAGTAGTTCGTCTTCGTTTTTCCATTAACAGGCGTTGTTGAGTACACTTTACACTTTAATACCTGTAGAGTGGCTTAGTAAGTTATAAGGACAGACTAGACCCGAATGTATGTTTCTTATCATTATTTCAATACCTGATTCTCAATAACCAGAACTAGCTGAACTTCCTAGCGACCTCACTGAGCGAACCTAAGAAAACTTGCCCTTAACTGAGCCAGTTGAAAAGAACCTTGGCTGAGTAATCCTGATTTAACCTAATATTGGCTAAGTAATCCTGATTTAACCTAACCTTTGCAAATTAAATCAAACATAACCTGAACTTAGCTAGCTTATCATAATTTAACTTAACCTTAACAAAGTACACTTAACCTAACCTAACCTAACCTAAATCATGTAACATAATGGTGATCGGTATAAGATAATGGTGACATGTGTAAGATAATGGTGACGTGTGTAAGATAATGATGATGTGTGTGTAAGATAATGGTGACATATGTAAGATAATGGTGACATGTGTAAGATAATGATGATGTGTGTAAGATAATGGTGACATATGTAAGATAATGGTGACATGTGTAAGATAATGGTGACATGTGTAAGATAATGGTGACATGTGTAAGATAATGGTGACATATGTAAGATAATGGTGACATGTGTAAGATAATGGTGACATGTGTAAGATAATGGTGACATGTGTAAGATAATGGTGACGTGTGTAAGATAATGATGATGTGTGTAAGATAATGGTGACATATGTAAGATAATGGTGACATGTGTAAGATAATGGTGACATGTGTAAGATAATGGTGACATGTGTAAGATAATGGTGACGTGTGTAAGATAATGATGATGTGTGTAAGATAATGGTGACATGTGTAAGATAATGGTGACATGTGTAAGATGGTGGTGACATGTGTAAGATAATGGTGACATGTGTAAGATGGTGGTGACATGTGTAAGATAATGGTGACATGTGTAAGATGGTGGTGACATGTGTAAGATAATGGTGACATGAGTAAGATAATGGTGACATGAGTAAGATAATGGTGACATGTGTAAGATAATGGTGACGTGTAAGATAATGGTGACATGTGTAAGATAATGATGATGTGTGTAAGATAATGGTGACATGTGTAAGATAAAGGTGACATGTGTAAGATGATGGTGACATGTGTAAGCTAATGGTGACATGTACAAGAAAATGGTGACATGTATAAGATAATGTTGATGTATGTAAGATAATGGCTATGTGAGTAAGATAATGGTGAAATGTGTAAGCTAATTATGACCTGTGTATGATAATGGTGATGTGTTTGAGGATAAAAAGTGACATGACCTGTGTGGCACCCCCAGCATCACAGGCGGCACCAACAACAGCTTCTCACCTTCGGACGAGGCCTTGGGGAGGGCGCCTAACACACTAGCCCAGACCTCAGTCTCCTTTCTGGTTGAGGTCTTAGACCCAGGGGGCGTCCTTGGTTTTTCAGGGATTTTGTTGCTTTTAATTTTGAGAGGGGAAAACTCCTTGGGCTTGGAGGTAGAGTTCCGGCGTGAGAGGAAGGAGGTGTTCCAAAGGTGCAGCGACTCAGGTTTCGAAGCATTTGGCACCGACGGCGGCGAATCCCCTTGGCAGCCTAGCAACCTTGACGGCATGGGTGGCACCGGGGGCGGCGTTCCACCACCTGTCTTGCCCGCCAATCCCATGCTGCCATTCCTCTGTTTTGGCATGGGATTTTTGCTAGTTTCGTTCCTGGAGTAGGGGCGCTCGGGCAACGGGGGAGCCGTCAAGGGTACGTTGCGAGGAAGCATAGCTGTTCTCAACTGTAGTGACCTGACCTTACAGTATACCCCTACCCTACACACACACACACACAAATACACGCCACAAAGTGGGCACTGTCTACAGTTCCTACGAGAACGATTACGGTTGGCCAAACAACACTCGATACAATAAACTACCTACTTTCGACAGTGCCTTTTAAAGGGTTAACTTAACAAACCATTCCTTTTCCACACTGCTGATTTTTTATTCGTCCCTGCTCTGGCCCTTTGTCGAGTGATGGAGGCCTTACACTGAGGAGCAGGAAAGGGACTACAACGTAGATTTAATCAATATGTTGAGATTCCATAGAATAACTGACTGTTTCACAAAACACAGCAATAGTCCAAGCAACAGCCGGACACGCCCATCTCCAGCACTAACATAACTTAGCACTAAACACACAGCACTATCACGACCAACATGTGACGACACAGGAGTGAGGATCTCGCTTCAAGTCACCCCAGGATGACGCCCAGATAACAACAGATCATTTTTACACGCACATGGACGCGCTTCTCTTATCACTCTCCTCTCAGTTAGTCGGTTCCAAATTTTCCGGCGATACGACGTTAAAATGTTATCACATTTTACTCTAAAATAATGTGCACATAGAATATACTTCATATTAATGTATGTGTGTGTATGTGTGTGTTTTTTTCGCACACAGGGTGGTGTAATGCTTCTAGTGTGGCAGCATTATGTTAGTGTAAAGGTGCAAAAACTGCTTGCTTCCTCTCACTATCAGTTACCACCGCTGGCTAGCCCTCGTGACGAACAGGGTAGCAACTTGCATAAGTCTTCCCCTGCCAATACACAGCCTCTTCACCATCAAGACTCCTGCTGTGCCCCCTCGTGGCAACACAGGGCCCAGGCTAGACCAGCAGGGGATCTCGGAGTAGCAGTGGGCCCCAGAGGGACGGCGCATAGGCGTCTACCAACCATTGCCCCGCTGCCTTGCGGATTAACCTTGGTAGGTATAAGGATACGGGAATAAACCCCGAACGAAAAATCTGCTGTGTAGCCCCGCATGAGACAGACATGCTTAATGAGCTCAACAAGACCCCAACGGGGGAAGAGGTGACCACTATGGGAACCAAACGACTACACCGGCGGACGAAGGCAATGCATAATGGACAGGCTACTAAGCCGAAACCAAGCAAACTTGGGTTCGGCAGTCCATTGAAATTCACTCTCTCCCCAGTCGTTGCAACGCTTGCACTAATGGATCAGGAAATGGGAGAGTCAAGATGTGTGGTTGCGGTCTGCGCTCCTGCCTCACCACATAAATCAACTCACACGCAGCCATCATCCAGCTCATCATACCTCTCATCATCATCAAAACTCCTATACCTCCAAAAGTCCTATGTCGACTGACGAGTGGCGACGGGGAAAGGCAGAGATGACTGCCGGGAGTCTCTAGTCACAACTGTGCACATAGGCGGCACAGATAAGGTAATCGTTTACGCACTGGGATCTAGGCAGCAGTGCAATCCGGTCCTGTCTGTGCAACTGAGAAGCCCTTTCGAGGAGCTACACTGGGAAGGGGGCTAGAAAAGGTGCCCTAAACATAGCCTGCCTAAAAAAACAACCTGACTGGGCAACCGCACCCAGTAAGGTCATCCTTATGCGGTCGAAAACACAACCATAATCACAAAACCAAACCAAAACAAACGATACAACTTCTTATGGTTGCTGTCTAGAATGTCAGGACCCTCCTGGATACTGGAACAAATGCGTGTCCTGAAAGAAGAATCGCCTTTGTGGCAAAAGAGCTGGCTTGGTATAAAATCGACGTAGCAGCCAATAGTGAGTCCCGGCTCCCAGACGAGGGTCAACTCACAGAACGGAGGTCTGGCTATACCTTCTTCTGGAAGGGTAAGCCTGCTGCAGAGAGAAACCACAATTATGGAGTTGGCTTTGCCATCCGCCAACGCATCCTACACAGGCTAAATGAAATGCCTATTCGAATCAATGAGCGCTTCATGATGCTCCGAGTCCCACTGAATCACTTACGTCATGACTTTTTAATCAGTGCATACGCCCCAACACTGGATACAGAGTATGAAATCAAGGAGGCCTTTCACGCAGACCTCGACAGACTGCTAACCTCTATCCCCAGAGAAGATAAGGCTGTGCACCTTGTGACTTCAATGACAGAGATATCAAGGAACCATAGGGAGAAATGGACTTGGCAAGTGTAATCCCAACGGCCCACTCCTCCTCAGCAAGTGTGCTGCACACAACCTTACTATCACAGATACCTTGTTTAGGCAGGCCGACAAGTTCAAGGGTTCGTGGCAATACCCACCCACGATACAAACTCTGGCATCTCATTGACTACATCATTGTCAGAGAAAGAAATCGCTGAGATGTCCTCATCACCCGAGCCGTGTGTGGCTCAGACCTCTATGATACAGATCATCAGCTTGTCAAAGCCAAACTCACCCTTCACGTCGCCCCAAAACAGCGAATGCAACAAACCTCCAGAAGCGGCTTTAACATCAAGCGACTGGAAGATCCAGAGGTAGCACATGTTTTCAGAGAGCAGCTCAACGATGAACTGATAAACAGCCAAACAACAAACAACCAAAATCCCATTGCCGAATGGGGTCCCATCAAAGCTGTCATCACAAAAACCTGCAACGAGACACTCGGCCAGATCAAAAGAAAACACCATGAATGGTTTGATGAAAATGACACTTAACTGTCTGGCAGAACAACCTTCAATCTTGGATCAAAGCGGCTGTTCTGCACGAACTTGGCGCGTGTGAAACGCAAAAGCTTGCAGATAAACACAAGAGGCATGAAATTTCAATTCCGCTAAAATAATATATGGCGCAACTACTGCTCATCCGACGGTATCTCCCGGATTAAAGACGCTGAAGGCACTGGAAAGAGCATTACCATTCACTACTCAACCGAAACACCGATGTGGATGTCCTAGCATCTAGTATGGCAGCATTATGTTAGTCTTAAGGTGCAGGGACTACTTGCTTCCTCTCACTATCAGTCTTCCCCTGCCAATACACAGCCTCCTCTTGGCAACGCACTGTAACTAGGTGTCTCACGTCCCCAGGCTCAACCGAAACACCGATGTGGATGTCCTGACTACCCAGCAGGTCCCTCAGCACCCAGAGCTGACCCACCTCAGGTATCCTCCATCCAGTGATGAGGTAGCTACTTCCATTAACTTCATGAAAAATAACAAAGCCACAGGGCCTGATGGAATCCCAGCTGAGGTGTATGTGGCAGGAGGACCTCTGCTTACCAGCCATCTCCACTCTCCCCTGGAGAATATATGGGAAAAGGAGGAAATCCCCAAGATCTTAAAGACTTCTCCATCATCAATATTTATAAGAACAAGGGAGACCGGTCAGACTGTGGTAAGTTTCCCGAGATCTTACTGCTGTCCATAGCTGGCAAGATTATCGCCCGAGTCCTCCTAAACAGACTTCTTCCTGAGGCGGAAAACTTCCTCCCAGAATCTCAATGTAGCATTAGACCACCACGTGGCACCATTGACATGATCTTTGCTTCCCGCCAGATACAGGAAAAATACAAAGAACAGCATCGTGACTCGGATATGACCTTCATCGATCTCACCAAAACCTTCGACTCGGTCACCAGGAAAGCCCTCTGACGGACTCTCAGTCGTTTTGGTTGCCCACCAAAATTCATCGCTATTGTGAGGCAACTTCACGATGACATGAACGGCAGTGTCGTGCACAATGGCACTCAGGCTGAGTTCTTCCCCATCCAAACAAAGGTAAAACAAGGATATGTACTGGCACCAACTCTCTTTTCCATTTTCTTGGCTGCCTTCCTTACTCATGCCAGTGCCAATTTAGCCGGTGGGGTGGACATCTAGCACTGGGTGAAGGGACTTTTCAATATAAGACGACTCCAGGCAGGAACAAAGGTGTCGGCCACTTCCATCACTGAACTTCAGTATGCAAATGACCTCACACTGAAAGCAACCTATAGGAAATCCTGAGCACCTACGCCGATGCGTACGCACACTTCGGCCTTGAGGTGAATGTACGTAAGACTCAGATTCTCTTTCATCCTGTTACTGGTTGAACCACACCTACATCATCCATCCAAGCTAACAGGACTACTCGTCTAATGTTACCCACTTTCAGTATCTTGGCTACCAGCTGTCCACTACCGCGGGCATCGATGAAGAACTTATACGTATCCCAAAACAATTTAGAATAGCTTTTATATATTTCACAGAAGCAGCAAAGTACTTACTATGCGCAGCTTCTTTAAAAGGAGTGTCAGTTTTACTTTCTTTATTCACATTTTTTTAAATGACCGTTATCATTAGATAAGAATATTGTCAGGAATTTTGGAATAGTGGTTGAGAACTGCAAACCTTGTGGTAAAACGCGAAGTTAAATTACGAGGCTCTGTTCCATCACAGTTAAAAAATTTACCACTGCTACACAAACAAAACTCTGACAAATTATTTATAATTACTATTTAATAATTATAAAGGCGTAGTCTATGCACTAATTCAGTGACATACCCTGGTATAAGCAGATGACAATGATATTACAATAGATTTAAATTATGTCACTAACAGTTGTGGACGACCAATGTTGTCGAATGCCGTTTCAGTAAGACATGTTATAAAATCGAATGTTCTTTATCACCATCATTAGTATATGAATTAGCGAAAACATGTCCCATTTGAACTATACCTGCCTATTAGCACTAATGGCAATACATAGTCAGGTTTATATAGTCTAAAATCTTATCTTGAAATATAACAAATATACAGTATATGCTCTTAGCTTTAATGGTGGAACATTCGGGAGATCACTCTGGCCTGCTGATACCTTTTGTGCCATAAGAATTTCTATAGCTGATTGGACGTCCATGCTTCTGTTACGTCTTTATATCCACATCTAATAACATAAAAATTAAATGGATGTATTCTAGGTTGATAGAAGTTACAAAAACGTCTAATGGTTGAGAGGTCAGCTGGCAAGTCTCGCTTGCCCGAAGGATGGTGGTGGTTCTTAGGCGTAAAATTAATTTATCTCCTAAATGATAAATTATAATTGTTTGTATTTTTGGCAAACTTATTATTTTACTACAAAGTATTTTCTTATTAAATTTGGTAATTAAACAGATCATAGTTTAGACTTTAGAAGATAAGAATCCAGCCTCCTGTCAAAATGTAAGTTTCCTTTCTAGTTAATCGGGTGTCACATTCAAATACTTTGTTATCTCGTCCGAATTACTTAGTATAAAGAGATATTTACATTTATATTTACAAATATCGCGATACTTTTCTCGACATCTGTGGTGAGAGGGCGAGGAAGACTGTATTCCTGATGAATATTGGCGACTAATTCTTACGTTATACGGGATCTGACTCATCATGGCATACTTTCTTGACCTAAGCCCTGCAACGTTCGTCGGCCTTTCTTTTTTAGTTCTTACATCTAAGTTCACATCTGAGGGAAGTGTATCTGTTATACTTGTTGGTACATCATTACTAGTTTCGTCCTGAACTTCATCATTACTCTCTATGGATGCTTCCAGTGGATAGAGATGTTTGATTAAACAAATTAGTTCCCCCATTCTAGTTTTATGTTTTACAACTCTAAGTTAGCCACTTTCATCAGGATAAGTCTCTATGATCATTCCCAGTGGCCAGTGATCCTTACTACTGATAACATGAACTAAGCACACGGCACTTAATTTAATGTTCTGCTCAAAGGTCTTAGTTTTATCTCCATTTTTAGGATATCTTTCCCTTAAAGAAAATAATACCCAGAACGTCAAATATTTTGGCAAAAACCTAGTATTTTATATAAATGTAGTTGATGCTTATTTAGTCGTTGATGATTTTGGTGGTTCTGGTAGGTATTCGTCATATTGAGGATTTGTTGGATATGTATTCAATATCCTACCATGGAGAAAATGTGAAGGGGTAAGGGATTCCGGATTGTTTATGTTGCTGGTTTGGTAAAACAAAAGAATACTTTTAGCATTGCTTTCGACTTCAGCTAGTAAGGTTTGCAATTCCGGAAAAGAAACATGCTTTCTGAAAAGTGGTTTCTTTAGACAAGCTTTGACGATTCCTACCACCCTCGTAAAATCCACCATGCCGTGGTACCTTCGCTGGAATAAAGTTCCAATTGATTTAAAAAATTTCAAGTTCCCTTTTCGCTTCTGTGATTTGAACTAAATTAGTTTAAATTTTGGCACCTGCTTTTAAGTTACTGGCGTTGTTTGAAATAATTACTGTAGGGCAGGAACGTCGAGCTATGAATCTTCTGAAAAGAGTAATGAAAGTATTTGCAGTTAAATCTTCCGCTAATTCTAAGTGCACTGCTCTGGTCACTGCACATGTAAACAAGCAACCATAAACTTTGTTGATTTCATTCCCCTTTTTCAACATTATAGCTCTGGAGTAGTCTACTCCCACAAATTGGAATGGTAGCGCGTCTTGCAATTATTCAAGAGGTAATGGTGGAGTGGGTGGTACGAAGTATCTAGGACCTTCTAATCTTTAACATACTCCACACTTTTTAATAACTTGCCTTCCTTGAGGTACCCTTAATTCTTCCCTTGATTAGGGTCTGAGTCACCAATGCATGTAGTGAATCTTATTGACATTTTTGGATTATCAATTTAGTTAACTGATGCCTTTTAGGGAGTAAGACAGAATGTCGTGTGTTATATGCTAGATCTGATTAATCTATTTTCCAAAGGTTCGACTAATTCCGTCCATCATAAATATTCTAAAAAATTTTATTAAGCGAGTTCATTCCATGGTGTCAAGCTGCATATTTGGGAGAAGGTAGGAAGTGTGGTACCCCATCAGATAGGACCTTTTTTTTTACGGGCATTAGCCCACCCGGGTACAGGTCAACGACCCACATCGGGACCTAGGGGGCGAAAATATATGAATAGAAAGAAATAAGAAATAAAAAATAAAAAGATTATATTAATCTACACCACGAACATGCCGGAAAACGAGCTTTTTAAAGTGAGACAGATTGTATGAGTATGGAAACACAGAAGAAGGCAGTGCATTCCACAGTTTGGCTGAGCATAGGAGGCAGGTGGCGGCCACACAGAGGCAGAAGGAGAGGAGAGAGACTTCTCTGTGTGCCTCTGTTAAGGTTTCCTTACGTGCTGGAATGAAACATTGTCGGCCAGTCTCCCGTATTCGCCTCCTGGTAGTTATCGGGTGACACTGAACTCCTGTTTCCCTCGTTATACGCACGACAGTTGAGAGTGGTGCTCGCTCTGCTACCCTTTGAATCTGTTGATCTGCCGCTGGTGTGGTGACTCTTGGTCTTCCTGGTCTGGGCCTGGTGAGCACGTAAACCTCCTCCTCATATCTTCTCACCCAAAGCCTAACTGTATCCCTGGAGATACCAAGAAGGCGACTAATCTCCCGTATCCCCTTCCCTGCCTCGTGATATCCAAAAAGCCTGCCGCAACTCGTTATCACCTCAGGTCGATTAGCTCTCGTCCGAGGTGGCCTAACATGACGTTGTGGCTGAACCTCCATAACTGTGAAAATAAAAGGATAAGGCATTAGTACATGGGGCCTTTTGTATACATTCATTAATGAAAAGTCAACATATTGTGTTCTGACCTCACTAGGGGAAAGGTCACGGCAGGGTTAGCTCCGGAGGGATAATTATCAGATATGGCCAGTGCTATGTGCGGTCTTGGGTATGAGAGTTTGTTGACCAAACTGGAGTGGTCTATTGAAGAATTGGCGAGGGCCAAGTTAGAAGTTGAGAGGGCCACGTTGGAGAACCTGAAATTAAGGAAAGAGCTGGCGAAGTTAAAAGGAGAGGCTGGACGAGTAAAGCCAGTGTCTGACGAAAACTCAAGCGAGTGGAAAGTTGTGAGTAGTGGGAAGACAAAGCTGGTGGTGAAGAAGCACACCAAGGATACGACAACAACGACAACAGCAGCTAAGTGTACCAACCCGTTCAGTCCCTTGATAGACGAAGTGGACGTTAGTACAGTCAGGGACAGGGATGACAAGGAAGGTATAAAAACTTTAATTGTTGGTGACTCACAGGTAAGGTACATGGACAGGACCTTTTGTGGTAAAAACAAAAATAGGATGAGGGTGTGTTTGCCAGGAGCTGGGGTGGGGGATATAATTGACAGGATGGACAATATCTTGTCTGGTAATGGGAACAAACCCATTATCTGCCTCAGTGCAGGAGGCAATGATATTGGCCGGTGTAGGAGCGAGGAGCTTCTTGATAAGTTCTAGGCAGCCATAGAACGTATTAAGACTAAGGGAGGGATCCCTATCATATGCGGTGTCCTGCCTAGAAGGAGAGTTGGCAGTGAATGGTTAAACATAAGAACATAAGAAAATAAGGAGTCTGCAATAGGCCGGTTGGCCTGTGCATGGCAGCTCCTGTCGAGAGTTACTACCACTCTCTATCATCCATGAATCTATCTAGCCTCCTTTTGAAACTTTTCAGAGTTCCCGCACTTACTACAAAGTTGCTAAGCTTGTTCCACTCGTCCACCACCCTATTTGTGAACCAGTTTCTTCCTATCTCCCTCCTAAACCTAAACTGATCCAACTTGAATCCGTTGCTCCGAGTCCTATCCTGCTCGGATATTATAAGAACTTTATCTATATCCCCTTTATTGATTCCTTTCACCCACTTAAATACTTCTATCATATCTCCCCGCACTCTTCGTCTTTCTAGGGAATGCAAGTTAAGTTTCTTTAACCTATCCTGATATGGAAGGTTTCTAAGTCCCTGAATCATTTTTGTCATTCTTCGCTGCACCGACTCTAGTGAATTTATATCCATTCTATAATAGGGGCACCAGAACTGAACTGCATAATCGAGGTGCGGCCTAACTAGCGCAAGATATAGTTGCAATAAGACCTCTGCACTCTTGTTACTTACACTTCTAGATATAAAACCCAATACTCTGTTTGCCTTATTTCGAACATTAACGCACTGTTTTCTAGGCCGTAGGTCCGGGCTTACAAGTACCCCGAGGTCTCTTTCACAAGTCGACTTCTCTAGGTTGATGTTGTTCAGGCTGTATACATTATAAGTATTTGTTCTTCCAATATTAAGTACGCTGCACTTGCTGGTGTTGAATTTCATTTGCCATTTTTCAGACCACCCCTGCAGTTTATTTAGATCCTCCTGTAATGCATTTGCATCCTGCCCTGAATTAATTTGCCGCCCTATTTTGGTGTCATCCGCAAATTTGCTTATGTCACTGCTGATCCCAGTATCTAAATCGTTTATGTAGATTATGAACAAGAGTGGGCCTAGTACTGACCCCTGGGGAATCCCACTGGTTACACGGCCCCACTCAGATTTAACACCATCTATGCTGACTCTCTGCGTTCTATCGGTGAGCCATGATTTTATCCAATTTAAAACTTTCCCCTCGATACCGTGAGCCTTAATTTTTCTCAGAAGCCTCTGATGCGGTACTCTGTCAAATGCTTTGCTAAAGTCTAAGTAAATAACATCGTAATTTTCGTCATTATCTACTACCTCGAAGACTTTCCTAAAAAACGTTAGCAGATTTGTTAGACAAGATTTTCCCTTTGTAAACCCATGTTGAGAGTCGTAGATTAATTTGCTTTTCTCTAGATGCGATCGGATGCTATCTGCTATAATTGATTCAAGAAATTTCCCCACTACTGACGTCAAACTGATCGGCCGGTAATTTGACGCTGATGCTCTGTCTCCCTTTTTAAATATGGGTACTACATTCGCCTGTTTCCACAACTCTGGCACAACTCCAGTGTCTAATGATTTTGTAAATAAATTTACGAGGGGTCCGCTAATCTGTTCCCTACACTCTTTTAAGACTCGAGGAAAAATTTCATCCGGCCCTGGGGATATTGTGTTCTTTAGTTTATTTATCTTCTTAAGAACATCCTCTTTTCTGATGGTGATATTCTTTAATTTCTCTTCTTCCTTTCCCTTAAATATCAGTTCCACCTCCGGAATTTCATCGCAAATTTCTTCTGTGAAAACTGATAAGAAGTAGCTGTTCAATGCTTTGCTCATGTCTTCACTGCCATTTATCAATTCTCCCCTCCCTGACTTTAAAGGCCCAACTTTGTCCTTGACCTTTGTCCTATATACCTGGAAAAATCCCTTGGGATTCGCCTTGGATTCTCTTGCTATTTTGATTTCATAGTCTCTCTTTGCTTTCCTTACATTTTTCTTAACATTCCTAGATAGTTCATTATACCTGTTTCTGAGCTGCTCCTCCCCTCCCTTTAATTTCTTATATATTCCTTTCTTTATTCCTATGTCATGTTTAAGTTTTCTGGTCATCCACCTTGGCTCATTCTTATTTGACATAATTTTTCTGTATGGTATATTTTGTTCTTGTGCTTTATGTAGTATACTGGTGAATATATTATAGTCATGATCAATTGTTGTGTCATCTATGACCTCACCACTTCCTACTGGGAACTGACGTGACTGTTCCCAGGTGGCCTCACCTAGGTACCTTCTTAACCCCTGATAATCCGCCAACCGAAAGTTTGGGACTCTGACCATATTGTCATTGTTTTTCGTTTCCCAATTTAGGGTGAACCTGATTTCTCTGTGATCACTGTTACCTAGTTCTTCCCCTACTGTGATATCTCTGATAATTTTTTCTTTATTGTTAATACTAGGTCAAATATATTGTCACCTCTAGTAGGTTCTGTAATTAGTTGTTTCAAAAAATTGTCCTGTACTGCATCTAGGAAGTCTTCAGATTCATAGTCGCCTACAATGTTGTCCCAGTCAATATTTCTGAAGTTGAAATCCCCCATAATGCATAGGTTGTTATATTTTGCTGCCCTACTCATTTCCTGCCATATGGGCTGAGCTGCTTCTTTGCTAAGACTTGGGGGCCTGTAAATCACTCCCATAATTAGTTTTTCTCTTCCTTCCGTGATTTCTACCCACACAGACTCGGTTCCTATTTCACCCTTTATTGAATTATTAGTACAACATTTTAATGTATCCTTGACGAAGAGTGCGACCCCTCCCCTCTTCCTACCTTCCCTGTCCTTGTGAAAAAGGTTGTACCCTTCTATGTGGTACTCTGATAAAAAATTTTTGCTCGCCAGATTCATCCAAGTTTCGGTGATTGCTATGACGTCTACATTCTCGGTACATACAACCGCTCTCGGCAAGTCTATTTTATTTCTAACGCTCCTACTGTTTGTATAGTATACATTTAAACCTACTCTTCCCTGGTCCTGTTTTACCCCTTGTCCTGAGCAACTAATTTTACTTCCCAGGACCTGCTTGTTTTTTGACTCCCACTTTCCCCGACCCCTCTCTACTGGCGAAACCCCCCCTTCGGAGTGACAATTTCACGCTCCAGGGATGCAGACAACGTCTTTACCCCCTCACGAGACAAGTGTACTCCGTCGCGACAGTACAGGTAGTCGTTGCCATAGAATCGTTGCCAGTTATCAATGAATGCCCAACCATTGTTTGCACAATGTTTTCCCAGTCGGCAATTAATAGCAATTGCCCTGGACAGCCATTCACGACCAGCCCCTCTTCTAGGCAAGACACCACATACTATCGGGATCCCTCCCCTATCTCTAATCTTCCCCAGTGCCTCCCTATACCTCTTGAAAAGTTCCTCACTCCTAACCTTACCTATGTCGTTTCCTCCCACACTAAGACACACTACTGGATTGGTACCCTCCCCTGACAAAACTCTGTCTAACCTCTCGGCTACATGCCCTATCCCAGCCCCAGGAAAACACACCCTAGTCCTACGTTTCCTATCTCTCGCACAAAAAGCCCTATCCATAAACCTCACCTGGCTCTCACCAACTACCACGACCTTACCTGTGGGCAGGGTTTGTACAACTGCCCTTTCCTCTCCTTGATCCATACCGTCCTGCCTCTTCTCTTCCTCTCCAGCTTCCTGCAGCACCTGGTAAGGGTTGCTGCACTCCACACCCTGGTCAGCTTTCCTAAGCCTGACCCTAGTCCCCTTGGAGACAACCACTCTCCACGCCTGCTCCTCCTTCGCAGGTGTCCTGCTAGGCAGGACACCTACCTGAAGGAGTTCCGTCCTGAGGGCTTCATTTTCCCCCTTTAGAGTGTCAACCTCACTCCTCAACTGCCCCAGCTGCCTTAACAGCGTGGCAAGGAGGTCGTCCTTCCCCACACTCCCCTCCTCTTCCCCCACGACACAACGATCCAAAGCGGCCATTTTCCTTGGTCTCTAACGGGAGCACGATCGGCACGACCTTCTCCAAGCTGGGTCAGAGGTCAACATGACGAACTTCGGTAAAACCTGCCAGTTTGGAGAGTAGCAATGACCAGTCTGAGTTCAGTGCTTAAACTGTTCACAGTGCATCTATAATTCTCCAGGTATATTATTATTTTTCGTTTCACCTTATCATGAAGTTCGTCCAAAGTGAACGTGGTAAAACGAAGCTTATTTATGATGGCTACATCTGTGTGAAGCAGAAAGAACTGCCAAATAGTGTTATATCTTATGAATGTGAGAAACGTCGGCATAGCAATTGTAAAGCCAAAGTTAAAGTTTGTGGAAATGAAGTTGTTGGCCATGTAAATGACCACACCCATGCTGCTGACATACGGTGCCCAGAAGTACTGTCAGTCAGGCAGGAAATCAAGAGAAAAGCTATGAACACCCAAGAGACCGAGCAGCAAATTATTACCCAAATAATTCAGACCATAACAGAAGGTGCCTCTACACAACAACCACCTAGAAGACATATTCGACGTGCAATAAGATGCTACAGACAAGCTGTCGATGCCCCTCATCCCATTCCATCAAACCTCGCTGACTTTGTCATTCCATGTGAGCATAAGATGACAGCTGATGGTGAAGATTTCCTGTTGTATGATAGTGGACCGAGTGATCAGCGAATGCTGATGGAACATTTAAAGTTGTACCTGAGCTGTTTTACCAACTGTACACTGTTTTTCTAATTACAGAATTGTAGTGTTCAAAAAATTGTATGAGTTGTGCATTTTGTGTATATAATTATTACTGCAAATAGAACAAGGACATAAAGCATTAATTAAGTTAGTTCCATGTTTTGTGCCAGTTATTCACTGGCAATAGGGAGCAATTGTCCAGAGGGCAGATGTCCTAGAACTGGGTTGATGTATCTTGAGGAGGGTTTCAAACTCCGCTCTCTTATTAAGGAAAGTACTAGTATTTGTGTATATGACTTTCAAGCCAGAAATAGTCCTTGATAACATCTCTGATCTTGGTAGTGACGCCGACCTCCCTCTGGCGTCGTTTAGTAAATTCATTGCATTTTGTGGGGGTATGACCAGAGATGACATTGTTTATATGTCGCTCGCCTCCTCCTGGGTGGGGAGTAGAAGGGTTGGAAGGTGTTCTACTTCCCCTGGTTCTGTACTGGTGCACTTGCCTCCACTACCTTCCCCTTGTATATAACCCATGCAAGTCCGTCCCTGTTTCTCATCGAATGCTCCCTCTTCTGCTTCAAGCACCACTGGTGTTCTTTGTGCTGTTCCCTGTACATTACCGTGCGATCTGAGCTTCGCTCTAAATAATTTTTTTGTTTGCCGAATAACTTCCCATTTCTTACCATCATTTTCTAGTGTGATCCTGAGGGGGCGGGACTTATTCTCCTGCCTTTATCCTAGCCTCCTCACTTCATGAGGGAGAGCTGACAGGTTCAGAGCATCTGCATAGATGTTCTGAAACTTCATCCTATTGTTTGTTTTCCTACTTTCAGCTTCCTCCGACTGACTCTCAGGGACTCCAAGCACGTTTATATTGGTGTTCGTCAAATTGAATGGCAAGACAACAGGAACTTTCTTGTCCTTAAGCCCAGTGTAGGATGTAATAAAATTTTACCCCAGAGTTAATTATTATTATCACTATTATTATTACTATCAGTGTGTCTTGATGACGAACTTAGTATCAGGGGCCTTTAAAGCCCACGTACATATACATAAAATGCTAGTGACAGGGGGGGGAGGAGGTTCAGGGAAAGGATAAAGGGAGGATTGAAGTGAATTTTAGGAGGAGAGAATAGGTGCAGTGGCTAAACACCGCTTGCGTGAGGGAGTTTTAGTTGGAGGCAGCAGCAACTCGCCTGGACGCGGCGAGGAGGCGGCAGGACAGAGTCAGGTGAGCGTCAGGTCAAGTGCCAGGTGCGTGTTGGGTTGGACCATGGTTTCTCAGTGCTTGGTCGGCTTGATTGTGTATGTTGTTTTCTTGTTTGGAGGAAATGTCTTGGTCTTTTGTCTTCTGTCTTGGTATTCTTGTTTGCTTGAAGTTGATTTTCTTCTTACTCTCCTCCTCCTCTTGAAGTGTCCATTCATTCTTGTTTGGGTCTTGTTCTTCATCTTCCTCGTGTCTTAGGTCTTCATAGGTGTGGAAGAAGTCGGAGACGGTGAGGTTGACCACGTGGGCTTCAGCTCCACGGGCCTCGTGGTGTTCTTGATTCTTTGTGGAGTGTCTTTTCTTGAGTTTTCTTTTCTTGGGTTTTCTTTTCTTGATTTTTCTTTTCTTCTGGTTTTTTCTTGTCTTGGGAGCTTACAGCAAGAAGGGCCTTAGGTAGAAGGATAAGGCGCGGCGAAATTTACCTCCAGGATTATTATAAGATATTGGCGAGTAGGGTTAAAACCGAGATCAGGAAAGCCAAGAGGAATAATGAGGTAAGGATAGCAAGGGAGGCGAAGACAAACCCCAAAGGATTCTACCAAATGTATCAAACTAAAACACGAGAAAAGATTGGACCAATACGGTCAGATACCGGCGAGCTCACTGATAACGACGGAGAAATGAGCAATAATTTGAATAAATATTTTTCAACAGTTTTCACCACCGAAAATTTAAACATGATACCCGAGGCACCGACTCTATTCAGAGATAGTGAAGAAAACAAATTAAGCGAGATAGTAGTGACTAGTAATGATGTTAGCAAGCAAATAGACAAACTAAAGCCTCATAAGTCACCTGGTCCCGATGAGATATTTGCCAGAGTATTAAAGGAATGTAAGGAAGAGCTTAGTATGCCCTTAGCTAAGTTGTTTAACATGTCCTAAAAAACAGGTGTAGTACCAGAATCCTGGAGGATAGCGAATGTAATACCGATTTTCAAGAAGGGGGATAGATCACTATCCTCTAACTATCGCCCAATCAGTCTAACATCAATAGTAGGCAAATTACTGGAAGCAATCATTTCAAACTCTATTCGAAATCACCTGGAGAAGCACTGATTGATCAATGATTCCCAGCATGGCTTCACAAGCGGACGTTCTTGTCTAACTAATCTATTAACATTCTTTTCATCAGTTTTCGAATCGGTGGACGAGGGGCACAATTATGATGTGGTATATCTCGACTTTAGCAAAGCCTTCGACAGAGTCCCCCACGAAAGACTAATTAGAAAGGCATCAAAGGTAACATTCTTAAATGGATTAGGGCGTGGTTACAGGACAGGAAACAGCGAGTGAGCATTAACGGCACTAAGTCCCATTGGAGCAACGTCACAAGAGGAGTTCCCCAAGGCTCAGTACTTGGACCATTATTATTTATTATGTACATAAACGACATAGATATCGGCATAGACAGCAACATAAGTAAATTTGCTGATGACACTAAAATAGGACGTGTAATTAAATCTGACGAGGACTCAGCAAAACTACAGGAAGATGTAAACAAATTTTTCGAATAGTCTGAAAAATGGCAGATGAAATTCAACGTGGACAAATGTAAAGTGCTCAGTATAGGAGATGTAAACAGGGAAACCAGATACCAGATGAACAACGATGCCTTAGAGAAATCTGACTGTGAGAGAGATTTAGGAGTAATGATAAGTAGGAACCTTAAGCCAAGTAAACAATGTGTTTTTGCTCGTAACAAGGCTAATAAAGTACTTGGGTTCATACAAAGGAGTGTTAGTTACAAGACTAGCGAGGTCATCCTAAAACTGTATCTTGCTCTTGTGAGACCACACCTGGATTAAGCAGTTCAGTTCTGGTCACCGTATTACAGAATGGATATAGAATCATTGGAAAGAATTCAGAGGAGAATGACAAGACTAATCCCGGGCATTAGGAACCTTGAGTATAGAGACAGATTAAAGCACCTTAATTTGCACTCCCTTGAGAGACGTAGAGTGAGGGGCGACCTGATAGAGGTGAATAAGTGGAAGTCAGGGCTAAACAAAGGGGACATTACAAAGGTACTCAAACTATCCAACCAGGAGCGAACTCGCAACAATGGTTTTAAATTAGACAAATTTAGATTTAGGCGTGAAATAGGTAAACACTGGTTTGGAAACAGAGTTGTGGATGAATGGAACAAGTTACCAAATATCATCATTAACTCGAATACGCTGAATAGCTTCAAACATAGGTTGGATACTTATATGAGCAATAGGGGTTGGGTATAAACGGGACTGCCCAGTATGGGCCAATAGGCCCGCTGCAGTTTCCTCCATTCTTATGTTCTTATGTTCTTATGTTGTAGCTCAGTTTCTTGTCGAGTCGAGCCTTGGCTCACCGATAGAATGCAGAGGGTCAGCATAGATGGTGTTAAATCTGAGTGGGGTCGTGTAACCAGTGGGGTTCCCCAGGGGTCAGTACTAGGCCCAATCTTGTTCATAATCTACATAAACGATCTGGATACTGAGATCAGCAGTGACATAAGCAAGTTTGCGGATGACACCAAAATAGGGCGGCAGATTAATTCAGGGCAGGATGCAAATGCATTACAGGAGGATCTAAATAAACTGCAGGGGTGGTCTGAAAAATGGCAAATGAAATTCAACACCAGCAAGTGCAGCGTACTTAATATTGGAAGAACAAATACTTGTAATGTATACAGCCTTAACAACATCAACCTAGAGAAGTCGACTTGTGAAAGAGACCTAGGGGTACTTGTAAGCCCGGACCTACGGCCTAGAAAACAGTGCGTTAATGTTCGAAATAAGGCAAGCAGAGTATTGGGTTTTATATCTAGAAGTGCAAGTAATAAGAGTGCAGAGGTCTTGTTGCAACTATATCTTGCGCTAGTTAGGCCGTGCCTCGATTATGCGGTTCAGTTCTGGTGCCCTTATTATAGAATTGATATCAATTCACTAGAGTCGGTGCAGCGAAGAATGACGAAAATGATTCCGGGACTTAAAAACCTTCCATATCAGGATAGGTTTAAGAAACGAAACTTGCATTCCCTAGAAAGACGAACAGTGCGGGGAGATATGATAGAAGTATTCAAGTGGGTGAAAGGAATCAATAAAGGTGATATAGATAAAGGTCTTATAATATCCGAGCAGGATAGGACTCGGAACAACGGATTCAAGTTGGATAAGTTTAGGTTTAGGAGGGAGATAGGAAGGAACTGGTTTACAAATAGGGTGGTGGACGAGTGGAACAAGCTCAGCAACCTTGTAGTAAGTGCTGGGACGCTGGAAAGTTTCAAAGGGAGGCTGGATAGATTCATGGATGACAGAGAGTGGTAGTAACTCTCGACAGGAGCTGCCATGCACAGGCCAACCGGCCTATTGCAGACTCCTTATTTTCTTATGTTCTTATGCTATGTTCTTATTCCTCCTTCCATTTGGGGCAGGTCCGATCGGCGGAGGAATGTGGGCCGCCACAGGCAGCGCATTTTTTCACTGTGTTGGGGTAGACAGTGTAGCGGTGTCCGGGGCTGCCGCACAGGGAGCAGGTGTCCTCCTGCGCCTCACACTTGTTGACAGTGTGTCCGTAGTGCTGGCATTTGTAACAGCGTTTCGGTCTGCAGTAGGGCTTGACTGGCACAGCTACCCACGCCAATTGAGCCTCCTTGGGTAAGGTGGCATGGTGTCCGATGAGGGCAGTGGTGTCGGACAGCTTCTTGACAACTTGGAGTTGTCCCTTGAGGAGCTCACTCAGCTCTGCTTGGTCCACGTGGGCAATTTCGGCGTGGGAGATTACTCCCAGCTTCAGGTTGTCCCACTTGTAGGCAATCATTTTATAGGAATGCCGTTGATGTCTGGGATCTCCGCGAGCTGTACGGGCATACCCTTCTCGGCGAAGGTGATCTTGATGTCACCATGGAGCTTCATTCGTTCCACCTTGGTGACCCCCATGATCCCATTGGTTTCGAAGAACTTCTTGAGAACTAGCAGGTTTAATTTCTTGGGGCAGGTCGGCGTATCCGGACGTATCCGCGCCACGTTATCAAACTCGTAACCGTTCATGGTGAGAGAGGGTCAGAGAGAGTGGTTCAAAAGGCCACGACTCAGCTGCGTTCTTATATAGTCCTCGGTGCCTGGTGCGTAGGTGGCTTTTGGATGGGGGGGGGGGTGGGGGGTTGATGATGCCAACCTCCGTAAGCTCTCACATTTATTCCGAGAAGGAAATTTCCCCTTGTAGAGATGATTTCCTTTTTAATCACACCTACTAGTTGCAATCTCTGTGAACCAAGATTGCGTGTGCTTATGCCCTCGTGGCAGGATAATATTATTTATTTAAAAGTCACTGAGCTGTCCTGCTGGGTTTGACCTCGCTGGCACCTTCGTTCGTCCAGTGTTGCTGTCTGAGAAAGTTCGGTTGCGTGTTTCTGTTATTTTATCTTTTGTTTTCTTTTCCAGTTTTCCTCGACAGGGTGTTGATATCTCTGTAGTCCTTTAGAAAACACAGAAAAATCCTTTCTCTAATGCACCAATATTGTGTTTCTATTACTTCCAAGCACTCAGGTCTGTTTCTTCTTCCATTTTATACAATAATTTAATTATTAATTTATTTTCAAGCTTACACAAGTCACTGTTATCACTATGAACTGTCCAAACAGAACGCACAGTGCTACACTCTCTGATCGTCCTATGGGCGGTCGATCACAACCACGAACACGCCTAATTTAAATTTTCTGAATAAATCTTGGCATTTGGCAATGGTTTTATGGTTGTATCCGCTCAACCTAGCTCCTGTCAAATAGAAATAATATTTTAATATAAAATCTCCAATAACAGTAAAAATGCAACATCGATTTCCACATTTACATCACCAAGAAGATCTTGATGCTCTTATGAATTCACTATCCAATTGTGAAAGTCATTATCTCTAACTCCACATCATGGACTCCCTATCTTCAATAATTGCTCTTAACACCTCAACTTAGTGTTCCCCCCCCCCCCCCACACACATACACACATCAGTGCTTCCCCTGCCTGGTCTTCCTCCCGAAATGCCACACAACAGAAACACCTAGAAAAGATGCTGAAGAGTGCGTGTAAGATTATTCTCTCCCCCTCCTACTTCACATATTAAGAAGCGCTCAACACACTCGTCACTCTCTGATCATCACCACGACCTCATCTACATATAATGGGGAGAAGCTTTTGCACCATCCTCGACATCGGCTCTTGCTTCCACCCGAGAATCCTCTTACACTTATTGTTGTTCGACACTACAACTGCATCCAGCCCATACGAGTACACTATTCTATTGTATTTTTCTATCTTCATATTTTTTTTGCCATATTTCGGCAAATTTTATTTTTCTTATTGTTGATATCAATATTTTTGTTTAGATACCTAATCCTGAAATATAGATATTCTTGCCCTCCCCCCGAAAAAGATACGAAATGGGAGTGTAGATTAACACCAGTGTATTTTATTTCAGAAGCAAGAGTTTGCACACTGCTTCCCTTCTCTAAGACCTTCACCATGTATAGCTTTGAATGCTTCTCTTGTAACAGTTAACTAAGAGAACAAATTGTCAGAAGGCAAATACAGTTTTTCTCAATGAGCCATCTCTATCCACGATTTGGTAATAATAATTTATGGTATACTTCGAAGATTATTTTATAACACCTTAAAAAGTAATGACCAAAACAATATCCCAAATATATTGTCCCTGCATATGAGTACAGGTGACAATATTCAGTCAGGTTTAGATAGCTTAAAATCCTACTCAAATATTTAACAAATGTATAGTCTAAGCATGTGACTGGAGTGTTCTGGACTGCTGGGCATACGATGTTATTTTACAGGGAATAGCCCATCCTGGCACAGGTCATCGACCCACAACGGTGCCTAGGGGGCGAAAAAATAAGAATATATAAAAATTAAAAATAGAAGAGAAAATTATTATATTAATCTACATCACGAAAAGGCCGGAAGACCAGTTACATAAGCCTAGAATCAACTTAATAATTATCTATTACTTTGTATGAAAAATATTTACATTCATATTTACATTTATTGCATCACTTTTTGCGAAAATTTCTTCATGTGGTTTTATTTTATATATTATTTAGATTTGGGAGTTGTTAATGACTGACCCACAGCTGATTTTTCACAGAAAACGAATTGAAAAACGCCACCATTTCACTGTGTTTAATCGTGGACACTGTCGTAGTTTGTGTAAATTTGTTAACGAGTGGTTATTTATAATTTTAACCAAACCTAATATTTGTTGAAAAGAAAAACAAGCTACCTCACCAGCCTGACCAAAGAAACCTACCTGACCTTACCTAACTTCCTAACCATGGGGCTCCGGCCCCCGGACCCCCCGGCACATTAAACAGAAAGAACTTACTATGCTATAGTGTAATTTTATATTTTTTTGTGGACGTGAGAGCAGATGCCCAGACCGAGCTGCTCCTAAAGTACACTGAGCCTGAGCATTGGCGTTGATCGGAGCATGGCGCAGCGGAGGGTTTTGAAATACGTCAATATGATTGGTTGTTTACATCCGGGATCCGACATCACCGCCATATCACCGCTGAGAATGATAAAGTAATGTACACCTCGACGCCTAATTATCTACCAAATGAAGCATTTGCATAGGAAATGATTATCATATCAGAACTCACTAATGAAAATATAGTATGAAAGTAAATATCAAAACAAATAATTCGTCGGTGGGTCAGTCGTCAATATTAACTGTAGAGTTTACAAGTTTACTGATTTTGGAATTTTGTTTCCGAGATTCTGTAATGCTTGTGTTGAAAATACATATTCTTAGAAAACATGGAACAAACAAAATACATAATGACTTATTACATACTAGACAAGGTCTAGAGAATACATGTATTCTGTTAACCTTGTTATTATCATACCTAAAATAATTATATAGCCTAATTTAATGTTTATATTATGCAAGAGGGTCATGACGGCAAACAACCACAATGTGAGAGCTTATATTAAAGGACATACAAATTGTGACTGCAAACATGATATTTGTCGCTTTCTCTCAAGGCAGCTTACATATCGGGTCGACATCACACCACAACATTCAACTACAAAGTGTTTGTCGTATAAAGTATCACTATATATGTAAATTTAAGTATAAATGTTTTTTTATACTAAGTATTAGAATATTCACTTCATTAAAATTTTACTTTCCTTGTTATTCGGGCGAGATAACAAATAACTAGTAAGGAAACTTATATTTTTGCGGGAGGCGAGATTCTAATCTTCTAGAAAAAATATAACAAAAGAAGGATAATAATTATCCTACCTTGAAACATATTAGGTAGCATTTACAAGCTCAGGTAAAACAAAGGACTCGCACGAGGTAAGTTACGCTATCCGGTACAAGTGATCGTGGGCCCTTCGTGCCCTGTAGCGAGTCCGGTGGTACAGTTTACCGAGGCGTGAAAGTTTGAACGCTCGTGCTAGGCTAGCGTGTAACCGCCGTCCTGCTGACAGCGTACAGCGAACATCGTTTTAAAGATGGTCGTGGTTCTTATAATTATGGTCATGGTTGCTATAATCATGGTCGTGGTTGTTATAATCATGGTCATGGTTGTGATAATCATGGTCGTGGATGTTCTAATCATAGTCGTGGTTGTTATAATAATGGTCGTGGTTGTTAAAATCATGGTCGTGGTTGTTATAATCATAAGAACATAAGAAAATAAGGAGTCTGCAATAGGCCGGTTGGCCTGTGCATGGCAGCTCCTGTCGAGAGAAACTACCACTCTCTATCATCCATGAATCTATCTAGCGTGGATATGATCATGCTCGTGGTTGTTATGATCAGAGTCGTAGGTGTTATAAGCATGGTCGTGGGTGATATAATCATTGTCGTGGTTGCTATAAACATGGTCGTGGTTGAAATAATCATGGTCGTCGTTGTTATAATCATGGTCGTGGTTGTTATAATCATAGACGTGGTTGTTTTAATCATGGTCATGGTTGTTATAATCATGGTCGTGGTTGTTATAATCATGGTGGTGGTTGATATAATCTTGGTCGTGGTTGTTATAATCATGGTCGTCGTTGTTATAATCATGGTCGAGGTTGATAAAATGATGGTCGTGGTTGTTATAATCATGGTCGTGGTTGTTATAATCATGGTCGTGGTTGTTATAATCATAGTCGTGTTTGTTATAATCATAGCCGTGGTTGTTATAATCATGGTCGTCGTTGTTATAATCATGGTCGTGGTTGTTATATCATAGTTGTGGATGTTATAATCATGGTCGTGGTTGCTATAATCATGGTCGTGGTTGTTATAATCATAGTCATAGTTGTTATAATCATGGTCGTGGTTGTTATAATCATAGTCGTGGTTGTTATAATCATGGTCGTGGTTGTTATAATCATGGTCGTGGTTATGATCATGCTCGTGGTTGTTATGATCATAGTCGTAGGTGTTATTATCATGGTCGTGGGTGATATAATCAAAGTTGTGATTGTTATAATCATGGTCGTGGTTGTCATAATCATGGTCGAGGTTGTTATAATCATAGTCGTGGTTGTTATAATTATGGTCGTGGTTGTTTTAATCGTGGTAATGGGTGATATAATCATAGTAGTGGTTGTTATAATCATGGTTGTGGTTGTTATAATCTTAGTCGTGGTTGTTATAATCATATTCGTAGTTGTTATAATCATGGTCGTGGGTGATATAATCATAGTTGTGATTGTTTTAATCATGGTCCTGGTTGTTATAATCATGGTTGTGGTTGTTATAATCATAGTCGTGGTTGTTATAATCATGGTCTTGGTTGCTATATTCATTGTTGTGGTTGTTATAATCATGGTCGTGGTTGTTATAATCATGGTCGTGGTTGTTATAATCATAGTCGTAGGTGTTATAATCATAGTCATGGGTGATATAATAGTAGTTGTGATTGCTATAATCATGGACGTGGTTGATATAATCATGGTCGTGGTTGTTATAATCATCGTCGTGGTTGTTATAATCATATTCTTAGTTGCTATAATCATGGTCGTGGTTATGATGATGCTCGTAGTTGTTATGATCATAGTCGTAGGTGATATAATCATGGTCGTGGGTGATATTATCATAGTTGTGATTGTTATAATCTTGGGCGTGGTTGTTACAATCATGGGTCGAGGTTGTTATAATCATAGTCGTTGTTGTTATAGTCATGGCCGTGGTAGTTATAATCATTGTCGTGGTTTTGATCATAGTCGTGGTTGTCATAATCATGGTCGTGGTTGTTATAATCACGGTCTTGGTTGTCATACTCATGGTCGTTTTTGTTATAATCATGGTCGTGGTTGTTATAATCATGGTCGTCTTTGTTATAATCATCGTCGTGGTTGTTATAGTCATAGTCGTGGTTGTTATAATCATGATCGTGGTTGTTATAATCATGGTCGTGGTTGTTAAAATCATAGAAGTAGTTGCTATAATCATGGTTGTGGTTACGATCATGCTCGTGGTTGTTATGATCATAGTCGTAGGTGTTATAATCATGGTCGTGGGTGATTGATTTTTGATTTTGCCGCTTGCAGCGGCTACTTTATTGTGCACCCCACACTCATCCTGTGAGCGGTAGCGCAAAAGGATTACAGAGTAGGGTTTACAAAGGGTCATAATAATTAACCCCGGTTGTCAGGATATTATGGCACTGAGAGCTACACAGTATTTCATTTACATTATTTGTTTAGTTCTATACATAAAGGGTAACTTATTCACAAATGCGTGAGAACCGGCGTGTGAGGCAGTATGTCTGGCTTCACACTTTGTTATTCACATTTACGTGGGAGGTACTCAAGCACATTGTGTATTTGGTTCTATACATGAGAACTGATATAGTTACTAAGTGCAAAAAAGTGGATACAATCTTAATATGTCGGCTATCTTGCCATTAGAGATGAAGTGTTGTGCCATTTCACACACAGTGTGCTTGGACCTGTCCCTAAAAGGTTCTATCTTCACACAGTCGAGGACGCAGTGTTCAAGTGTGTGGCCATATGTATAGCCACACACTTTACATTTAGTTTTGTTTACATCTGCTTGAGGAACATACTGCCAAAGGTACTTATATCCTAACCTTAATCTAGCGGTTACAACATCTTGTAATCTAGTGATCTTGTTACTTGCTCCATATACATGTTTCACTTGATACATCTCATCATGGTAAACTATGGATCGACTAGTGCCTCTTTGCACTTGTCTACTTGCGTCAAACTCATCAATAAGTTCTTTCCTAATTACAGTTTTAAGCGTGGGTGATATAATCATAGTTGTGATTTTGATAATCATGGTCCTGGTTGTTATAATCATGGTTGTGGTTGTTATAATCATGGTCGTAGTTGTTAAAATCATAGTCATGGCTGTTATAATCATGGTAGTGGTTGCTATATTCATTGTTGTGGTTGTTATAATCATGGCCGTGGTTGTTATAATCATGGTCGTGATTGTTATTATCATATTCTTAGTTGCTATAATCATGGTCGTGGTTATGATGATGCTCATGGTTGTTATGATCACAGCTGTAGGTGTTATAACCATGGTCGTGGGTGATATAATCATAGTTGTGATTGTTATAATCATGGTCGTGGTGTTTATAATCATGGTTGTGGTTGTTATAATCATGCTCGTCATTTTTATAATCATGGTCGTGGTTATGTTCATGCTCGTGGATGTTATGATCATAGTCGTAGGCGTTATAATCATGGTCGTGGGTGATATAATCATAGTTGTGATTGTTATAATGATGGTCCTGGTTGTTATAATCATGGTTGTGGTTATTATAATCATAGTTGTGTTTGTTATAATCATGGTCGTGGTTGTTATAATCATGGTCGTGGTTGTTATAATCATAGTCGTGGTTGTTATAATCATAGTCGAAGTTGTTATAATCATGGTCGTGGTTATGATCATGCTTTGGTTGTTATGATCATAGTCGTAGGTGTTATAATCATGGTCGTGGGTGATATAATCTTAGTTGTGATTGTTATACTCATGGTCGTGGTTGTTATAATCATGGTCGTGGTTGTTTTATCATGGTTGTGGTTGTAATAATCATGGTCTTGGGTGATATAATCATAGTTGTGATTGTTATAATCATGGTCGTGGTTGCTATATTCATTGTTGTGGATGTTATAATCATGGTCGTGGTTGTTATAATCATGGTCGTGGTTGTTATAATCATATTCTTAGTTGCTATAATCATGGTCGTGGTTATGATGTTGCTCGTGGTTGTTATGATCATAGTCGTAGGTGTTATAATCACGGTCGTGGGTGATATAATCATAGTTGTGATTGTTATTATCATGGTCGTGGTTGTTACAATCATGGTTCGAGGTTGTCATAATCATAGTCGTAGTTGTTATAATCATGGCCGTGGTAGTTATAATCATTGTCGTGGTTTTGATCATAGTCGTGGTTGTCATAATCATGGTCGTGGTTGTTATAATCACGGTCTTGGTTGTTATACTCATGGTCATGTTTGTTATAATCATAGTCGTGGTTGATATAACCATGGTCGTCTTTGTTATAATCATCGTCCTGGTTGTTATAGTCATAGTCGTGGTTGTTATATTCATGGTCTTGGTTGTTATAATCATGGTCGTGGTTGTTATAATCATAGAAGTAGTTGTTATAATCATGGTTGTGGTTACGATCATGCTCGTGGTTGTTATGATCATAGTCGTAGGTGTTATAATCATGGTCGTGGGTGATATAATCATAGTTGTGATTGTAATAATCATGGTCCTGGTTGTTATAATCATGGTCCTGGTTGCTATAATCAGAGTCGTGGTTGTTATAATCATGGCCGTGGTAGTTATAATCATTGTCGTGGTTTTGATCATAGTCGTGGTTGTTATAATCACGGTCTTGGTTGTTATACTCATGGTCATGTTTGTTATAATCATCGTCGTGGTTGTTATAGTCATAGTCGTGGTTGTTATATTCATGGTCTAGGTTGTTATAATCATGGTCGTGGTTGTTATACTCATAGAAGTAGTTGTTATAACCATGGTCGTCTTTGTTATAATCATGGTCGTGGTTGTTATAATCATAGAAGTAGTTGTTATAACCATGGTCGTCTTTGTTATAATCATCGTCGTGGTTGTTATAGTCATAGTCGTGGTTGTTATACTCATGGTCATGTTTGTTATAATCATAGTCGTGGTTGTTATAACCATGGTCGTCTTTGTTATAATCATCGTCGTGGTTGTTATAGTCATAGTCGTGGTTGTTATATTCATGGTCTTGGTTGTTATAATCATGGTCGTGGTTGTTATAATCATAGAAGTAGTTGCTATAATCATGGTCGTGGTTATGATGTTGCTCATGGTTGTTATGATCATAGTCGTAGGTGTTTTAATCATGGTCGTAGTTGTTATAATCATGGTCGTGGTTGTTATAATCACGGTCTTGGTTGTTATACTCATGGTCATGTTTGTTAAAATCATAGTCGTGGTTGTTATAACCATGGTCGTCTTTGTTATAATCATCGTCGTGGTTGTTATAGTCATAATCGTGGTTGTTATATTCATGGTCTGGGTTGTTATAATCATGGTCGTGGTTGTTATACTCATAGAAGTAGTTGTTATAACCATGGTCATCTTTGCTATAATCATGGTCGTGGTTGTTATAATCATAGAAGTAGTTGTTATAACATTAGTCGTCTTTGTTATAATCATCGTCGTGGTTGTTATAGTCATAGTCGTGGTTGTTATACCCATGGTCATGTTTGTTATATTCATAGTCGTGGTTGTTATAACCATGGTCGTCTTTGTTATAATCATCGTCGTGGTTGTTATAGTCATAGTCATGGTTGTTATATTCATGGTCTTGGTTGTTATAATCATGGTCGTGGTTGTTATAATCATAGAAGTAGTTGCTATAATCATGGTCGTGGTTATGATGTTGCTCATGGTTGTTATGATCATAGTCGTAGGTGTTAAAATCACGGTCGTGGGTGATATAATCGTAGTTGTGATTGTTATAATCATGGTCGTGGTTGTTACAATCATGGTTCGAGGTTGTTATAATCATAGTCGTAGTTGTTATAATCATGGCCGTGGTAGTTATAATCATTGTCGTGGTTTTGATCATAGTCGGGGTTGTCATAATCATGGTCGTGGTTGTTATAATCACGGTCTTGGTTGTTATACTCATGGTCATGTTTGTTATAATCATAGTCGTGGTTGTTATAACCAGGGTCGTCTTTGTTATAATCATCGTCGTGGTTGATATAGTCATAGTCGTGGTTGTTATATTCATGGTCTTGATTGTTATAATTATGGTCGTGGTTGTTATAATTATAGAAGTAGTTGTTATAATCATGGTTGTGGTTACGATCATGCTCGTGGTTGTTATGATCGTAGTCGTAGGTGTTATAATCATGGTTGTGGGTGATATAATCATAGTTGTGATTGTAATAATCATGGTCCTGGTTGTTATAATCATGGTCCTGGTTGTTATAATCAGAGTCGTGGTTGTTATAATCATGGTTGTTGTTGGTATAATCATGGTCGTGGGTGATATAATCGTAGTCGTGGTTGCTATAATCATAGTAGTAGTTGTTATAACCATAGCCATGGTAGTTATAATCATTGTCGTGGCTATGTTCATTGTTACGAGTTGGGGATTTAGAATATAGTTAAAAGTCTACCCAGATCCCAACAGGCAACAACAACAAAAATACAAAGACAATCGGACTCTAAAAGGGTAGACAAAGGATGAGAGTTTTTGTTGCGTATAATAAAGTACCATAAATTCCTTAACAAAATATTCAGCTTTCTATAATTTACCCTTAACCATACTTAACCTAAACATTAACAGTATATACATATTTATACAACATACAACATTCTAAAGCATGTGGACGTTGGGAGGCAATATAAGATTACAAATACTTAAGTGCGGAGCTGAGATGGCCGACGAGTAAGACTGAGTATTGTAGAAGACGGTAGGTAGTCACTGTGCCGTAGGTTTCCAGGATAGGTGATCCTGTGGTCACTTCCCAGAGTGAACTGAACTCTCATCGAACTGGAGCTGATGAAGAAGACTTGTAGGAGGTGACGCAACAACCAGGATATGGAGAAGGGAAACCCCGGAGTGGCAACTAAGACTAGTCATACTCGTTTTTCGTCCCTAGATGGCGTGGTTCGTAGTGCTGGGTAGGTAGATCATGACAATTGATGGTGTGGTTCGTAACACACCCCCCCTCCAAAGACCTCCATATCGCGGGCGCGAAGGAGGTGATCACCTGGTGCGTCTGGAGAGAAGCTGCTGCATTTCCACTGGAGCTCGGGATAAGGAGTCCGCAATCAGGTTGTCCACCCCCTTTATGTGCCGGACTTGTAGATTATAGGGCTCGGTGAGGAGAGCTCAGCGGAGGATTCGCTGGTTGGAGGTCTTGTTGGTTTGGATGAACGTGAGTGGGTTATGGTCGGTGAAGATTAGGGTTGTTTGTGGGCAAGACTGGAGGTAACATTCAAACTTCTTTATTGCCAACACCAGAGCCAGGGCCTCCTTCTCTATGGTCGAGTAGTTGGTCTGATGTTTTATCAACTTGGCGGAGTAGTATGCCACAGGGTGAAGGACATCAGTGGTTGGGTCGGGTTGTAGGAGCACAGCCCCGACTCCGACACCACTAGCGTCGATTTGCAGATGGAAGGGCAAGGTGTAGTCAGGGGGGTGGACTACAGGCTTGGAGGCAAGGAAGGCTTTGAGGCGGTGGAAAGATTGATCGCACCTCTGGTTCCAGATGTAAGGGACCAAAGAATTGGTAAGGTCTGTGAGGGGTCCGGCCACGCTGGAGAAGTTACTGAAGAACCGACGGTAGTAGCCGCACATCCCCAGGAAGCGCATGAGTTCCTACCTCGTCCTTGGAGTGGGGAAGGACAAGATGGCTTTAACGTTTGCGTCCTTGGGTCTGACCATACCATGCCCAACGATATGTCCCAGGTAAGTCACTGAGGCCCGGCCAAAAGCAGATTTAGCCAGGTTTATGGTGAATCCAGTCTCTTGCAGTCGTGCAAACAGTATCTCCAAACGCACCAGATGTTCGTCCCAGCCGTCCGACACGACCACCAGGTCATCCAGGTAGGCGAACGTCCCACCTAGGTCCTGAATTAGGTGATTGATGGCCCTCTGGAATGTGGCCGGAGCATTAGAAAAGCCAAACGCCATAACCAAATATTGAAAAAGACCAACTGGAGATATAAATGCTGAGATTATTATTGCCCTATCCGTGAGCCCCACTTGATAATATCCTTTCAGCATGTCCATGGTAGATTTAATTTTTGCACAGCCTATGCTGTCTATTATAGCTTCAATCAAAGGTAAAGGGTAGGAGTCTGAGACAGTGACCTGCTTCACTTTTACGATAATCGGTAGAGAAACGAAAAGTGCTATCGGGTTTTGGAATGAGAAGGCAAGGTGAAGCCCAGGGGGAGGTACTAGGCTCAGCTAAGTTATTATCAACATTTCCTGAAGTCACGTCAGACCTCCCAGGGTTTTGCAATATACTTAAACATGATATTAAGCTAATCTCAGATGATATACAACCCATTAGGCAATCAGCCTATCGACTAAATCCACAAAAAAGAGAGATTATGAAAAAGACAATCGGACTATAAAAGGGTAGACAAAGGATGCGAATTTATGGTACTTTATTATACACAACAAAAACTCGCATCCTTTGTCTACCCTTTTATAGTCCGATTGTCTTTGTTTTTTTGTTGTTGTTGCCTGTTGGGATCTGGGTAGACTTTTAACTATTTTCTAAATCCCCAACTCGTAACAAATGGCGACCGTGACAGGACACGACCTTAAGTGCCATATTTCTTAACCCCCTTGTTACTCATTGTTAATTATTCCTCCCAGTCACTTCTGTTCACAATTGCTTTACGGTGGTTTAAAGTTCCTTTCATATGTGTGTGCCTATATTGGTATTATCGTACAGTAAGAGTGACAGACGTAGGATATTAGGTTCCAAGTGTCATAAGGCTTACCTGTTATTACAAGTGGCAGTCGTGTAGTAAGTTTTATCGAGTGTAGGGAAGAATCCGCATCTGTTTAATGCCGTACCCTCGCTCCAGAGTAGGCTGTTCCATAGTCACTAGTTGAGGGTGAAGTGATATCTTGGGACGCCCCGCTCTACCAGGACCCCATAATTATAAAGCCTCAATTATTGTTCTTATTATCTCATTCTGGGTCAATAATCAAGTAACTCAAGGGTTGTTTATCCGGATCTTTATATAAATGCCGCAATACGTCCTTCCTGTTTCAAGTATCTAAGGGTTGTTAATCCGGATCTATATATTAATGCCGTAATACGCCCTTCCTGTTTCAAGTATCTATGGGTTGTTAATCCGGATCTTTATATAAATGCCGTAATACGCCCTTCCTCTTTCAAGTATCTAAGGGTTGTTAATCCGAATCTTAATATTAATGCCGTAATACACCCTTCCTGTTTACTCAGGGTTGTTAATCCGGATCTCTATATTAATGCCGTAATACGCCCTTACTGTTTACTCCAGGGTTGTTAATCCGGATCTTTATATAAAATGCCGTAATACGCCCTTCCTGTTTCAAGTATCTAAGGGTTGTTAATCCGGATCTTTATATTAATGCCGTAATACGCCCTTCCTGTTTCAAGTATCTAAGGGTTGTTAATCCGGATCTTTATATAAATGCCGTAATACACCCTTCCTATTCCAAGTCTCTTATCCTTATCTAAGGATCTTATGAGAAGAACAATAATCATAAGTGTAATTTCCCTAGGTATAACTTGGTTAGTTTCCGGGACTTTCTGGTTATCCACTGCCGTGATATTTTCTAGGGTAATCCACGTATCTTATCTTTTGACCATTAGTTAATTTATCCTATTTTTCTTAACAATGGCCACCTCAGGTTTTGATCTCCAGGATTTTATTGAAAATCCTTCCGTAGCTAAATTACGTGTTAATATCCTGAAGAAAGAATGGAAAGAAATAGCCATCTATTACAATATCCCATTTTCACAGCAACTGACTAAGGAAATGTTAAAAAATCATGTAATTGAAATGTTGGTTCAACAAGAAGTTTTAAAAGATTCAGCTGTTGACCGATTAACGCCCATGTCCAAGAAACTTCAACCACTATCCACCACCCCTCCTCACTCAGAAGTTGCTTCAGGTCTGGCTAACCCTCAAGAAGAAACCCAAAGAATAGACGCCTTAGAACTAGAACGAGCAAGGTTCGAGTTCCAAATCAAAATGAAAGAACTCCAGTTGGAGCATGAGTTGGAACAGGCCAAGTTGGAGCAGGAGGTTAGACTGAAAGAACTACAGGTGAGAGAGACAGAAGTCACCTTAACATCGGAGTTTAAATCAAAAGAAGTGGCATTAAAAGAGAAACTAGCTGCTTTCAACCCTGCTACTGCTTCTTCCCTTGTTCCCGGGTTTGATGAATCCGATATGGACGGGTCATTTAGGACTTTTGAGAAAATAGCCGGGAAGAATGAGTGGCCAAAGGACCAGTGGGTGTCGGTGTTAGTTCCTAAATTATGTGGTAAGGCTCGTAGAGTTTGTAATTTAGACCAGACTGAAGACTATGATAACGTAAAAAAGAATATCCTCACCTCTTATGCTATCACGCCAGATGGATACCGGCAGAAGTTTCGTAAACTAACCAAACCATTTTCACACACCTTTGTTGAGTTTGCTCAAGAAAAGCTTAGGTTTTTTAAGAAGTGGTTAGAGGCTACAGAGACCTCCACATTTCAGGATTTGTTAAATTTGGTAGTCCTGGAGTGGAAGAGCAAGATACCATTTCACATCTTGAAGCATGTGGAGAAGCGTGGAGAGGTTAGTTTAGGGCCTGCGGCTGAGCTGGCTGATGCTTACGCCTTTGCTGGTGGAGTCACTGGGCAGTAGGGAACGTGGTACTTTCCAGCATGTTAGGTCCTCCTCTGATGATAACCTTGGGGGCGTGAGTGGTAGGTCGAAAGGTCCCACACCTACCCCCCCTGATGCAACCAAGTTTACTTGTTCTTACTGTAAAAACCCAGGCCATACGATCCAGACTTGTAAACACCCAAAGTGTCGAATTGCTAAAAGTAGTTAACTGGATCCCAAATCCAAACCAATAGCAACCACCAATGTGGAAAGGCCCCATCAGGATCTCTTCTCTTCATTCACCTATGAGGGAAAAATTTCAATCATAGAGGGGTCTCGTTCTTTCCCTATTCGTATACTACGTGATACGGGCGCAGCACAATTTATCCTCCTGGTTAACTTCATTCCTGATATATCTACCGCATTTACTAACGAGAGTGTTCTAATTTCAGATCTCATCCCATTCTTCCTATCCCTTAGCTAAAGTGCACCTCCAATGTCCCTTGATTACTGGGGAAGTGCAAATAGCCATTAGGAAAGATCCAATGCCTGTGAGCGGCATTCATTTATTATTGGGTAATGACTTGGTAGGAGATCTAGTGGTTCCCAACATAAAGACAGTCGACTCTCCCTTACCTGTCAACTCCACCACTGACCTTGAAGAAACTACTCCTCACCTTTTCCCATCTTGTGCTGTCACCCGGTCAGAGAGTGTGCGAAATGGGCCTTCTTCATCTAAAACCACCTCCAATATCTTCCTACCCACAGAAGATCTGTACAATAAGACCATTAGTAAGGATGAGCTCATTAAAGCCCAACAATCTAATCCATCTTTGAATATGAAAGACCTCAGTGTGGACCATTGTACATCTTCGGCTTACCACCCACAATCCCAAGGTTGCTTGGAACGGTTCCATCAAAACTTTCAAATCAATGCTAATAAACTATCTCCTCTCAACTATATAGTCCATACTCCTGATCGCAGAAAAGATTCACAACTTGTTCACATTAATCTCATGAAACTTTACCATTCCAGGCAGTCAGAGGAAGACATCCCAGAGGCTATAAGCCTACCTGTATTGCATACGGTTTTGTCAGGGCCGGAGACAGATGACATGGATCTATTGGAGATTTTAGACTTCCCTCTACCTAAAGAAAACCCTGCTAACAGTCACATACTCAACAACTTGGATGAGTATTTTTCTGTTCTGAATCGATCTCAAGCAAAAGATCTCACTAAATTATTATTAACATTTCCTGAAGTCACGTCAGACCTCCCAGGGTTTTGCAATATACTTAAACATGATATTAAGCTAATCTCAGATGATGTACAACCCATTAGGCAAACAGCCTATCGACTAAATCCAAAGATTGCAGGTTCGGGTCCTGTCACGGTCGCCATTTGTTACGAGTTGGGGATTTAGAATATAGTTAAAAGTCTACCCAGATCCCAACAGGCAACAACAAAAAAAAACAAAGACAATCGGACTATAAAAGGGTAGACAAAGGATGCGAGTTTTTGTTGTGTATAATAAAGTACCATAAATTCCTTAACAAAATATTCAGCTTTCTATAATTTACCCTTAACCATACTTAACCTAAACATTAACAGTATATACATATTTATACAACATACAACATTCTAAAGCATGTAGACGTGGGGAGGCAATATAAGATTACAAATACTTAAGTGCGGAGCTGAGATGGCCGACGAGTAAGACTGAGTATTGTAGAAGACGGTAGGTAGTCACTCTGCCGTAGGTTTCCAGGATAGGTAATCCTGTGGTCACTTCCCAGAGTGAACTGAACTCTCATCGAACTGGAGCTGATGAAGAAGACTTGTAGGAGGTGACGCAACAACCAGGATATGGAGAAGGGAAACCCCGGAGTGGTAACTAAGACTAGTCATACTCGTGTTTCGTCCCTAGATGGCGTTGCTCATGGTGCTGGGTAGGTAGATCAGATCAATAGATGGCGTGGTTCGTAGTGCTGGGTAGGTAGATCATGACAATTGATGGTGTGGTTCGTAACTTCATAGTCGTGGTTGTTATAATCATGGTCGTGGTTGTTATAATCATGGTCGTGGTTATGATCATGCTCGTGGTTGATATGATCACAGTCATAAGTGTTATAATCATGGTCATGGGTGATATAATCATACTTGTGATTGTTATATTCGTAGTCGTGGTTGTTATAATCATGGTTGTGGTTGTTATAATCATGCTCGTCGTTTTTATAATCATGGTCGTGGTTGTTATATCAGACTCGTAGTTGTAATAATCATGGTCGTGGTTATGATCATGCTCGTGGTTGTTATGATCATAGTCGTAGGTGTTATAATGATGGTCGTGGGTGATATAAACATAGTTGTCATTGTTCTAATCATGGTCCTGGTTGTTTTAATCATGGTTGTGGTTATTATAATCATAGTCGTTGTTGTATAATCATGGTCGTGGTTGTTATAATCATGGTCGTGGTTGTTATAATCGTGGTCATGGGTGATATAATCATAGTCGTGGTTGACATATTCATGGTCATGGTTGTTAAAATCATGGTCGTGGTTGCTACAATCATGGGAGTGATTGTAATAATCATGGTCGTGGTTGTTATAATCAAAGTCGTCGTTGTTATAATTATGGTCGTGGTTATGATCATGCTTTGGTTGTTATGATCATAGTCGTAGGTGTTCTAATCATGGTCGTGATTATGATCATGCTTTGGTTGTTATGATCATAGTCGTAGGTGTTATAATCATGGTCGTGGGTGATATAATCATAGTTGTGATTGTTATAATCATGGTCGTGGTTGTTATAATCATAGTCGTGGTTGTTATAATCATAGTCCTAGTTCTTATAATCATGTTCGTTGTTGAAATAAACCATAGTCGTGGTTGTTATAATCATGGTCGTGGCTGTTATAATCATAGACGTGGTTGCCATAATCATGGTCGTGGTTGTTATAAACATGGTCGTGGTTGTTATAATCATAGTCGTAGTTGTTATAATATGGTCGTGGTTATGATCATGCTCATGGTTGTTATGATGAAAGTCGTAGGTGTTATAATCATGGTCGTGGGTGATATAATCATAGTTGTGATTGTTATAATCATTGTCCTGGTTGTTATAATCATAGTTGTGGTTGTTATAATCATGGTTGTGGTTGAAATAATCATGGTCGTGGGTGATATAATCATAGTTGTGATTGTTATAATCATGGTCGTGGTTGTTATAATCATAGTCGTGGTTGTTATAATCATGTTCGTTGTTGTTATAATCATAGTCGTGGGTGTTATAATCCCAGTCGTTGTTTTAATAATCATGGTCGTGGTTATGATCATGCTCGTGGTTGTAATGATCATAGTAGTAGGTGTTATAATCATGGTCCTGGCTGTTATAATCATGGTTGTGGTAGTTATAATCAATGTCGTGGCTGTGATCATAGTCGTGGTTGCTATAATCATGGTCGTGGTTGTTATAATCATGTTCGTGGTTGTTATAATCATTGTCGTGGTGTTAGAATCATGGTCGTGGTTGTTATAATCATGGTCGTGGTTGTTTTAATCATAGTCGTGGTTGTTATAATCATGGTCATGGTTGTTATAACCATAATCGTGGTTGTTATAATCAAAGTCGTGGTTGTTATAATCATGATAATGGTTGTTATAATCATGGTCGTGGTTGTGATAATCATGGTCTTGGTTGTTATAATCGTGGTCGTGAGTGTTATAATCATAGTCGTGGTGTTAGAATCATGGTCGTGGCTGTTATAATCATAGTCGTGATTGTTATAATCATGGTCATGGTTGTTATAATCATAATCGCGGTTGTTGTAATCATGGTCGTAGTTATTTTAATCACAGTTGTAGTTGTTATTATCATTGTCGTGGTAGATATAGTCACTGTCGTGGTTATGATCATATTCGTCGTTGTTTTAATCATGGTCGTGGTTGTTATAATCAATGACGTGTTTGTTATAGTCATGGACATGGGTGATATAATCATAGTCGTGGTTGCTATAATCATGGTCGTGGTTGTTATTATCATTGTCGTGGTTGTAATAATCATGGTCGTGGTTTTGATCATGCTTGTGGTTATGATCATAGTCGTAGGTGTTATGATCATGGTCGTAAGTGATATAATCATAGTTGTAATTGTTGTAGTCATGGTCGTGGTTGTTATAATCATGGTCGTGGTTGTTATAATCATGTTCGATGTTGTTATTATCATGCTCGTGGTTGTTATAATCATGGTCGTGGTTGTTATAATCATAGTCTTGGTTGTTGTAATTATGCACGTGGTTGTTATATTCATGATCGTGGTTGTTATAATCATGGTCGTGGTTGTTATAATCATGGTCGTGGATGTTATAATCATAGTCGTGGTCGTTATAATCATGGTCGTGGTTGTTATATTCATGATCGTGGTTGTTATAATCATGGTCGTGGTTGTTATAATCATGGTCGTGGATGTTATAATCATAGTCGTGGTCGCTATAATCATGGTCGAGGTTGTTATTATCATAGTCGTAGTTGTTATAATCATGGTCGTGGTTATGATCATGCTCGTGGTTGTTATGATCATAGTCGTGGGTACTATAATCATGGTCGTAGGTGATATAATCATAGTTGTGATTATTATAATCTTGGTCGTTGTTGTTATAATCATGTTCGATGTTGTTATAATCATAGTCGTGGTTGTTACAATCATGGTCGTGGTTATTATAATCATGGTCTTGGTTGCTAAAATCATAGAAGTTGTTGTTATAATCATAGTCGTGGTAGATATAATCATTGTCGTGGCAGTGATCATAGTCGTGGTTGTTATAATCATGGTCGTGGTTGCTATAATCATTGTCGTGTTTGTTATAGTCATGGTCATGGGTGATATAATCATAGTCTTGGTTGCTATAATCATGGTCGTGGTTGATATAATCATGGTTGTTATAAGCATGGTCGTGGGAGATATAATCATAGTTGTGATTGTTATAATCATGGTCGTTGTTGTTATAATCACAGTTGTAGTTGTTATTATCATTGTCGTGGTAGTTATAGTCATTGTCGTGGTTATGATCATAGTCGACGTTGTTTTAATCATGGTATTAGTTGTTATAATCATGGTCGTGTTTGTTATAATCATGGTTGTGGTTGTTATAATCATGGTCGTGGTTGTTATAATCATGGTCGTGGTTGTTATAATCATGGTCGTGGTTGTTATAATCATAGTCGTAGTTATGATCATAGTCGTGTTTGTTATAATCATAGTCGTGGTTGTTATAAATATGGTCGTGGGTGTTAAAATCATGGTCGCTGTTGTTATAATCAAGTTTGTGGGTGATATAATCATCGTCGTGGTTGCTATAATCATAGTCTTGGTTGTTATAATTATTGTCGTTGTTGTTATAATCATAGTAGTGGTTGTTATATTCATTGTTGTGCTTGTTAAATTCATGGTCGTTCTAGTTATAATCATAGTTGTGGTTGTTATAATCATGGTCGTGGTTGTAATAATCATGGTCGAGGTTGTTATAATCATATTCGTGGTTGATATAATCATGGTCGTGGTTGTTATAATCATAGTCGTGGTTGATATAATCATGGTCATGTTTGTTATAATCATAATCGTGGTTAATATAATCATGGTCTTGGTTGTTATAATCGTGGTCGTGAGTGTTATAATCATAGTCGTTGTTGTTAGAATCATGGTCGTGGTTGTTATAATCATGGTCGCAGTTGTTATAATCATAATCGTGGTTATGATCATTGTCGAGGTTGTTATAATCATAGTCGTGGTTGTTATAATCATGGTCGTGGTAGTCATAATCATTGTCGTGGTTTTGATCATAGTCGTGGTTGTTATAATCATGGTCTTGGTTGCTTTAATCATAGGAGTAGTTGTTATAATCATAGCTGTGGTACTTATAATCATTGTCGTGGCAATGATCATAGTCGTGGTTGTTATAATCATAGTCGTGGTTGTTATAATCATGGTCATGGTTTTTATAATCATGGTCGTGTTTGTTATAGTCATGGTCATGGGTGATATAATCATAGTCGTGGTTGCTATTATCATGGTCGTGGTTGTTATAATCATGGTCGTGGTTGTTATAATCATAGTCGTAGTTGTCATAATCATGGAAGTGATTATGATCATGCTCGTGGTTATTATGATCATAGTCGTATGTGCTATAATCATGGTCGTGGGTGATAAAAACATAGATGTGATTGTTATAATCATGGTCGTGGTTGTTATAATTATGGTCGTGGTTCTTATTATCACAGTCGTAGTTATAATCATGGTCGTGGTAGTTATAATCATTGTCGTGGTTATGATCATAGTCGTGGTTGTTATAATCATGGTCGTGGTTGTTATAATCAGGGTTGTGGTTGTTATAATCGTGGTCGTCGTTGTTATAACCATAGTCGTGGTTGTTAAAATCATGGTCGTGGTTGTTATAATCATGGTCGTGTTTGTTATAGTCATGGTCAAGGGTTATATAATTATAGTCGTCGTTGATATAACCATGGTCGTGGTTGTTATAATCATGTTCGTGGTTGTTATAATCATAGTCGTGGTGTTATAATCATGGTCGTGGTTGTTATAATCATGGTCGTGGTTGTTTTAATCATAGTCGTGGTTGTTATAATCATGGTCATGATTGTTATAATCATAATCGTGGTTGTTTTAATCATAGTCGTGGTTGTTATAATAATGATCATGGTTGTTATAATCATGGTCGTGGTTGTGATAATCATGGTCTTGGTTGTTATAATCGTGGTCGTGAGTGTTATAATCATAGTCGTGGTGTTAGAATCATGGTCGTGGTTGTTATAATCATGGTCGTGGTTGTTATAATTATAGTCGTGATTGTTATGATCATGGTCATGGTTGTTATAATCATAATCGCGGTTGTTGTAATCATGGTCGTAGTTGTTATAATCATGATCATGGTTGTTATAATCATGGTCGTGGTTGTGATAATCATGGTCTTGGTTGTTATAATCGTGGTCGTGAGTGTTATAATCATAGTCGTGGTGTTAGAATCATCGTCGTGGTTGTTATAATCATGGTCGTAGTTGTTATAATCACAGTTGTAGTTGTTATTATCATTGTCTTGGTAGATATAGTCACTGTCGTGGTTATGATAATATTCGTCGTTGTTTTAATCATGGTCGTGGTTGATATAATCATTGACGTGTTTGTTATAGTCATGGACATAGGTGATATATTCATAGTCGTGGTTGCTATAACCATGGTCGTGGTTGTTATTATCATTGTCGTGGTTGTTATAATCATGGTCGTGGTTATGATCATGCTCGTGGTTGCTATGATCATAGTCGTAGGTGTTATGATCATGGTCGTAGGTGAAATAATCATAGTTGTAATTGTTGTAATCAAGGTCGTGGTTGTTATAATCATGGTCGTGGTTGTTATAATCATGTTCGATGTTGTTATAATCATGCTCGTGGTTGCTATAATCATGGTTGTGGTTGTTATAATCATAGTCTTGGTTGTTATAATTATGCACGTGGTTGTTATTATCATAGTCGTAGGTGTTATAATCATGGTCATGGGTGATATAATCATAGTTGTGATTGTTATAATCATGGTCGTGGTTGTTATATTCATGATCGTGGTTGTTATAATCATGTACGTTGTTGTTATAATCATGTTCGATGTTGTTATAATCATAGTCGTGGTTGTTATAATCATGGTCGTGGTAGTTATAATCATTGTCGTGGTTATGATCATAGTCGTGGTTGTTATAATCATGGTCTTGGTTGCTTTAATCATAGTAGTAGTTGTTATAATCGTAGCCGTGGGACTTATAATCATTGTCGTGGCTATGATCATAGTCGTGGTTGTTATAACCATGGTCATGGATGTTATAATTAGAGTCGTGGTTGTGATCATAGTCGTGTTTGTTAAAATCATGGTCGTGGTTGTTATAATCATGGTCGTGTTTGTTATAGTCATGGTCAAGGGTTATATAATCTTAGTCGTGGTTGTTATAATCATGGTCGTGGTTATTATAATCATGGTCGTGGTTGGTATAATCATGGTCGTGGTTGTTATAATCATGGTCGTGGATGTTATAATTAGAGTCGTGGTTATGATCATAGTCGTGTTTGTTAAAATCATGTTCGTGGTTGTTATAATCATGGTCGTGGTTGTTATAATCATGGTCGTGGTTGTTATAATCACAGTCGTAGTTGTTATTATCATTGTCGTGGTAGTTATAGTCATTGTTGTGGTTATGATCATAGTCGTTGTTGTTTTAATCATGGTCGTGTTTGTTATAATCATGGTCGTGTTTGATATAATCATAGTTGTGGTTGATATAATCATGGTCGTTGTTGTTATAATCATGGTTATGGTTGTTATAATCATTGACGTGGTTGTTATAATCATGGTCGTGGTTGTTGTAATGATAGTCGTAGTTATGATCATAGTCGTGTTTGTTATAATCATAGTCGTGGTTGTTATAATCATGGTCGTGAGTGTTAAAATCATGGTCGTTGTCGTTATAATCAAGGTTGTGGTTGATATAATCATGGTCGTGGTTGTAATAATCATGGTCGTGGTTGTTATAATCATGGTCGTTGTTGTTATAATCATGGTCATGGTTGTTATAATCATGGACGTGGTTGTTATAATCATGGTCGTGGTTGTTGTAATCATAGTCGTAGTTATGATCATAGTCGTGTTTGTTATAATCATAGTCGTGGTTGTTATAATCATGGTCGTGAGTGGTAAAATCATGGTCGTGGTTGTTACAATCATAGTCGTTCTTGTTATAATCATAGTAGTGGTTGTTATATTCATTGTCGTTCTTGTTATAGTCATAATCGTGGTTGTTATAATCATGGTCGTGGTTGCTATAATCATGGTCGAGGTTGTTATAATCATATTCGTGGTTGATATAATCATGGTTGTGGTTGTTATAATCAAGGTCGTGTTTGTTATAATCAGGGTTGTGGTTGTTATATTCGTGGTCGTTGTTGTTATAACCATGGTCGTGGTTGTTATAATCATGGTTGTGGTTGTTATAATCATGGTCATGGATGTTATAATTAGAGTCGTGGTTATGATCATAGTCGTGTTTGATAAAATCATGGTCGTGGTTGTTATAATCATGGTCATGTTTGTTATAGTCATGGTCAAGGGTTATATACTCATAGTCGTGGTTGTTATAATCATGGTCGTGGTTGTTTTAATCATCGTCGTGGTTGGTATAATCATGGTCGTAGTTGTTATAATCATGGTCGTGGATGTTATAATTAGAGTCGTGGTTATGATCATTGTCGTGTTTGTTAAAATCATATTAGTGGTTGTTATAATCATGGTCGTGTTTGTTATAGTCATGGTAAAGGGTTATATAATCATAGTCGTGGTTGTTATAATCATGGTCGTGGTTGTCATAATCATGGTCGTGGTTTTTATAATCACAGTCGTAGTTGTTATTATCATTGTCGTGGTACTTATAGTCATTGTTGTGGTTATGATCAAAGTCGTTGTTATTTTAATCATGGTCGTGGTTGTTATAATCATGGTCGTGTTTGATATAATCATGGTTGTGGTTGATATAATCATGGTCGTTGTTGTTATAATCATGGTCATGGTTGTTATAATCATGGACGTGGTTGTTATAATCATGGTCGTGGTTGTTGTAATCATAGTCGAGGTTATGATCATAGTCGTGTTTGTTATAATCATAGTCGTGGTTGTTATAATCATGGTCGTGAGTGTTAAAATCATGGTCGTTGTCCTTATAATCAAGGTTGTGGTTGATACAATCATGGTCGTGGTTGTTATAATCATGGTCGTGGTTGTTATAATCATAGTCGTTGTTGTTATAATCATAGTAGTGGTTGTTATATTCATTGTCGGGCTTGTTATATTCATGGTCGTTCTTGTTATAATCATAGTCGTGGTGTTAGAATCATGGTCGTGTTTGTTAAAATCATGGTCGTGGTTGTTATAATTATAGTCGTGGTTGTTATAATCATGGTCATGGTTGTTATAATCATAATCGTGGTTGTTATAATCATAGTCGTGGTTGTTATAATCATGATCATGGTTGTTATAATCATGGTCGTGGTTGTGATAATCATGGTCTTGGTTGTTATAATCGTGGTCTTGAGTGTTATAATCATAGTCGTGATTGTTATAATCATGGTCATGGTTGTTATAATCATAATCGCGGTTGTTGTAATCATAGTCGTAGTTGTTATAATCATGGTCGTGGTTGTTATTATCATAGTCGTAGTTGTTCTAATCATGGTCGTGGTTATGATCATGCTCCTAGTTGTTATGATCATAGTCGTAGGTGTTATAATCATGGTCGTAATGGTTATAATCATGATCATGGTTGTTATAATCATGGTCGTGGTTGTTATAATCATGGTCTTGGTTGCTATAATCATAATAGTAGTTGTTATAATCATAGCCGTGGTAGTTATAATCTTTGTCGTGGCTGTGATCATAGTCGTGGTTGTTATAATCATGGTCGTGGTTGTTATAGTCATGGTGATGGGTGACATAATCATAGTCGTGGTTGCTATAATCATGGTCGTTTATGTTATAATCATGGTCGTGGCTGTTAAAATCATGGTCATTTATGTTATAATCATGGTCGTGGTTGGTATAATCATAGTCGTAGTAGTTATAATCATGGTCGTGGTTATGATCATGCTCGTGGTTGTTATGATCATGGTCGTGGGTGATATAAACATAGGTGTGATTGTTATAATCATGGTCGTGGTTGTTATAATCACAGTCGGAGTTGTTATAATCATGGTCGTGGTAGTTATAATCATTGTCGGAGTTATGATCATAGTATTGGTTGTTATAATCATGGTCGTGGTTGTTATAATCATGGTTGTGGTTGAAATAATCATGTTCGTGGTTGTTATAATCATAGTCGTAGTTGTTATTATCATGGTCGTGGTTATGATCATGCTCGTGGTTGTTTTGATCATAGTCGTAGGTGTTATAATTATGGTCGTGGGTGATATAATCATAGTTGTGATTGTTATAATCATGGTCGTAGTTGTTATAATCATGGTCGTGGTTGTTATAATCATAGTCTTGGTTGGTATAATCATAGTAGTAGTTGTTATAATCAGAGCCGTGGTAGTTATAATCATTGTCGTGGCTGTGATCATAGTCGTGGTTGTTATAATCATGGTTGTTGGTTGTTATTATCATGGTCGTGGTTGTTATAATCATGGTCGTGGTTATTATAATCATGGTCGTGGTTGTTATAATCATGATCATTTATGTTATAATTATGGTCGTGGTTGTTATGATCATAGTCGTAGGTGCTATAATCATGGTCGTGAGTGATATAAACATAGATGTAATTGTTATAATGATGGTCGTGGTTGTTATTAGCATAGTCGTGGTTGTTATAATCATGGTCGTGGTCGCTATAATCATGGTCATGGTTGTTATAATCATGGTTCTGGGTGTTATAATTATGGTCGTGGTTATGAACATAGTCGTGGTTGTTATAATCACAGTCGTGGTTGTTATAATCATTAACGTGAGTGTTATAATCATGGTCGTGGTTGTTTTAATTATGGTCGTGGTTGTTATAATCCTGGTCGTGGTTGTTATATTTATGATAGTGGTTGTTATAATCATGGTTGTGGTTGTAATGATCATAGTCCTAGATGCTATAATCATGGTCGTGGGTGATATAATCACAGTTGTGATTGTCATAATCATGGTCATGGTTGTTATATTCAGGATCGTGGTTGTTATAATCATGGTCGTGGTTGTTATAATCATGGTCGTGGTTGTTATTTTCAAAGTCGTAGTTGTTATAAAAATGGTGTTGGTTATGATCATGCTCGTGGTTTGTATGATCATAGTCGTAGGTATTATAATCATGGTCGTAGGTGATATAAACATAGATGTGATTGTAATAATAATGGTCGTCGTTGTTATAATCATGGTCGTGGTTGTTATAATCACAGTTGTAGTTGTTGTTATCATTGTCGTGGTAGTTATAGTTGTTGTCGTGGTTATGATCATAGTCGTCGTTGCTTTAATCATGGTCGTGGTAGTTATAATCATGGTCGTGTTTGTTAAAATCATTGTTGTGGTTTTATAATCATGGTGGTGGTTGTTATAATCATAGTAGTAGTTGTTATTATCATGGTCGTGGTTATAATCATGCTCGTGGTTGTTATGATCATAATCCTAGGTGTTATATTCATGGTCCTGGGTGATATAATCATAGTTGTGATTGTTATAATCATGGTCATGGTTGTTATAATCATGGTTGTGGTTGTTATAATCATAGTCGTGGTTGTTATAATCATGGTCGTGGATGTTATAATTATAGTCGTGGTTATGATCATAGTTGTGTTTGTTATAATCATGGTCGTGGTTGTTATATTCATGGTCGTGGTTGTTATAATAATGGTCGAGGGTGTTATAATCATGGTCGTGTTTGTTGTAGTCATGGTCATGGGTGATATAATCATAGTAGTGGTTGTTATAATCATGGGCGTTTATGTTATAATCATGGTCGTGTTTGGTATAATCATAGTCGTAGTTGTAATAATCATGGTCCTGGTTATGATCATGCTAGTGGTTGTTATGATCATAGTCGTAGGTGTTATAATCATGGTCGTTTGTCATATAATCATAGTTGTGATTGTTATAATCATGGACGTGGTTGTCATAATCATGGTCGTGTTATAATCTTGGTTGAGGTCGTTATAATCATGGTCGTCGTTGTTATAATCATAGTCGTGGTTGTTATAATCATAGTCGTGGTTGTATAATCATGGTCATTGTTGTTATAATCATGGTCGTGGTTATTATAAAAGTGGTCATTGGTGATTTAAACATAGTCGTGGTTGTAATAATCATGGTCGTGGTTGTTGAAATCATGGTCGTGGTTGTTATAATCATGGGCGTGGTAGTTATAATCATGGTCGTGGTTGTTATAATCATAGTCGTAGTTTTTATAATCATGGTCGTGGTTATGATCATGCTTTGGTTGTTGTGATCATAGTCGTAGGTGTTATAATCATGGTCGTGGGTGATATGATCTTAGTTGTGATTGTTATAATCATGGTCGTGGTTGTTATAATCATGTTCCTTGTTGTTATAATCATAGTCATGGTTGTTATAATCATGGTCGTGGTTTTTATAATCATAGTCGTGGTTGTTATAATCATGGTCGTGGTTGTTATAATCATGGTCGTGGTTCCTATAATCATAGTCGTAGTTATTATAATCATGGTCGTGGTTATGATCATGCTCGTGTTTGTTATGATCATAGTCGTAAGTGTTATAATCATGGCTTGTGGGTGATATAATCTTAGTTGTGATTGTTATAATCATTTTCGTGGTTGCTATAATCATGGTCGTGGTTGTTATAATCATGGTTGTGGTTGTCATAATCATGGTCGTGGTTGTTATAATCATAGTCGTAGTTGTTATAATCATGGTCGTGGTTATGATTATGCTCGTGGTTGTTATGATCATAGTCGTAGGTGTTATAATCATGGTCGTGTGTCATATAATCATAGTTGTGATTGTTATAATCATGGTCGTGGTTGTTATAATCATAGTCGTGGATGTTATAATCATGTTCGATGTTGTTATAATCATCGTCGTGTTTGTTATAATCATGGTCGTGGTTGTTATAATCATGGTCTTGGTTGCTATAATCATAGTAGTAGTTGTTATAATCATAGCCGTGGTACTTATAATCAATGTCGTGGCTATGATCATAGTCGTAGGTGTTATAATCATGGTCGTGGTATTTATAATCATGGTCGTGGTTGTTATAATCATGGTCGTGTTTCTTATAATCATGGTTGTCGTTGTTATAATAATGGTCGTGGTGATTATAATCATGGTCGTGTTTGTTGTAGTCATGGTCATGGGTGATATAATTAAAGTCGTGGCTGTTATGATCATAGTCGTAGGTTTTATAATCATGGTCCTGGGTGATGTAATCATAGTTGTGATTGTTATAATCATGGTCATGGTTGTTATTTTTATGATTGTACTTGTTATAATCATAGTCGTGGTTGTATTATCATGGTCGTGGTTGTTATAATCATGGTCGTGGTTGTTATAATCATGGTCGTGTTTGCTATAATCATGGTTGTGGTTGTTATAATCGTGGTCGCCGTTGTTATAACCATGTTCGTGGTTGTTATAATCATGGTCGTGGTTGTTATAATCATGGTCGTGCAAGTTATAATTATAGTCGTGGATATGATCATAGTCGTGTTTGTTATAATCATGGTCGTGGTTGTTATAATATTGGTCGTGTTTGTTATAGTCATGGTCGTGGTTGGTATAATCATAGTTATAGTTGTAATAGTTATGATCGTGGTTATGATCATACTAGTGGTTGTTATGATCATAGTTGTAGGTGTTATGATCATGGTCGTAGGTGATATAATCATAGTTGTGATTGTTATAATCATGGTTGTGGTTGTTATAATCATGGTCATCGTTGTTATAATCATGGTCATGGCTGTATAATCATGGTCGTGGTTGTTATAATCATGGTCGTGGTTATTATAAAAGTGGTCATGGGTGATATAAACATAGTCGTGGTTGTTATAATCATGGTAGTGGTTGTTAAAATCATGGTCGTGGTTCTTATAATCATGGGCGTGGTTGTTATAATCATGGTCGTGGTTGCTATAATCATAGTCGTAGTTGTTATAATCGTGGTCGTGGTTATGATCATGCTTTGGTTGTTATGATCATAGTCGTAGGTTTTATAATCATGGTCGTGGGTTATATGATCTTAGTTGTGATTGTTATAATCATGGTCGTGGTTGTAATAATCATAGTAGTAGTTGTTATAGTCATAGCCGTGGTACTTATAATCATTGTCGTGGCTATGATCATAGTCGTGGTTGTTATTATCATGGTCGTGGTATTTATAATCATGGTCGTGGTTGTTATAATTATGGTCTTGTTTGTTATAGTCATGGTCATGGGTGATATAATCATAGTCGTGGTTGCTACAATCATGGTCGTGGTCTTTATAATCATGGTCGTGGTTGTTATAATCATAGTCGTAGTTGTTTAATCATGGTCGTGGTTGTTATAATCATGGTCGTGATCGTTATAATCATGGTCGTGGTTGTTATTATCATAGTCTTAGTTGTTATAATCATGGTCGTGGTTATGATCATGTTCGTGGTTGTTATGATCATAGTCGTAGGTATTATAATCATGGTCGTAGGTGATATAAACATAGATGTGATTGTAATAATCATGGTCGTGGGTGTTTTAGTCATGGTCGTGGTTGTTATAATCACAGTTGTAGTTGTTATTTTCATTGTCATGGTAGTTATAGTCATTGTCGTGGTTATGATCATAGTTGTCGTTGTTTTAATCATGGTCGTGGTCGTTAAAATCATGGTCGTGGTTGTTATATTCATGGTCGTGGTTGTTATAATCATGGTTGTGGTTGTTATAATCATGGTTGTGGTTATTATAAAAGTGGTCATGGGTGATATAAACATAGTCGTGGTTGTTATAATCATGGTCGTGATTGTTAAAATCATTGTCGTGGTTATGATTATACACAGGACAACAAATTTTTTATAATTCCCAGTTGCATGAGATTTCTTTACTGTTTCTTACCATTTTTGATCTGCTGATTTCATATTTGAAACCAGTTTTGTTCTGCATGCTCCAGTTTTCATGTAATTTGAGGTTTTACATTCTAGCCGTTTGCGGTCAAATTAATTAATTACACGATTATGGTATCAATAGGGAGATATAATTTTGTCTGTTTTTTCTTTCAGATTTGGTCATGGCTACAAAGAGAAATCAATGTGTGAACAAACCTGATGCCTTCTGTTATATTTGTGGATACTTCACGCTTATTCGTCAGAGGCGCAATATAACATCGTTTGTGAGGCGCGGCTATAAAGCGTACTTCGGACTTACTCTTGGCGACCAAGACAAAAAATGGGCTCCACATGCTGTGTGTCATAACTGCGAAGAAATGCTGCGTGACTGGACAAAAGGAAAACGTAAGGGCTTACCGTTCGGAATTCCCATGACCTGGCGAGAACCGAAGGACCACACAACTGACTGCTATTTTTGTCTGATCAATACGAAGGGTGTTGGCAAGAAAAACAGACATAAAATATCGTATCCTAGTATCCCTTCAGCAATTCGACCTACTTTGCACTCTGATGAGCTACCAGTTCCAGTTTTTAATGGGTTGTCTCCAGCTGAAGAGGAGGGAAGCGACAAAGACCAAGAGAGTGAACATGAAACTCAAGAAATACTTGCAGATTCCGACGATTCTTCTGATGGTACACCAGAGTCATCAACCCCTCAGAAGTTTAGTCAGCCAGAGCTGAATGACCTTGTGCGTGATTTGGGTCTCTCCAAAAATGCAGCAGAAGTTCTAGCTTCTAGGTTGCAAGAAAAGGCTCTACTGAACCAGACCACAAAAGTTTCAGACTTCAGAAAGCGGGAACAGGATTTTGTGCCATTCTTTACAGAGGAGAATAAGTTTGTTTACTGTCATAATATCCCGGGTCTTCTCCAGGAATTAGGGATTCCATTGTATAGTCCAAATGACTGGCGATTATTTCTAGATAGTTGTAAGCGTAGCCTGAAGTGTGTGCTACTACATAATGGTAATGTCTATGCAGCTGTTCCAGTGGGTCATTCTGTGTGCTTACGAGAGGAGTATAATGACATTAAAACTGTGATTCACCTGCTAAAATACCATGAGCACAACTGGACAATTTGTGTTGACCTCAAAATGGTGAACTTCCTTCTTGGCCAACAAAGAGGATTTACAAAGTATCCCTGCTTTCTTTGCATGTGGGACAGCCGAGCTAGAGACAGGCATTGGAACCTGAAGGAGTGGCCCTTACGTGAGACTCTGGAAGCTGGTATGCCAAACATTGTCAATGATCCAATCGTCAGTCGAGAAAAGATCATATTTCCTCCTCTCCATATCAGGCTGGGCCTGATGAAACAGTTTGTCAGAGCATTAAATACTGATGGTGAATGCTTCCAACACATAGTCTCTGCTCACCCTGGTTTGTCATTTGAGAAGATAAAGGCAGGTGTGTTTGATGGACCACAAATTCGTGCACTTGTACGTGATCAAGACTTTGTCAGAAAGATGGACGACAAGGAAAGGGGTGCATGGCTTTCATTTGTGGCGGTAATGGAAAACTTTCTTGGTAATAAAAAGGCTGACAACTATGAAACCCTTGTAGCAACCATGTTGTCAGCCTTTCATGACCTTGGATGCAATATGAGTGTCAAACTCCATTTCCTATATAGTCGTCTTGATAGATTCCCTGAGAACCTAGGGGCAGTAAGTGACGAGCAAGGCGAGCGGTTTCATCAAGATCTCAAGACCATGGAAGACCGCTACCAAGGGAGATGGGACAAACATATGATGGCAGACTACTGCTGGAGCATTAAACGAGAGTGCCCTGAGACATTTCACAAACGCAAGAGCTTCAAGCGCAAATTCCTACCTGGCTAAAATGTGATTGGGCTTTGTCTCCTCATAGTAACAAATTTCTTACCTAACAATGAGTTTTATACAAATTTCAACCTTTGTTTTAGATGGAACATGTTTCAAATTGTGTTGTTGAATAAATTTAGAATATGTAATATTTAATTGTTTATTACCCAGCTAATTTAATGACAGTTTAATGACATATTTTTCAAGATAGACGACGAGGTCAATAAGACGAAGACGAAATTTTGAAATTTCAAAATACCTAGATTGCAAAAAAACTAGAGCTTACAGAAAGAAACTAACTTCAGATATGACATCAGCACACCCAAATTAGGTAGAATCAAGTGTTTATAGCAATGCAACAAAAACTTTGTTGACCAGTGTTATGCTCGTGGTGGTTATGATCACAGTCGTAGGTGTTATAATCATGGTCGTGGGTGATATAATCACAGTTGTGATTGTTATAATCATGGTCGTGGTTGTTATAATTATGGTCGTGGTTGTTATAATCATTGTCGTGGTTGTTATAATCACAGTTGTAGTTGTTATTATCATTGTCGTGGTAGATAGAGTCACTGTCGTGGTTATGATCATATTCGTCGTTGTTTTAATCATGGTCGTGGTTGTTATAATCATGGTCGTGTTTGTTATAATCATGGTTGTGGTTGTTAAAATCATGGTTGTGGTTGTTAAAATCATGGTTGTGGCTGTTATAATCATGCTCGTCGTTTTTATATTCATGGTCGTGGTAGTTATAATCAGAGTCGTAGTTGTTATAATCATGGTCGTGGTTATGATCCTGCTCGTGGTTGTTATGATCATAGCCGTAGGTGTTATAATAATGGTCGTGGGTGATATAATCATAGTTGTGATTGTTATAATGATGGTCGTGGTTGTTATAATCATGGTCGTGGTTGTTATAATGATAGTCGTAGTTGTTATAATTATGGTCGTGGTTGTTATAATCATGGTCGTGGGTTTTATAATCATAGTCGTAGTTGTTATAATCATGGTCATGGTTGTTTTAATCATGGTTGTGGTTGTTATAATCATAGACGTGGTTGTATAATCACGGTCGTGGTTGTTATAATCATGGTCGTGGTTGTTATAATCATGGTCGTGGTTGTAATAATCATGGTCGTGGTTGTTATAATCATAGTCGTAGTTGTTGAAATCATGGTCATGGTTATGATCATGCTCGTGGTTGTTATGATCATAGTCGTAGGTGTTATGATCATGGTCGTGGGTGATATAATCTTATTGTGATTGTTATAATCACATTCGTGGTTGTTAAAATCATGGTCGTGGTTGTTATAATAATGGTTTTGGTTGTTATAATCATGGTCGTAGTTGTTATAATCATAGTCGTAGTTGCTATAATCATGGTTTTGGTTATGATTATGCTCGTGGTTGTTATGATCATAGTCGTAGGTGTTATAATCATGGTCGTGTGTGATATAATCATAGTTGTGATTGTTATAATCATGGTCGTGGTTGTTATAATCATGGTCGTGGTTGTTATAATCATGTTCAATGTTGTTATAATCATAGTCGTGGTTGTTATAATCGTGGTCGTGGTTGTTATAATCATGGTCTTGGTTGCTATAATCATAGTAGTAGTTGTTATAATCATAGCCGTGGTACTCATAATCATTGTCGTGGCTATGATCATAGTCGTGGTTGTTATAATCATGGTCGTGGTATTTATAATCATGGTCGTGGTTGTTATAATTATGGTCTTGTTTGTTATAATCATAGTCATGGGTGATATAATCATAGTCGTGGTTGCTATAATCATGGTCGTGGTTATGATCATGCTCTTGGTTATTATGATCATAGTCGTAGGTGCTATAATCATGGTCGTGGGTGATATAAACATTGATGTGATTGTTATAATCATGGTCCTGGTCGTTATAATCATGGTCGTGGTTGTTAATATGATAGTCGTAGTTGTTATAATCATGGTCGTGGTCGTTATAATCATGGTCATGGTTGTTATAATCATGGTCGTGGTTGTTATAATTATGTTCGTGGTTATGAACATAGTCGTGGTTGTTATAATCTTAGTCTTGGTTGTTATAATCATTATCGTGAGTGTAATAATCATGGTCGTGGTTGTTATAATTATGGTCGTAGTTGTTATAATCATGGTCGTGGTTGTTATATTCATGAAAGTGGTTGCTATAATCATGGTCGTGGTTGTTATAATCATAGTAGTAGTTGTTATAATAATGGTCGTGGTTATGATCATGCTCGTGGTTGTTATGATCTTAGTACTAGGTGTTATAATCATGGTCGTGGGTGATATAATCATAGTTGTGATTGTTATAATCATGGTCATGGATGTTATAATCATGATTGTGGTTGTTATAATCATGGTCGTGGTTGTTATTATCATAGTCGTACTTGTTATAATCATGGTCGTGGTTATGATCATGCTCGTGGTTGTTATAATTATGGTCGTGGTTGTTATAATCATGGTCATGGTTGTTATATTCATGATCGTGGTTGTTATAATCATGGTCGTGGTTGTTATAATCATTATCGTGAGTGTAATAATCATGGTCGTGGTTGTTATAATTATGGTCGTAGTTGTTATAATCATGGTCGTGGTTGTTATATTCATGAAAGTGGTTGCTATAATCATGGTCGTGGTTGTTATAATCATAGTAGTAGTTGTTATAATAATGGTCGTGGTTATGATCATGCTCGTGGTTGTTATGATCTTAGTACTAGGTGTTATAATCATGGTCGTGGGTGATATAATCATAGTTGTGATTGTTATAATCATGGTCATGGATGTTATAATCATGATTGTGGTTGTTATAATCATGGTCGTGGTTGTTATTATCATAGTCGTACTTGTTATAATCATGGTCGTGGTTATGATCATGCTCGTGGTTGTTATAATTATGGTCGTGGTTGTTATAATCATGGTCATGGTTGTTATATTCATGATCGTGGTTGTTATAATCATGGTCGTGGTTGTTATAATCATGGTCGTGGTTGTTATAATCATGGTCGTGATCGTTATAATCATGGTCGTGGTTGTTATTATCATAGTCGTAGTTATTATAATCATGGTCGTGGTTATGATCATGCTCGTGGTTGTTATGATCATAGTCGTAGGTATTATAATCATGGTCGTAGGTGATGTAAACATAGATGTGATTGTAATAATCATGGTCGTGGGTGTTATAATCATGGTCGTGGTTGTTATAATCACAGTTGTAGTTGTTATTATCATTGTCGTGGTAGTCATAGTCATTGTCGTGGTTATGATCATAGTTGTCGTTGTTTTAATCATGGTCGTGGTTGTTAAAACCATTGTCGTGGTTGTTATAATCATGGGCGTGGTTGTTATAATCATGGTCGTGGTTTATATAATCATAGTCGTAGTTGTTATAATCATGGTCGTAGTTATGATCATGCTTTGGTTGTTATGATCATAGTCGTAGGTGTTATAATCATGGTCGTGGGTGATATGATCTTAGTTGTGATTGTTATAATCATGGTCGTGGTTGTTAAAATCATGGTCGTGGTTGTTACAATCATGGTTGTGGATGTTATAATCATGGTCGTGGGTGATATAATCATAGTTGTGATTGTTATAATCATGGTCGTGGTTGTTATAATCATAGTCGTGGTTGTTATAATCATGTTCGTTGTTGTTATAATCATTGTCGTGGTTGTTATTATCATAGTCATAGTTGCAATAATCATGGTCGGGGTTATGATCATGCTTGTGATTGTAATGATCATAGTAGTAGGTGTTATAATCATGGTCCTGGTTGTTATAATCATGGTTGTGGTAGTTAAAATCATTGTCGTGGCCGTGATCATAGTCGTGGTTGTTATAATCATGGTCATGGTTGTTATAATCATTGTCGTGGTTATGATTATGCTCGTGGTGGTTATGATCACAGTCGTAGGTGCTATATTCATGGTCGTGGGTGATATAATCATAGTTGTGATTGTTATAATCATGGTCGTGGTTGTTATAATCATGGTCGTGGTTGTTATAATCATGGTCGTGTGTGTCATAATCATTGTCGTGGTTGTTAAAATCATGGTCGTCGTTGTTATAATCATGGTCGTGGTTGTTATAATCATGATTGTGGTTGTTATAATCATGGTCGTGGTTGTTATAATCATGGTCGTGGTTGTTATAATCATGGTCGTGTTTGTTATAATCATTGTCGTGGATGTTAAAATCATGGTCGTCGTTGTTATATTCATGATCGTGGTTGTTATATTCATGATCGTGGTTGATATAATCATCGTCGATGGTTGTTACAATCATGGTCGTGGTTGTTAAAATCATGGTCGTCGTTGTTATAATCATGGTCGTGGTTGTTATAATCATGGTCGTGGTTGTTATAATCATGGTCGTGGTTGTTATAATCATGGTCGTGGTTGTTATAATCATGGTCGTGTGTGTCATAATCATTGTCGTGGTTGTTATAATCATGGTCGTCGTTGTTATAATCATGGTCGTGGTTGTTATAATCATGGTCTTGATTGCTATAATCATAGTTGTAGTTGTTATAATCATAGCCGTGGTAGCTATAATCATTGTCGTGGCTATGATCATAGTCATGGTTGCTATAATCTTGGTCGTGGTTGTTATAATCATTGTCGTGTTTGTTATAGTCATGGTCATGGGTTATATAATCATACACGGGGTTGCTATAATATTGGTCGTGGTTGTTAGAATCATGGTCGTGGTTGTTAAAAACATGGTCGTTTATGTTATAATCATGGACGTGGTTGGTATAATCATAGTCGTAGTTGTTAAAATCTTGGTGGTTATGTTCATGCTCGTGGATGTTATGATCATAGTCGTAGGTCTTATAATCATAGTCGTGGGGGAAATAAACATAGAAGTGATTGTTATAATTATGGTCGTTGTTGTTTTAGTCATGGTCGTGGTTGTTATAATCACAGTCGTAGTGGTTATAATTATAGAGGGGTAGTTATATTCATAGTCGTGGTTATGATCATAGTCGTGGTTGTTATAATAATGGTCGTTGTTGTTATAATCATGGTCGTGGTTGTTATAATCATGGTCTTGGTTGTTGTAATCATAGTTGTAGTTGTTATATTCATAGCCATGGTACTTATAATGATTGTCGTGGCTATGATTATAGTTGTGGTTGTTATAATCAGTGTTGTGGTTGTTATTATCATGGTCGTGGTTGTTATAATCATGGTCGTGGTTGTTACAGTCATGGTCATGGGTGATATAATCATAGTCGTGGTTGCTATAATCATGGTCGTAGTTGTTATAACCATGGTCGTGGTTGTTATAATCATAGTCGTAGTTGTTATAATCATGGTCTGGTTATGATCATGCTCGATGTTATTATGATCATAGTCGTAGGTGCTATATTCATGGTTGTGGGTGATATAAACATAGATGTGTTTGTTATATTCACGGTCGTGGTTGTTATAATCATGGTTGTGGGTGATATAATCATAGTCGTGGTTGATATAATCATGGTCGCGGTTGTAATAATCTTGGTCGTGGTTGCTATATTCATAGTCGTGATTCTTATAATCATGGTCGTGGTTGTTATAATCATGGTCGTGGGTGATATTATCGTAGCCGTGGTTGCTATAATCATAGTAGTAGTTGTTATAATCATAGCCGTGGTAGTTATAATCATTGTCGTGGCTATGATCATAGTCGTGGTTGTTATAATCATAGTCGTGGTTGTTATTATCATGGTCGTGGTTATGATCATGCTCGTGGTTGTTATGATCACAGTCGTAGGTGTTGTAATCATGGTCGTGGGTGATATAATCATAGTTTTGATTGTTATAATCATGGTCGTGGTTGTTATAATCATGGTTCTGGTTGTTATAATCACGGCTGTGGTTGTTATAATCATGTTCGTCGTTTTTATAATCATGGTAGTGGTTCTAATAATCATAGTCGTAGTTATTATAATCATGGTCGTGGATATGATCATGCTCGTGGTTGTTATATTCATGATCGTGGTTGTTATATTCATGGTCGTGGTTGTTATTATCATAGTCGTAGTTGTTATAATCATGGTCGTGGTCGTTATAATCATGGTCGTGGTTGTTATAATCATGGTCGTGGTTGTTATAATTATGGTCTTGGTTATGAACATAGTCGTGGTTGTTATAATCATAGTCGTGGTTGTTATAATCATTATCGTGAGTGTTATAATCATGGTCGTGGTTGTTATAATTATGGTCGTGGTTGTGATAATCATGGTCCTGGTTGTTATATTCATAATAGTGGTTGTTATAATCATGGTCGTGGTTGTTATAATCAAGGTCGTGTTTGTTATAGTCATGGCCATGGGTGATATAATCATAGTCGTGGTTGCTATAATCATGGTCGTGGTTGTTATATTCATGATCGTGGTTGTTATATTCATGGTCGTGGTTGTTATTATCATAGTCGTAGTTGTTATAATCATGGTCGTGGTCGTTATAATCATGGTCGTGGTTGTTATAATCATGGTCGTGGTTGTTATAATTATGGTCGTGGTTATGAACATAGTCGTGGTTGTTATAATCATAGTCGTGGTTGTTATAATCATTATCGTGAGTGTTATAATCATGGTCGTGGTTGTTATAATTATGGTCGTGGTTGTTAAAATCATGGTCCTGGTTGTTATATTCATAATAGTGGTTGTTATAATCATGGTCCTGGTTGTTATAATCAAGGTCGTGTTTGTTATAGTCATGGTCATGGGTGATATAATCATAGTCGTGGTTGCTATAATCATGGTCGTGGTTGTTATATTCATGATCGTGGTTGTTATAATCATGGTCGTGGTTGTTATAATCATGGTCGTGGTTGTTATAATCATGGTCGTGGTTGTTATAATCATGGTCGTGGTCGTTATAATCATGGTCGTGGTTGTTATTATCATAGTCGTAGTTGTTCTAATCATGGTCGTGGTTTTTATAATCATGGTCTTGGTTGCTATAATCATAGTTGTAGTTGTTATAATCATAGCCGTGGTAGTTATAATCATTGTCGTGGCTATGATCATAGTCATGGTTGCTATAATCTTGGTCGTGGTTGTTATAATCATTGTCGTGTTTGTTATAGTCATGGCCATGGGTGATATAATCATAGTCGTGGTTGCTATAATCATGGTCGTGGTTGTTAGAATCATGGTCGTGGTTGTTATAAACATGGTCGTTTATGTTATAATCATGGACGTGCTTGGTATAATCATAGTCGTAGTTGTTACAATCATGGTGGTTATGATCATGCTCGTGGTTGCTATGATCATAGTCGTAGGTCTTATAATCATAGTCGTGGGTGAAATAAACATAGATGTGATTGTTATAATCATGGTCGTGGTTGTTATAGTCATGGTCGTGGTTATTATAATCACAGTCGTAGTTGTTATAATCATGGACGTGGTAGTTATAATCATAGTCGTGGTTATGATCATAGTCGTGGTTGTTATAATCATGGTCGTGGTTGTTATAATCATGGTCGTGGTTGTTATAATCATGGTCGTGGTGGTTATAATCATGGTCTTGGTTGTTATAATCATATTAGTAGTTGTTATATTCATAGCCATGGTACTTATAATGATTGTCGTGGCTATGATTATAGTTGTGGTTGCTATAATCATGGTTGTGGTTGTTATAATCATGGTCGTGGTTGTTATAATCATGGTCGTGTTTGTTACAGTCATGGTCATGGGTGATATAATCATAGTCGTGGTTGCTATAATCATGGTCGTGGTTGTTATAACCATGGTGGTGGTTGTTATAATCATAGTCGTAGTTGTTATAATCATGGTCGTGGTTATGATCATGCTCGATGTTATTATGATCATAGTCGTAGGTGCTATAATCATGGTTGTGGGTGATATAAACATAGATGTGTTTGGTATATTCATGGTCGTGGTTGTAATAATCATGGTTGTGGGTGATATAATCATAGTCGTGGTTGATATAATCATGGTCGCGGTTGTAATAATCTTGGTCGTGGTTGCTATATTCAGAGTCGTGGTTCTTATAATCATGGTCGTGGTTGTTATAATCATGGTCGTGGGTGATATTATCGTAGCCATGGTTGCTATAATCATAGTAGTAGTTGTTATAATCATAGCCGTGGTAGTTATAATCATTAGGGTGTGTTAATTTTGTCAACATGTTAAAAATCAAATTTGGTAGTCAAAATATTGTGCCTCTTTATGTCTAAACTTGAGATTAGCAAACAAAAATGAATTGAAATAACCCTCACCTACATCAATTATACCTTAAAGTTTCAAATATCAGTATTTCAACAAATTAATGAGACTTGATTAGAATTATTCACTTGATATTAACTAATCTCATGCAAGCATATGGATTATGGAGTATTTTATGGTTCTATAGCTTGTGTACAATATGCATGTCAGAACATGAACATGAACAGGCTCTCCGTGTGGGACAGGTTAATTCTTGTTTTGACTTGTACCAAGCGTGAGGATAAGGCGCCCGGCTCACTCTCCTTCTAGATATCATAGACGGTGGTTTGCTCTCATTGCACTTGCACCTACTCTACCAGACGAATTCTACATTTTAATTATTGTAAGTAGGGCATATTGATTGTCGCAGTTACTTATATCATTGTATAAAACATTATGTTCTAAGAAATTATTATGTTATTTCTGCTACAGCATTTTTGATAAACAAATTGATATTTTTTGAAACAACAATTGAATTATGAAACATTGAAATATTTTTCTATTTGTCAGATAGTGTGAAGATGTCAAAATTGAAGACAAGAAGTCAGTTGTCAACCCACTTGAGCCTGCTAGTTGGTAAAGGGAAGGAGCTTCCTGTATCAGAACTTCCAACAGTGAGAGACATGCTAAGATTAGGGTTACTCCTTCGAGAAAAAAATGCAAAGGACAGAAGGAACTATACAGATAAAGAACTCATAAATGACATGATAGTCCCTTTTCTGCATCAATGGACAAAAGCTAATGCACTATTCAAACCACCTGTGATTAATCAGTGTCGAACTATTGAGCTAAAACTAGCGAAATTATGGCACAAAGCAGTTGAAACATCACTTGGTAAAGGAAACTTGGCCAGGAAATATGAATTTCTGCACACACTTGATACTCTGTTTGACATTTTGACCTGCAAGTGCTCCATACAATTATGTTCTGAATCCAACTGTTCTCACTCAGGTAAGAGAGAAAATAATTCCCACATTGATTGTGGTTGTCCTCGTGAAAAGAAGATCCCTGTTTTAGAGCTTGAATTTATAAAGGCACAGAGGACAAAGGCAGAAGGCCAAGGAAGTATGCAAATGGGTTCAATAGATTATTCAGAAACAAAGAAGCAGATTGCTAATGCCAAGAAGAGAGAACAAATCCGAGAGAGGGAACAAAAGAAGAAAATGAAGAGTGAAGAAGCCATCCAAAGAGAGGAAGAGCTGTGTCAAGATGTTTATCACTTCTTTGATAGTTCTTCTGATGAACAGGAAGCAACATCAGATGATAGTTCCAAAGAGCCATCTGAACCTTTACCAAAGAAAATGAAATACAACACAAGAAATATTTCAAACATTGCTTTAGCTAGAATTCGCCACCATGCTGGACTTCGTGAGGCTGCAGAAATTGCAACTGCCGCTTGGATAGATGCAGGCCTCATCAGCCGAGAGGATGTATCTTTGGTGATAGATCATAATAAAATTAGAAGAGCACAAGAAAAAATAATGAAGGAAATATCTGATCAGCATGAAAAAGATTTAAGCGAGGGAGGGCTCTCCTGTCTTTTGTTTGATGGAAGAATAGATGACACAAAAGTTTTGCTAGAAGTAGAGGGAGTGAACAGAAAGTTTCCAGGTCTCATCAAAGAAGAACACTACTCTGTCTGTTCTGAGCCTGGTGGTCGGTTTTTGTTTCACTTTGCTCCCGAAACTGAAGGGAAGAAACATGCAGAGGTCATTGCTGATCATATTTTATGTTGGGTTCAGGAGAGAGGACTTGGCAGTTCACTGCAGGCTGTTGGTGGAGATTCAACTGCAGTGAACACCGGATGGCAGGGGGGTGTAATGACGCATTTAGAGAAAAAACTAGGAAGAAGACTTGTTTGGATTGTATGTGATTTACAAACAGGCGAGCTACCTCTTCGTCATCTCATCCAGGAACTTGATGGTCCTACAAAGAGCAACAACAAGTGGTCAGGTCCCCTTGGCATCATGCTGGATGAAGCAACACAACTAGAAATAAATACAACCTTTCCAAAGGTCGAAGTTGGCCCTCCCCTTCCGGCGTTGTCTGAAGGAGTCATCAAAGATCTCAGCACAGATCAATCCTATGCTTATCGTATTGCCCAAGCAATAAGATCAGGAGAAGTGCCTCAGTCATTGGCTCTCTTGGAGATTGGACCTGTCAGTCACAGCCGTTGGTTAACTACAGCTCTTCGTTTCTGCAGGATTTGGATTTCCAAACACGAATTGAAGGGCAAAGTGCTGAAGAATTTGAGGTTAATTGCTGAATTTATTATTGGAGTTTATCTTCCCCAGTGGTTTAGTGTGAAACTTAATCCTATGTGGGTGGATGGGCCCAATCACCTTTTGTTTCAATTGCAGCTAGTAAGAACACAGAGAAAGGTAGTGAGGGACATCGTGTTACCTGTGGCAAGAAGGTCCGCTTGGTATGCTCGATCAGAAGCAGTTTTGCAAGCAATGCTTTGCAGTCAATGTACCAATCTCCGAACCGAGGCTGTAGAAGTCATTCTAAAGATTAGAGGAACGCTAATAGATGACGACCAGTTGGGAGACTGTTCGTTTCATTCAAGAAAAGTTCCCCCAATAAACGTCAATGCCACCAAATTGTCAGAATTGGTTGACTTGAGTTTGGAAGTCTTAGAGCCACCATTGACAACAAGTCTAACTAGCCAAGAATTGAGAAACCTTAAAGAGACTCCAATGCAGGTGCCGAAGTGGCCTTCCCACACTCAAAGTGTGGAGAGATGTGTGAAAATGGTCACAGAAGCAGCGGGCCATGTTTACAGCCACGAGAGGCGAGAAGGTTACATCAAAGCACAAATAGCAAGCAGACTACTGATGACAAGAAACCAAAGCAAAGAGAGTATGAAGGCATTGGTTACTTTCAAATAGACTACGGATAATAAAATATAATAATTTGAAACTTGAAACAGTAACATGTGTGCAAACGCTGGTTATGTTATAAATTCACAAATATGTACATTTAAAAATCCATTTGATGTAGGTAGGACTTATTATAAAAACAAATTTATGCCAGAATATTGTTTTGCATGCTTAAAGACTACAATAAATTGCTACCAAATTACTCGATTTTCAATTTAGCCAGTTCACCCCCTAAATTGACACACCCTAATAATCATTGTCGTGGCTATGATCATAGTCGTGGTTGTTATAATCATAGTCGTGGTTGTTATTATCATGGTCGTGGTTATGATCATGCTCGTGGTTGTTATGATCACAGTCGTAGGTGTTGTAATCATGGTCGTGGTTGATATAATCATAGTTGTGATTGTTATAATCATGGTCGTGGTTGTTATAATCATGGTTCTGGTTGTTATAATCATGGCTGTGGTTGTTATAATCATGTTCGTCGTTTTTATAATCATGGTAGTGGTTCATATAATCAGAGTCGTAGTTGTTATAATCATGGTTGTGGATATGATCATGCTCGTGGTTGTTATGATCATAGTCGTAGGTGTTATAATCCTGGTCGTAGTTGTTATAATCATGGTCGTGGTTGTTATAATCATGGTCGTGGTTGTTATAATCATGGTCGTGTTTGCTATAATCATTGTCATGGTTGTTAAAATCATGGTCGTGGTTGTTATATTCATGGTCGTGGTTGTTATATTCATGATCGTGGTTGTTATATTCATGATCGTGGTTGATATAATCATGGTCTTGGTTGTTATATTGCCATATGGCAAGGCAGTCTCAGTCTGACTGTGTGAGCCGTGCATGGCACACGCTAGTCACCACCTTTATTTCTCTCATCCATAATAAACGGACTTCAGTGTTACCCGGTGTTTCCCTACCCATCACTGCATTCTTCAGGGAACACTTGTAACCATCACAGGCCAAGGTTCAAAATACATTACATGGGCATTTACGACGTGAAGAGTGAGGAAATGAGGGGTATTCACTGGCCTGACTCACTAATATATAAGTACGCAAACACTACGCTGAATATCATAGCTAATAAAGTGAACTATTTGATTGAAAAATATATACTATTGCATATGTATGCATTTACATAATATTGAGATGCGTGCTGCATATTCATTTTGTATCAGTCACCGTTGCAAGAGCAGTTTTCTATGAACCAAGTAGGGTATGCTATAACGAACGGATCCTACTACAAATAGTCCTATAACGAACGGTTTTACCTATAAAATTGAAAATGCTATAACGAACGCGGATGAATACGGGACTATTTCGCCTGGCTCATGAATATTGTTGTACCGCGACCCACAACAAGAGCATCAAGCGCCATCTTTGTCTCATTGTGTAGCCAGTGCACCACTGTTATTGTTGAAATTTCGGCCTTTAATGTGGAAATAGAGTTATTTGTATAAATATTTTGTTATACAAGTGTACAATTGTGACAATGAATCGTCCAAAGCGAGTGGGAAAGCTCATAACTCTTGAAACTAAGAAAGAAATCCTAAAGAAACGTGGGGATGGAACAAGCATTGCGAAACTTAGTGATGAGTATGGGATGGCTAAATCGACTATATGTACGATTTTAAAGAATAAAGAGGAGTTGAAAACTGTGCAAGTGGCAAAGGGAATCTCTAGACTTAGCAAAGCAAGGTGTAATGTGATTGAGGAGACGGAAAATTTACTCTTAGTGTGGATAAAGGAGAAAGAAATGGCAGGTGATAGCATTAGTGAAGCTATAATTTGTGAGAAGGCCAGACAATTGTTTGAGGACCTTAAAGCCAAAACTCCCAGTGCAAGTGATAGTGATGTGCCAGTGTTTCAGGGTACTAAGGGGTGGTTTACTGGTTTCAGAAGGAGAAATAAATTACATAGTGTTTTGAGACATGGTGATGCTGCTAGTGCAGATAAGGAAGCAGCTAAGGAACACCATGACATTTTTTTTAATGTTATTAAAGAGGGAGGCTTTGTTTCTCAGCAGGTACATACACGACCAAGGAGGAAACTTCTGTCCCTGGCCATAAGCCAATGAAAGACAGGCTTACCCTCTTTCTTTGTGCTAATGCTTCTGGTGACTGCAAAATAAAGCCACTCCTTGTGTACCATGCAGAAAACCCCAGAGCTTTCAAAAACATTAGGAAGACCCGCCTTGGTGTTAAGTGGCGGTCAAACCCAAAGGCCTGGGTGACCAGGAATTTATTCTCTGAGTGGGTGATTGAGGTGTTTGGACCCAGTGTTCGGGAATACCTCAGGGAGAATAATCTTCCACTGAAAGCTTTGTTGGTGATGGACAATGCACCATTGCACCAATGCACCAGCCCACCCTCCTATTTTGATGGTTGAATTGCCAGAGGAGTTCAACTTCATCACTGTGCACTTTTTGCCACCCAACACAACACCTCTCATCCAGCCCATGGATCAACAGGTAATTTCTAACTTTAAGAAGCTGTACACAAAGGCACTGTTTAGAAAATGTTATGCGTCCACTTCTTCCAGTGATGTTAGCTTGAAGGAATTTTGGAAGAGTCACTTCAATATAGCAGATGCTGTTTTTTTAATTACCTCAGCCTGGAAGGAGGTTACTGTGAGGTGTCTTTGTGCTGCTTGGAGGCCATTGTGGCCTGAATGTGTGCTTCAAAGAGACTTTGAAGGCTTCGAAGAGTTAGAAGAAGAGGCTGTTGTTAATGAAATTATGTCTCTGGGCAATTCCATGGGCCTGGAAGTGGATGATGATGATGTTGAGGAGTTGGTGGAAGAGCACAGTAAGGAACTGTCCACTGAGGAGCTGCTTGAGCTTCACAAACAACAAAACGAGACACTGAAGCGGAGCTTAACTTCTGAGGAGTCAGGGGAGGAGGAGGACAAGGAGGAAAGCCGCACCATTTCAGCCAAAGACCTCAAGGATGCGTTCTTTTGCTGGAGCAAACTGTCCAAACTTGCTGAGGATTATCATCCTGATGTTGTTCTGTGCAAAAGGCCATCAGTGTGTTTAATGACAATGCTATGAACTACATTTGGAAGGTCCAGAAATCAAGGATGAAGCAGCCAACCCTGGATTCCTTCTTTACAAATGTAACAAAAGAACCTACAGACAAAGTGCCTGTGGGACAGTCACCAAAGCGGGCTAGGAAGGATGACTCCTCTCCTTCCACCTTTTCTCCATAATTCTCTCCTCCCCCCTCCCCCTCTGCCTCCCGTCCTGCATGCTGAACAACACTAAGGTAAGATAAAGTACCGTATTTTTTACATTTTCCACAGAATTTTTTCAGTGTTAAGTGGTTGTATTTGGGGGCCTGGAATGGATTAATCCTATAGCGAATGAATGCTATAACGAACGAGGTTCTAGAACCAATTAGACTCGTTATAGCATACCCCAGTACAGGTATGTACTTTGTGATAATTAGTTTATTTTTTTTGCATTGGATGTGAATTATTTTGGTCGGATGTAAATTCCAATGTTTTGTTAGTTATATAATATTATGCTTTTATATAAATAAGCTTTGAGTTAATATTTTAATTATTATGAAAGATGTACTGTTGTTGACATTCGAGAGTCTTCTCTCCAGGCAAATGCAGTGTGTGAAGTTGTGAACCTGAAACCAGGAATGTGACTATAATCTCATTTTATCCGTTGTGTATCTTATGATTTAGTATCAATTTGCTCACCAGTAATATGGGTGAATGTTGAGTGATCCTTTTGCGAATGGAGGGAGAACCATATTATGAAATTAAGGCAGATTTGTTATTAAATTGGGTTGGGTCACAGAACCATGCAGAATTATTGTCTGTAATCTTGCTTTTTTTTTACGGGGATTAACCCACCCAGGCACAGGTCACTGACCCACATCGGGGCCTGGGGGGGGCGAAAATGTAATAATAATAATAATAATAATAATAATAATAATAATAATAATAATAATAATTCATAGTAAATAGAATTAACAATACAAAATTGAAAATAAAATAATAATAATAATAATAATAATAATAATAATAATAATAATAATATAATAAAAAAAGATCAAAGTTGAGAAACAATAAATGTATGTTGTGTTGTCAATAGTAAGAGAAACAATTGAGACCCTGCAATTGTGTGTAAATGAGGCAGAAAGTCAGTTCAGCAACCTGGGACTTGGTCACAATTTTCGTGATTCCATATGGCAGCAGAGTCTACCATTAGACAATACATTATGCTTCCAGTATCTTCTCAGGCTGTAGTACCTCCCTGTTTGGTAACTGCTTACTACCTACTACCTGTTAATACACTAAGTTTTAGTTGTTACAAGTTGGTGTTACTTTGAACCCTGATTACACGGTTTAAAGACGAATTAGATGAATCCAGAAGAGTATAGGGCAAGGTTCAGGGATATCAAGAAATTGCAAAATCAGACTTACTTTGAATTAGGTAGGGAATGTAGAATTAAATTTAGTGGGTGGTGCAAGGCAGAGGGGGTGAAAACTTTTGATGATTTGAAACAGCTGATTATGTTAGAGCAGTTTAAAAACTTGGTACACCCTGATGTGAAATATGAAATAAATAAGGGACAGATTAAGGACTTGATGGAGGCGGCACGGTTAGCAGAGCAGCTAGCAGTGGCGTATAAAATATACAGAAAGGATTACTCACACAAACAAGGTGGAGATGGGCAGATCAGGACCCAGTATCATGGAAAGTGTCAGCAGGACCAAATTTCGCCAGTCAAGTGTCAGGTAACTTTGTTGAACAAAGCAGTCAGTGGTCAGGCAATAATATGGTAGGGAATCCTCAAGGGCAGTCACAGGGTAATTTTTATAAGTCACAGCAAGGAATTAATAATGTAGGTCAGCAAGGGAGACCACAAGTGAAATGCTATAGTTGTGGGGAAGTTGGTCATTTTAAATGTCAAAGTAAAAGTACTCAAAATTCAGCAGGGTTAACCATTAGGGTGTGTCATACGGAGGCGAATTTTTTTTTTTTTGAGTTTGAAAAATCGGCCCATGGTATTAATGATGTAGTTCTATGTGCAGAATCATGTGATATCTTCAGATTTGAAAAGTTTTTATTTTTTGCTAGGTAAATTTTAACTTGAAATCTTATGAAAATTCAGTATTCCCACCCTTTTACCAACGCCACTAAATAGCCTATTTAAAGTAAAGTAAATGTATCAGGTTAATTTATTAGGATGAAAATGATCCAGAATAGTGAAACGAGTGATCTTGACACATTTATTAAATTTAATATTCCTTTAGAAAACAAAACCATCAAATACAAAAACCGGTTTTACTACTACGACCCGGTGTTGCTGCACACCATAGAGAACATGTCTTTCTTGCTTCTGTTTTTACTCATCACCTCCCTCCTGACCACCTGAGCTCGGATGTAGCCTTCCCTCCTCTCCTGGCTGTACACGTGACTGCTGGCCTCGCTCACTTGCTGTACACAACGCTCTATACTCTGGGTGTGCGAGGGCCAGGCAGGGACATGCATGGGGTTGTCCAGGAAAGCTCTGACTTGAACATTGGTGAGGCTGCAGGTAAGAGGGGGCTCACTGCCAGCCTGGATGTTATCCAGATCTATGAGATCAGTGAGGATCTTGGCACCTAGATTGACTTCAAGAGTCTTCCTGACCCTGAAGGAATCGTCACCAACTGATTCGTCATGCCCAGATCCTCTCATAAGTCTCATATCCAAGATCTTTTTGACTGCCACTCTTCTCTCCTCCTCATCCTTACTGCAGAGCATTGTCTGCAGAACTGCCTCGGGATGAGCATACCAGGAAGATCTCCTCACAGTCTGCTCCACAATCTGAACAACCTTCCTTGGCTGACTCCTCAGGAGCTCAAGCTGGAAGAGAACATGCCTCGGACCTTCGGAGAACGATGACTTGACCTTGGTGTTGAACCAATTTGGCAAGTAGACACTCACGATGAATTGGACAATAAGTCTCAGGTTGTGAAGCTGGTTCCCTTTCAGTTTATGATGAGCGACCCAAATTCTGCAGAACCTGAGAGCCGTTGTGAGCCACCTAGAATGTAAGACTGGACCTATCTGCAGGTAAGCAAGTCTATCAGGCATGACCTCAGTTTTGATGGCACTGCAAATCATGTAACCATAGTACTGGTCAGTACTCAGGTCGTCAATGACAGTATGTGCAAGCTCAACGAGTGGAGGGCCAACTGTGATTTTTTCAAAGCTCGGATTTATTTCTAACTCAGTGGCAGAGTCCAGCATCTTGCCAAGAGGACCAGACCATCTGTTGTTTGAAAGAGTCTTGCCATCCAGCTCCTGGATCAGATGTCTGAGCGGCAACTCGTTGGTGTGGAGGTCACAAACAATCCAGACCAGCTTCCTCCAAATCTTCCGCTCTATCCACTGTATAACCCCCCCTTGCCACCCTGTGTTCGTGTTGGTGCTGTCCCCTCCAATGGCCTGCAGGGTCTGGTCTACGTTCCTCTCTCTGAGCCAGTTCACAATGTTATCTGCCACTATCTCAGCTGGTTTCCTGATGTCATCTTTCTCTGGAGTGAAATGCCACAAATACTTCCCTCCTGGTTCACTACAGCAGGAGTAGTGTTCCTCCTTCACCATGGCAGGGAACAGCTTGTCAGAATCTCCAACTTTCATGAACACTTTAGTGTCATCCCTTCTCCCATCAAAGAACAAACAATTGATTCCATTTTCTCTTATCCCCTTATCAAACTCCTCTTCTAGGTTACTGACAAGTTTCTCCTGAGCTCTCCTTACTTTGTTATGATCTTTCACCAGGTGAACATCATCAGGTGTTATCAAACCACCGTCAATCCAGGCAGCTGTTGCTATCTCTGCAGTTTCTCTGAGACCAGTGTGGTGTCGCATGCTGGCCAGAGCTATGCTCGGGATATCATTCCTATTTCGAATCTTATGCCTGGAAGGTTTGGGATCATTATTTTCTGGGTTAGGGACAAAGTCACCATTCTCCTGGTCAGCACTCGGATCAGCCATGGGGAAGTCATTAAACTCTGAATCAGCTTGACTCCAATCATCGGCCTTTTTTACCTCACCCTGGGCCTTCTCAAGTCTCTTTTCCTCGGCAACTCTTCTCCTCTTCTGTCTCTCTGTGGCAGCCTCCTGTCTCTTGGACTCCGGAATATCTTGGCTAGAAATCATGATAGCCCCTATACTGCCAGTCTTCTCTCTCTGTGCTTTGACAAATGCCAGTTCGATCACAGGAATCTTCAGTTCACGCTTGCAAATACAGAAGATGTGGGCCTCGAATTTACAGTCACCATCGCATCCAAACTCAGGACAGAGAACAATTGGGCACTTGCAAGTAATTATGTCAAATAACTGGTCCAGTTGCTTGGCAAAGCTGTCCTTAACTGCAAGTTTTCCTCTCCCAAGAGAGATATCTCTTGCCTTTTCCCAACTGGCTAGCAGTCTCTCACTAATCTTCTTCTGACTTGTTATGACTGGAGGCTTGAACTGAGCGTTAGCCAGAGTGTACTGTGCCAAGACAGCTTTGGTCATATCACTGGCAATGTCTTTGTTTGTGTAAGTTCTTTGGTTCTTTTCACTGATTTGCCTGATTAAAACACCGTATCTCAAAGCATCTCTCAACGTAGGCAACTCCGACTTCAGGAGCTCTCTCCCAGACCCAAGATAGTGACTGAGATGGCTGGATTTTTGGTTCCTCGTCCTGACACAAGCAGCCATCGCAAATATTATCAACTTATAAAGGCATCAGAATCTGAAACAGAAAAAAATATTGTTAGTTGGGTTGTTAAAGAATGAAGTCAGAAAGCAATGTTCACTATTTAACTGTAATGCACTAATGCAGCTGTACGTTAGATTTTCGATAAATTTCACGCTAAAATTTATCTAGCAAAAGGTTACAAAATATTGAAACTGAAATTATTTTCTGTTTATATACACTAAAATCTACCAAAAAAGTGATGGGCCATTAGTTTTAGCTGATCTTCCCTCCTATGACACACCCTATTAACCATATCTTGGGAAATCCTAGGAGTTTTCACAAGGGTGTGACAGCAGCCAGACACTGTGAAGTTAAGAAGCCCGCTAGAGACTTTGAGGCATTTATAACTGAAGGGAAAATCTTCGTAAAGGAGGTCCCAAGCGAAAAATTACAGTATAAAGATATGCTGGAGCAAATCAGAGTGCAGTCCTCAAGAAATCACTAGAGTGGACGGCGGAGTTTCGTTTAGGTGACAAGCCATTCACAGTAAAGTTAATAAACAGTGCGGTATCATGTCTCGCACTCAACAGTCACTCACTCTCACAGCAATGAAAGAAATCTATCATGATCTTGTTTACCAACACCTGATACACTGTCACACACTATGGGGGGCCTCTGGCTCTTCAAAAACACAATCTCTGATTACTGCACAAAAGAGAGTTGTACGGACAATGACCTACTTGAAAAAAGCAGATCACACAAACAAAAAATTTGCTAGATTGAAAATGTTAAAATTCGAAGATATTAACACCTACTGCTGTGCCCTCTTTGTTTACAAATCTATCAATCACTTGCTTGACAATAATTATTTCCAGTTCCGGAATAATCAGAAATACAACTTAAGGCGCCCAGAGCTACTAAGACCACCCCCCATGCGCTCCTCTCAGTCTCAGACCTCCATAAAATATCAGGTGTGAAGGTGTGGAACAACTTACCCCCTCCCATCCGAGCAAAGACTACACTTCCTTCATTTAAATCGTCTCTTAAAAAATATCTATTGTCTAAGTATTAATAATTCTTGTAACACCTACTATATTTACAGTACCTGCTTTTATCGTACCAACAAAACCGTTTTACCTGAAATTATCATGTAAATAGATGAGAAATTACCATTGCAATAAACATAATTGCCAACTAGACATAATCCTGAAGCTCTGTCCTCTTGTTCAACCTTATATCTGTGCACTCCATGTTGTACTGCTCCCCATTATACTTATGTTTTTCAATTCCACTGTGATTTATGTATATACTTATAATATAAAAAATAATAATCTAAGAAAAAATAAATAAATAAATAAAATAAATAAATATTGAAGTGATAACCGTGGAAACATTATGAGATGTTCTTATTACCACCAGGCTATTGTAGTATTCCAGATGTTACTAAATGTTACATAATACTTCCTTGAGATAAATTTATAGTATATATCATGTGCCTAAAAGAGAGCTCAGGCTCTCAACTGGCTCAGCCATGTTAATATTGTTGTTATTATCCACTCTGTATCTGTGTTTTTCTGGCTAAATAAACTGTTTCAATTTAATTCAATTCAATTCAGGTGATAATGAAGGTGTTTGGCTCAAAATTGACCATACCCATACATGTAGTGAACCTTGAGACCGACCTTGTCATTGGTAAAGTTAAGATTTGGGTCACGGAGGAATTACCGGGTTGACGGAGTGGATGTGCTATTGGATAATGATCTAGCAGGGTACCGGGTGGTTCCGGAACCTTAGATGGTGAAAGAATCCTCTAACTTGTGATGGGGTTGACACTACTGAGGTATCTATGAGTGTCATAAATAATGTAAGTTTTAAATGTGATGCAGTGAGAGAGGAAGTTAAAATTTCTAATATTTTTCCAGTGTCTGCTGTCACTAGGTCTATGGCTAAGAAAGAACCATGTGACAAATATGATGAAGTAGTAGTGGAAGAGGTAGACAAAAATGCTTAGGTAGAGTTGGAGGTAGATTTTTGTTCCAATTTTTTTTTTTTAATAAAGGTGAATTAATCAACTCACGGCTTGGGAATAACAGTTTAAGAGAAATCAGAAGTGAGGCTGAGAGGAATGATAACCCTGATTTTACTACCAAGGTGGTGTGTTGATGAGGTGGTGAAGTTCTCCAGAGATCCCAGCTTCAGATCATTGGGAAATGAAGAAGCAAATTGTTCTTCCGAAAGAGTATCGGAAGGATATAAAATCTTTATCCCATGATTCTAGTTTGGCAGGACATTTAGGAAAACCACATGCAGGTTGCTGATGCATTTTCATTGGCCTGGTTTGAAAAAAGATGTGGCAACATTTTGTAGAACCTGTCCTGTGTGTCGAAAAGTAGGTAAGCCAAATCAAATTATCCAACCTGAACCATTAAAACCCATTCCAGTATTTTGTAGACCCTTTAGAAATATTGTAATATACTGTGTAGGGCCTTTGCCAAAGATACGGAGATGAAATTAATACAGCATCTGTTAACCATTATGCTTGTATCTGCACATTTCCCAGAAGCTATTCCTTTGAGGAGTATTCACGGTAAGAATATTGTAAGAGAATTAGTTAAATATTTTTCTTGAGTAAGACTGCCTGAGATTATCTAGTCAGATCAAGGAAGTAATTTCACATCTGGTATATTTAAGAAAATTCTGAAAGACTTGCATATTAATCAGAAGTTGTCAAGTGCATATCATCCACAGTCACAGGGTTGTTTAGAGAGCTTTCACCAGATACTTAAGAACACACTCAGAATGTATTGAAAGAAAGATGGGAATAGATTGGGATGAGGGTGTGCCTTTGGCTCTTTTTTTCTCTCAGGTATGTTGTACAGGAGTCAACTGATTTCAGCCCATCTCACTTAGCGTATGGCCATGATATGATGCTAAAGGAAAAGTGGCTTGGAAATGAGGTCCCTCCTAGTTTGGTAAAATACGTGTCTGATTTTAGGAACAGGTTGATGAGAGCCAGGGAAATAGCTGCTGAGAATTTGAAAAAGTCTCAGAGTGACATGAAGGTATGGTATGATAAGTATGCCAGCGATAGAAACTCTAAACCTGGTGAGAAGGTATTAGTGCTGTTACCATTGCAAGGAAATCCATCGAAGGCAAAGTTTAGTGATCCATGGGTGGTTGAGAAAAAGATCAGTGATGTAAATTATGTAGTTACCACTCCAGACAGACGCAAGAAAAAACAGTTGTGTCACATAAATTTAATGGAACTATACCATGAAAGACAAGTAGAAAGTGACAGAGAAAATAAGATAGTACTGCAAGTGACGTACAATGTGGTTGTTTGTAGGTGATTGATGAACCTGATGATGTTAAACTCAGTAGATGTGAGGATAAAGTTCTGCAGAATTATTTTGTAATTGGCATGTTAGATAGAAAGCTTGACTATTTAGACCCTGAAAAGAGGTGTGAAATTATAGAAAGCATAATTGAATATAAATCATTGTTCCCTGATGCTCCGAGGAGGACCAGTGTAGTTGTTCATGATGTCCAAGTGGAGAATGTTGCTCCTATTAAACAGCATCCTTACAGGGTAAATCCAGAGAAGAGGGAAATCATGAGGAAGGAAATAGAATATATGCTTGAACATGATTTGATAAAGCCCACTAACAGTCCTTTACGCTCACCTTGCGTTTTAGTTTTGAAACCTGATGGTGTTTCTAAAGGATTTTGTACAGATTATAGATTAATTAATATCATCCAAATTAGATTCATATCCCTTTCCCAAAGTTGACGAGTGTATTGGCAAGGTAGAGGATAAGAAAAATTAGATAAAGTAAACCTTACTGTAAATTTGATGAAGAATGGTGGAAACTATGCAGAATTTGACATTTTACCATAGAGACATTGTGGTTGAAAATTATCCATGGATTTCATCCTCCAATTTAATGTACTCTTTGCTGAATCACCCTGTTTGGGAAAAGGAGGGAATCCCCCAAGCTCTTAAAGACGCCTCTATCGTCAATATTTATAAAAACAAGGGATACCGGTCAGACTGTGGCAACTACTGCGGGATCTCGCTACTGTCCGTAGCTGGCAAGATTATCGCCCAAGTCCTCCTTAACAGACTATTACCCGAGGCGGAAAACACCCTCCCAAAATCTCAGTGTGGCTTTAGACCATCACGTATCACCACTGACATGATCTTTGCTGCCCGCCAGATACAGGAAAAGTGCAGAGAACAGCGTCGTGTCCTGTACATGGCCTACATCGACCTAACCAAGGACTTTGATTCAACCAACAGGGAAGCCCTCTGGCGGACCCTTAGCCGGTTTGGCTGCCCACTAAAATTCATCGCCATTGTGAGGCGACTCCACGACGGCATGAACGGCAGTGTCCTGCACAATGGAACCCAGTCTGAGTTATTCCCCATCCAAACGGAGGTTAAACAAGCGTATGTACTGGCACCATTTCTCTTTTCCATTTTCTTGGCTGCCTTCCTTACTCGAGCCAGTGCCAATTTAGCCGGCGGGGTGGATGTTACATACCGGATGAAGGATCTTTTCAAAATAAGACGACTCCAGGCAGGAACGAAGTTGTTGGCAGCTTCCATTACTGAACTTCAGTATGCAGACGACCACACCCTTCTTGCTTATACTGAACACGACCTACAGGAGATCCTGAACACCTATGCAGATGCGTATGCACACTTCGGCCTTGAGGTGAACGTGCGTAAGAATCGGATTCTCTTTTAGCCTGCCCCTGGTTCAGCTACACCTCTACCATCCATCCAGCTTAATGGTACTACCCTCTCTAATGTTACCCACTTTCGGTATCTCGGCTCCCCCCTGTCCACCACCGCGGATATCGATGAAAAGATTCAACATCGTGATCAGATGTGCATCCCAAGTCTTTGGCAGACTCCGTACCTGTGTCTTCAGGTGTAGGGAGCTGAAATTATCTACAAAGCTGCACGTATATCGAGCAGTGGTCCTCCCCACTCTGCTATATGGCAGTGAGACATGGGTTACATACAGGAGGCACCTCAAGTCACTTGAAAACTTTTACCAACGTAGTCTACGTTCCATCCTTCGAGTTCGCTGGGAAAACAAGAAAACAAATGCCAGTATTCTTGCTGACACCAACTGTAGGAGCATCGAGGCTACCATTATCCATGGACAACTACGTTGGACTGGCCTTGTTACCCGCATGGCTGACAGTAGACTGCCAAAGCAGCTACTTTTCAGTCATCTAACGAATAGTAACTGTAACGCTGGTGGGCAACTGAAAAGGTATAAGGATAGTCAAGACAAACCTGAATAAGTGCAAAATCGACCCCCCCCCCCCCCACCCCCTCCCACCTGGAAGGCGGTCACTTCACACCGTAACACTTGGAGGATCACCACACGAGAAGGAGTCAATACTTTCGAATTAGCCTGACTGCAAACCAAGGCAGACAAGCGCCAGCGCCGGAAAGACGATGCCGCCGCCGCTCCCGCACTAGATGGAGTCATTCACATGTACAGTCGGGGTCAAAAGTCTTGAACACTTGACAGTATTTGGCATGTAAGTACCCGAAGGTCTTAGGTATTATGGAGAGTTTTATCCCATTTTGTGGTTCAGGCATAATATGTGATGACAAGTAGAGTTATTAGTAGATCCCAATCATATACAGTATGTATAACTCAGAAGTAGATGCCAGATATTGCTAAATGTTCAAGACTTATGACCCCGACTGTACAACAACTGTGGACGACTCTGCCGGTCCCGCGTCTGCCTCTTTAGTCACCTTAAAACTCACCAACCTGAGTAACATCCTTCATAATTAATATCATTGTATCAAAGCTGGATGATCGTCATACTCGAGTTCGAGTGACAGCAAAGTAGTAATAGTAGTAGTAGTAGTAGTAGTAATGGGGGCGTGCGTGCGTTAGTGAGTGCGTGCGTTCGTGAATGCGTGCGTTTGTGCGTGCGTGCGATCGTGAGTGAGTGAGTGAGTGTGTGTGTGTGACTAAACCTTCTGTTATTATACACAATCACACTGCGTCCGGTCCACATTATAGCCCCGTTAGATAAATGCGGAAAATCCAGAAATGGCAACCCAGGATAAAACTACCGGTTGCTGTGTAATGATGTCAGATAACTTATCGCAAAGGAGGTACACTCACATGTAAAAAGTGTTCAGTTTTTAGCAAATGTTATCACATCTTCCTTTTGTTAAGGCTCTTTTGCTTCTGTATTTTTTTTTGTGTGTGTGTGTGTGTTCACCCAGTTACTCAGTTATTGTGGTTTGTTCCAACTTAGGGAGCATTTTCGTTGTAGAGTTTGCAGGTAATATACTAAAGTTAAAATGGTGGGATGTGTATAGGACTGTACAATGTACATGCCATTGCAGTTTACTCGCTCCCACCTCTCCTCTTATTATCTAATGGATGTAAGCTGTAAACATTTACGGATTGTATATTAAATTATATCGATAAACCTTACAACAGTTACAGGATCTATCGCTGTGATAGACTATCAACTTGTAATATTATGGTATTTACTATGAATGCCTGTCAGTAATTTAGTCATATATGTAATCGTGTTTCAGGTAGCCATGATCGTAGAACCATCCAATTTCTATTATTTTTTAACAATGCGGAAATGTCTGGATTAGTACAATCTGCGGGCCTAAAAAACTCCCAATTTCCTTGTCTTACCATCTCTAGCCTCAGTCCTTCCCTACACCCATTGGAGGGCCCCATCATTCAGTGGAGGGCCTTATCACCCAGCTGAGGGTCCAATCACCCAGCAAAGGGCCTCATCACCCTACGGAGGGCCCCATCACCCAGCTGAGGGCCCCAACCTAGCGGAGGGTTTCATCACCCAGCTAAGGTCCCCATCACGCAGCTGAGGTTTCCATCACCCAGTGGAGAGTTCCATCACCAAGCAGAGGGCCCCATCACCCACTGGAGGGCCCCCTCATCCGGGATAACTAATTCTTGGAAAATGTCGCGTTTCAGAAACTATTTCTCTCAGTCGCTCCGCTAACATTATGGTACAGTTCAGTCACCAGTTTTAAAACATGTGCTCAGGCAGGTACTGTATGGAAGAGGTAAATAAAATAAAAATGTAATGTAATGATTGTCAAAAAGGGACTACCGGTAGGTATGAAGCAGTTACCAGGCCACATGACCGAGGTATTCCCTGTTATGGGTGGTGAGGAAAGATGATACATACACCTGTTAAAAAATACGGTGTCGCTTTGACACAACGCAGCCGGAGGAAGATGTTAAATGGTATAATCGTCAGCTCAGAAACGACTTGTTCAATATTCCTTTTAGAGTGAGAGCGATCTTCGCTTATGATTTATAGGTGTGTCAGTGTTTGCAAGCTAATTGGTCCCAGATGAAGAGGGGGGGAACTGACGAAGCACCAAAAGCTACAGTGTGAGGATGGCACCAACGGTGGAAATGGCTGCAGAGAAAGTGGATGACGCAAACTTAAGAAACGGCAGTAGTAGCGATTACTGAGTGGCACCTGAGGAAGTGGCAGTGATCGCAGCCGAAGAATTGGTGGTTGTGCCAGTAGAGATGAGAGAGAGAGATACTGGAGAGCCTTGACTTCTGGAACTATGAAGGAGGACCTAAAGCATCACGAACCTCTCCCAAACTTTCTAATGTTCACCTTAATAAGTTATAAGTGTTTGCTGTAAGGTATCACGACATTATTATCATATAAATTCAATGAATATTAATTTAAAGTTACTTTTGAAATCATGGATACAAGAATTTCTTCAACTAAGGTCCACAGTATATCATTATAAGAAAAATCTATAATTAAAAAAGTTATCTGACAACAATAAGGGTAACAGGTATCTGAAATATTGGGAATGTTCCTTGCTTGACTTTCTTCCTCGTGATTTCTTCCTTTTAGATTCAGGGAATACCAGAACTAGATGGTTCGGTTTGATTCGAACTCCCAGAGTGTTGTTAAATTTGCCATCTCTTGTCCACATGAGGATGAGTCCTTAAGTCCCTTGGCTTGTTGGAGTTTTGGGAGCTGACAAGCGTTGATAATATCAAAGAATGGCCTCGGTGGCATTTCAAATCCATCTGGATACACACACTTTATGGGGTTCGTTGAGGACAGTAGATATACTCACTCGGAACTCTGCTCCTGCAGATCACTCCTGCCTCGTGTTCAATAGCACTCACTCTACCTCATACACAGCCTAGTGGGTAATTGCCTTGTACAGTTGTCTGAGAAACCATTGAAAAAAATGCTGACAGGTTCAACGTAGGATAATTCTTTCAGGATTTTCTGTGGGATACCGTGTTGGGCTTAGTCAGTGGGGTTGAGGTAGAGTTCCACCCAAGTGAGCAGTCTGAGCAATACCGACAGTGTTTCGTCTGCAACCAGCGCCAAATAGATCAAATTGTAGAAGCAGTTTCCATCCCTGTGGTCTTGACATCAATGAAATCTCTTATTGTCAATTGGATTAAAGACTGTGACAGTTCATTGGGTATGAGAGAGATTTTTCTTACGTGAAACGGCAGCATATGGTGTTGCATAATTCAGTTTATTTGCTAACAGTTTGCATGCATTTGCTTTAACCTCTGCATTTCTTCACATCTCTTATGATGGCTTTTTTATGAGTCTACAAGAGTACGTTTCCACTGAAAGCCTGTATTATTTCAAAGGCAAATACATGTTCAACACTGACATCACTTGGAAAATATACACTAAATGTTTTGAGGAAATGTATGTAGTAAATACGTTTTTTCTTTTAAACGGTACAAGTTCCGGTGTGTACAAATTGTGACCACTAATAGAGGTTTTAAAGAGCCATATACTCTGTTGTGTTTGCTCCAACACTAAAAGGCAACTAAGTGTAGCTGCGGGTAACAGAGTGAGGGAAGGTCTAGAGCAGGGCTATTCAACTGGCGGCCTAAGGGCCGAATTCGGCCCTAGAATCATTTGTTGATTCTGAGCGATTACAAAAAAATATATTAACCCTCTCGTTGTCCCAGTCCATACAACTCGAACTTGTTGACATCCAATCATCTTATGACCTGCGATAGTGAAAGCAGTCGGCGGGATATGTAAAATTCTAGACTAAGGAAATCAGTCAGGAAAAGTTTCCACACACAAGAAGACTTGCACTGTTTATCCTGACAATGTGATTCAACATAATTATACTTGTGAGACTTCATTCTCACATATGAATGCCTAACTTTGCTGCTCTTGTAAGATCCAAGAAGTGTATTTTTTCCTATTAGAGGAGAAATATATGAAAGGTACTTGTCACACATACAGAATTAACGACAGAGAAATATGAGAATAGATATAATTCAGTGACTTGCTGAGTGTGGCCTAACCAAAATGTGTTCATTTTTGCATTTTAATGAAGCCAATTGTATCGTAATGTTTGCTTAAATGCATGAATTATGTGCAAAACATTTAAATAAAAGCACTTAAAATAGAATTTATGCTCTTTATTGTTACCTTTTATTTTTATGTGTAAGTGCTTAGATCAGAAATTGGAAGTCGAAAATGTATGGCTCCTCTGTCAATTTCAATTTCATTATCTGGCCTCCATCCTAAAGTTGTTAAATAGCCCTGGTCTAGAGGATATACTTGCAAGCGCGCACGTAGTTAGCTGGAAATATTTTCTAACCCACATCTTGTCCTTGGCTGATCCGTAATGAACGTCATCAGTGGGGCGGGGTTTATGTAGAGTAATGGCTCTGCACATGCACAACAAAAAGGTTCACACTTCCGTTGGACTTGTCCTTGAGTCAGAGAAAGTATGTGCGGAGCATTTCGTGGAAGAGTTAACAGGAACACCTACCATAAAGGGAATTTTGATGTTTCCAATGAAAAAAGTTGAATATAATTCCCTTGAATTATATATATATGGTCAGATACATGGATATTTTGAGTTAGATAAATGCTTGAAAGACCATTTTAAAAGTATTACTAAATGCTGAACCATAAAAAAATGACTATGCTCAATGTCATACTAGGCCTGTCACAACTGTTTAATAAGTATCAACATGGTCAGATACACACAATATTATCTAGTGTTTCACTGTTGGAGTGTTTCATCAGAATCAAACTTTGGTGTTTTATTCAGATATAGTACCTCAGGCGGCTCACATTAACATTAACATATCCATTATTATACTCAAGTACAGTTTGTCCTCGATATATGAGGGGGGTGCGTTCCTGAAAACCCTTGCATAAATCGAAATCGCTTATATTGAATACTTAGTCAAATGGGAAAAAATGGGACGTATTCCATAACCCAAAATTAAAATGGTCCAGACCCATTTTCAAGGCAAATAAACCAAAAACAAATCAATATAATATTTTTTTAAATAATAGATAAAGCCAAAATTCAGTACAGTGTACTTAACAATAAAAACAAATACATAAACTTGGGTAGACGAGATGATGGAGGTGGTGGTAGAGGTTTTACATAGTGGGTGATGGTGCTGAATTAACAACTGCAGAGTCTTCAGGGTTGGAATCCATATCAGGGAGTATGATTTTTTTTTTTTAACGGGGAATAACTCACCCGGGCTTAGGTCATAGACCTAAGGGGCGATAAAATTAGAGTAAAAGGAAATTAAAAATAGAAAAGAAAAAGATTTTATCAATCTTCACCACGAAGACGCCGGAAAAATCAGCTTTTTGACTTGAGACAGATTGTATGAGTATGGAAACACAGAAGAAGGCAGAGCTTTCCACAGTTTGGCTGTGTGAGGAAAGAAATATGTACTATAACGGGTTATTCTAGTGTGACCTACAGCTACAGAGAAACGGAAGGCACCGCGGGCACGACGAGTATTACGAGCCCACGACCTTGCCAACGGTACACAGGATGCCAAATCCACCGAACATTGCCCGTTAAGGTACCTGTAAAAGAGAGAGAGAGTGAAGCAACATTGTGGCGAAGAGAAAGGGACGAAAGATTATTAACTAAAGGAGGAGAGTCAGCAAGATGAAATGCCTTTGATTCCACCCTATCTAACAGTCGGACAGAAGAAGAGCCACCCCAGATATGAAAGCAGTATTCCAAGTTAGGACGAATAAATCCCTTATAAACTTCAAGCAGCTGCTCAGCTAAGGCATCTGTGCAGCATTCCCGGCTTTAGCAATGTTGCGGATGTGTGGCTCCCATGACAAATTGGAGGAAATGGTGAGGCCTAGTGCATCTATTTTAGAACTTGGCAGAATGATTGCTTCCTGAAATGTGATTGGTGGGAGATCATCTAATTTGGAAAGTGTAATTGGCAAATACTGAGTTTTATTACTATTAAATTTAACCAAGTTTCTGCCTCCCCATTCGGAGATGCTGCACAAATCCGTATTGATTGATGAAATGATATCAGCTCTAGAAACATATCTAGTTTGAGAATTAGGGGGAAGGGAAAAATGTGAAAAAAGAGAGAAGAGTAGAATCATCAGCGTAAGAATGGATAGAATTAGACGGAGTGTGAAGTAAATCATTGATAAAAAGAAGGAAAAGAGTAGGAGAAAGAATATAACCCTGTGGAACGCCACTATTGGTAGAGAAAGAGCGAGAGACCGATCCCTCGACAGCAGCTTCCATTGATCGATTTTCAAGGAAGCTAGAAATTAGAAAACAAAGTGGGGGAGAGAAACCATAAGAACATAAGAAAGGAGGAAACTGCAGCGGGCCTATTGGCCCATACTGGGCAGTCCCGTTTACACCCAACCCCTATTGCTCATATGAGCATCCAATATGTTTGAAGCAATTCAGCGTATTCGAGTTAATGATGATATTTGGTAACTTGTTCCATTCATCCACTACTCTGTTTCCAAACCAGTGTTTACCTATTTCACGCCTAAATCTAAATTTGTCTAATTTAAAACCATTGTTACGAGTTCGCTCCTGGTTGGATAGTTTGAGTACCTTTGTTTAGAGAGCAAAGACTTGTGCCAAACCCTGTCAAATGCTTTGGAGATGTCGAGGGCCACGACGAAAGTTTCCCCATAATCCCGGAGAGGATGACCAAAGATGGGTGCAGTAGGTAGATCACCAGTAGATCTCGCCTGGCGAAAGCCATACTGGTGATCCGACAAAAGAGCGTCCAAGGTGAGGGAGAAAATGAGAGTAAGATAATTTCGAAAATCTTAGAAAGGGATGAAGTTAGGGCAATGGGGCTATAGTTAGAGGATTTGGAATGGTCACCCTTCTTCGGGATGGGCTAAACGAAGGCATGCTTCCAAGAAGAAGGAAAAGCTTGCGTTTTGAGGCAAAGGCAAAAGAGGCGAACAAGCACAGGGGCTAGAATTTCAGCACACTTCCTCCGAACACGAGGGGGTATTCCGTCCGGTCCATGCGCCTTACTCACATCCAACCTGGATAACACACCAGTAACCCTACGAGTGGAGATTATAGGAAAGTGCATTGGTTCAGTTGGAGGAGCGGGAGTAGGAGGGATAGAGTTGGGACCGTCTAAGGTGGAATTAGAGGAGAATAAGGTGCCTAAGAGATTGGCTTTATCAGGTAGAGAGTTGGCCATACAGTAATCAGGTCGGAAGAGAGGAGGAAAAGAGGGAGTGCAGAAGTTATTAGAGATGTTTTTGGTTAAGGACCAGAAGGATTTACTAGAAGTGTTAGTCAGGACAGCAGTCTTCTTTTTTATAAAATTCTGCTTGGCTCTATGAAGAATAGACTTACAACGATTCCTAGAAGTAATGAAAGAGGAGTGAGTAATAGGAGGAATTAGTTTCATAACTTGATACACATTATCTCTCTCCGTACATGCAAGAGAACAGAAACGATCAAACCATGAATGTAAAGCGGAAGTTTTGGTATAATTGGGATAAATGCACCTTTACCACCCTGTATAACCCCAGTAATGCTGTCAGCACATACCGAGCCGTCCCGAGTGGAAAAGCAACATTCATCCCAGGGAAAGTCGGAGAAGAATTCTCGCAAGGATTGCAAGTTTGCCCTCCGATAGTGCCATAGTTGGAGTTTAGAGGGGGGGGTGGGAGGTGGTCGTGCCCAGTTTGATTTAATATAAATAAGATTGTGATCAGAAGACCATAAGGGGGCAGAAATTGGGTATGAATCGTGTGAGGGGTTAGAGGTAAAACAAAGATCAAGAATATTTGGAAGTTGATTGTGTCGATGAGGAACATGTGCAGGGTGTTTAATTATTTGTTCCAGATCATTAAGAAAGGAAAAAAGAGAGTACCTCAGCTCCCCACGGGTCATCCCTTGCAGAGCCAAGCCACTCTCTGTGATGTACATTGAAATCCCCTAGGTAGAGGATCTCGGTGTTGGGGTGTGTGAATAGCAACGACTCATGGCAAGAAGTGAGATAGTCAAAGAGTTCGAAATAGTTGGTAGAGTTGGGGGAACAGTATAGAAAATAAAGAAAAATAGTCATAGGTGGTAGAGTTATTTTGAGCCAGATGACATCATAAAGAGAAGATTCAAGCTATAGTCGAGCTATAGGTGTACGTGTGTTGCAGTAGGCGCATACACCTCCCTTAGAACGGAAGGAGGTATAAAGGTTGTAGTTGGAGACTTGAAAAGGTTTGGGTGAAGCTGCTTTGGTCAGTTGAAGTTCAGATAGTAGTAAGAGGTCGGGGGAAGAGGTTAATAGATGGTGCTCCACAAAAGGAAAATTGGATCTCAGGCCGCAAATGTTGGAAAAATTAAGTGTGAAAAAAGCCGATCCTCCAGCAACCGCAGTGACGTTAGTTGAGACCCCAGTAGTTTGATGATGGTCAGGTCGGCCCTGGGGTCCACAACCTTCCCGATCAGTAGGACCCATCCGAGTAGGCCCCACTTTAATATTATTGTCAACTGATATCATAGGAAAATAAAAGAATAGAAATAATAGAACAGATCATGAGTGAGAAAGATTATATATGTTGTGTTGTTAGTAAAAGACAATTGAGACCCTGCAATTGTGTGTAAATAAGGCAGAAAGACAGATCAGCAACCTGGGATTTGGTCATAATTTTCGTGATGTCTTATGGCAGCAGTGTCTACGAATTAGACAACACTTTATGCTTCCAATATCTTCCCAGGCAGTAGTACCTCCCTGCTTGGTAGCTGCCTATTACATGTATAAGGCTGAATTTTGCTCGTAGTAAATGAATTCTTGGTAGGAATAGGGTCTTCGCATGTGAGTGAATTTGCATATGCTGAACTCGCATATATCGAGGACTTACTGTATACTGTACTAGGTGTTTCAGAAATATATTTCATAATTTGGGGGTGTATTCTGAGACATATATAAGGATAAATGTCATATTAAATCACTTCATGACCATCGTGAAAAAGAAAGGAGTATATAGAAAAGTTAAGAAAGGCGAAAATCACTTACTTGGTTACTATCAGAACCTAACAAGACAGGTAAAAACAGAAATTAGGAAAGCAAAGAGAAATTATGAAATCAAGATAGCAAACGAATCGAAAAATAACCCCAAAGCTTTTTATCAACTGTACAAATCAAAGGGTAGAGATACAATAGGTCAGGTCCCCTTAAAACTACGACAGGAGAAATGACTGATGATGAGTTAGAAATGTGTAGTTCGTTAAATAGTCATTTTCGCTCCGTATTCACAAATGAAAACCTAGCACAGTTTCCAGAAGTTCATAAGGTATATAACGACAGTATAGAAAATATGTTGATGAATATCAATATTGCTAGTAACGATGTGCTTAAAGTAATTAACAAACTGAAGCCTCATAAATCGCCCGGTCCAGACGAGGTATATGCTAGAATATTAAAAGAATGTAGAGATGAGTTGAGTAATCCATTAGCAGTTTTATTTAATAAGTCATTAGAATCGGGCCTAGTGCCAGAAGCTTGGAAACTTGCAAATGTAGTTCCGATTTTCAAAAAGGGTGATAAATCCATTGCATCAAATTACCGTCCCATTAGTCTCACGTCAATCATAGGCAAGTTGCTAGTCAATTATTGCTACAAAAATCAGAAGCCACCTTGAAACATTCAACTTAATTCATTCTTCTCAGCACGGGTTCACCCAGGGACGTTCTTGTCTCACAAATTTGCTTAGCTTTTTCTCAGAAGTATATGAAGCGGTAGATAATGATAAGTCATATGATATAATTTATTTAGATTTCAGTAAAGCATTCGATAGAGTCCCTCATGAGAGATTGATAAGAGAGATTGATAAGGAAGGTAGAAGCACATGGAATAGGTGGATCATTATTAAAATGGATTAGGTCATGGTTAACTGGTAGGAAACAAAGAGTCAGCATAAATGGATTAAAGTCAGACTGGGGTGCGGTCAAAAGCGGAGTTCCCCAGGGATCTGTATTGGGCCCTCTGCTGTTTGTTATATTCATTAATGATCTTGATTTAGACATAACTAGTAGGATTAGTAAATTTGCAGATGATGCCAAAATGGGGAGAGTGATAAATTCAGACAGTGACTTTGAACACCTTCAAAGAGATCTAGATACCTTACATGAGTGGTCAGTAGACTGGCAAATGAATTTTAATACTGATAAATGCAAGGTACTACAGATAGGGAAGACGAATACAAACGTTAAGTATAAACTAGGTAACACGGAAATAGAAAACTCAGTTTGTGAAAAAGTTCTAGGTGCATTTGTTAGCAACGACTTGAAACCTAGAAAACAATGTATTAGCGTTCGCAACAAGGCAAACAGGATTCTAGGGTTCATATCTAGGTCTGTGAGTAACAGAACTGCTGACGTTATCTTGAAACTTTACCTAGCATTAGTGAGGCCACACATGGATTATGCGGTTCAGTTCTGGTGTCCTTATTATAGAATGGACATAGATTCTTTGGAGAGAGTACAAAGAAGAATGACAAAAATGATCCATAATATTAGAAACCTTACATATGAAGAAAGACTGAAAAGCTTAGGCTTGCATTCATTAGAGAGGCGTAGAGTTAGGGGAGATATGATAGAGGTGTACAAGTGGGTGAGTGGGATTAACAAGGGTAAAATGGAAGATGTTCTGAAGCTCAGTAATAACGAAATAACTAGAACAAATGGGTTTAAATTAGATAAATTCCGATTCAGAAAGGATATAGGCAAGCACTGGTTTGGTAATAGAGTTGTGGATATGTGGAATAGGCTACTGAGTGCTATAGTAGGATCGGGGACGCTAGGGAGCTTCAAGACGAAGTTGGATAGGCACATGGAAGTGCTGGGATGGGTGTGAAAGGGATCTGCCCTGTATGGGCCAGTCGGCCTCCTGCAGTATCCCACTTTCTTATGTTCTTATGTTGTTCTTATAGTTTTGGAGTTATAACACATGTGTGGAGAATAGATAATGAGCCAGACCTCTTCGACTCTCACTCCGATAACCTCTACCTCCAACAGATCCCTCGGCTTGATTAATATTCATTCATAATTCAATGATCGAAGGACCAGTGTATAAAAAAACGTTTATAATAAGAAAATAAAAAAGATTCCTACCCAACTTCAGTGGAGAAGGAATATTACGAGAAGTGACGATCACCTACTTGGCCTCGAAGCTCCTTTGAAGCCTGAAATCAACATTAGTAATTATTTGTTTCATTTATTGAATTATAACTTATATTTGAGTGGACTAGTCATATTTCATATATTCTAGATGATCAATACCAAGCGCCGAAATATTTACCCTTTATGTTGAATAAACTTGCGTCGTAACGATACACCACCTTGTTTTCTACGAACCTACCTATGCCCATAAATAAGATATAATTATTAACTAAGTACAGGATATTAACTCATAATCCCCTATACCAAACTAATTGTCACTTATCTAAATTGAGTGAGAGAATTCCGTATTTCTTCCACTACGGCTGTTTTGAAGGCAATGCCTCGGCTACCCAGTACTCTCCCTGAGCCTCCAGTCATTACTAACGTCAGTCGGGGATACCAATTACTCAATTAATCATTTAACTATAATAATAAATGATTTTCATATTGATTTATTACTAACAAATACGCAATATTTAATGAGTTAATTATTATTTATTCAATAGAGATTATGTAGCGAGTTATTATTTATTGTAACTCGTGAATTCAATTTAGGGTTCGTAATCAACAAGCATGATTATTTTGGTTACTCATATTTTCCCAGTTTCTATTCTGACTTAAGGAGTAGATTGATTGAAACATTGATTGAAACAGTTTATTTAGCCAGAAAAATACAGATACAGAGTGGATAATAATAACAATATTAACATGGCTGAGCCAGTTGAGAACCTGAGCTTTCTCTGAGGCACCTGATATATACTATACATTTATCATCAAGGAAGTATTATGTAACGTTTAGTATCATCTGGAATAGTACAATAGCATGGTAGTAATAGTACACCTCATAATGTTACCACGGTTATCACTTCAATATTTATTTATTTTATTATTTTTATTTTTTTATTTATCTTTTTATTTTTTGTATTGATACATACATATACACATGCATATACATATACACACACACACACACACACACAAATATATATATATATATATATATATATATATATAATCAACGACCTCACCAGCAAGGAATCGAACCCTCGACCTACTGGGTGGCCCTAGGGAACGCTTACCGGCTAGCCCACAAGGACACTAAAAGCAGTTCTAGACTCTGTTATATTTCACACAAAGCCTGTTCATCGAGCTGATGGCGCCGTGAACCTCATTGGGAAACTGCCCGTGCCTCGTATGTGGTGTCAGTAGCATTTTACCGAATCCAGCTGGTATGAAACGCGAGGTACATATATATACTTCATTTTTAGTCCATTTAACACGCGGACTTTGAACATATAATCAACGACCTCACCAGCAAGGAATCGAACCCTCGACCTACTGGGTGGCCCTAGGGAACGCTTACCGGCTAGCCCACAAGGACACTAAAAGCAGTTCTAGACTCTGTTATATTTCACACAAAGCCTGTTCATCGAGCTGATGGCGCCGTGAACCTCATTGGGAAACTGCCCGTGCCTCGTATGTGGTGTCAGTAGCATTTTACCGAATCCAGCTGGTATGAAACGCGAGGTACATATATATACTTCATTTTTAGTCCATTTAACACGCGGACTTTGAACATATAATCAACGACCTCACCAGCAAGGAATCGAACCCTCGACCTACTGGGTGGCCCTAGGGAACGCTCACGGCGCCATCAGCTCGATGAACAGGCTTTGTGTGAAATATAACAGAGTCTAGAACTGCTTTTAGTGTCCTTGTGGGCTAGCCGGTAAGCGTTCCCTAGGGCCACCCAGTAGGTCGAGGGATCGATTCCTTGCTGGTGAGGTCGTTGATTATATGTTCAAAATCCGCGTGTTAAATGGACTAAAAATGAAGTATATATATATATATATATATATATATATATATATATATATATATATATGAAAACCTTTGATCTAGATGTATGTTAGTTATTTTGTGGGTCCCCTTTTTTCTGACCTGACTTGACTAGTCACGTCACCACCCTTCTCTTAAGCTCCTCTATGTGTGTGTTGGTGTGGGGATTAGTGGATGTTATCATTTTGACCTGACCTCATGTTTTTAGGTCACCCTGTATATTTAAGCCTCTCTCTGTCCATGTAATCCAGTTGCCTCTGAAGATGTCTTGAATAAAGACGAAGGCTAAGGTACTCCGTTGTTTCCATTTTCCCGTGTGATTTTATCAAGATATATATGCAAGTAAATCACTGTAGGTGCGCGTGATCTAGGTATACGCTGATAACCACAAGGAAAGAAGAAAACACGAAGTTCCCAAGCGCTTTCGTGTAATTCACATCTTCAGGGGTGAGTACAGACTAAAGAGAAATACAAACCAAGGTGTTTATATACAGAGGAGGGTGAGACCAGGTCCACAATGGTCAGGTATTAGGTAATGACCCTACTAATCTTTAAATAGCACACAACGGTTGGTGGTCAGGTCAGATGGTCAGGTGACCCGACCTTCTCACCTGATTGCAAATCTTCTTAATTACAAAATTGTCCAGCTTGTACATGCCGTTACTCAAATTCATGTTGAATGCTTCGGTATGTTTAATAAGACTAGATTCTATGATGTTCCTACTATCAATTGAATTACATGGTAATATTGAGGAGGCATTATCCCAGTCAATGCAATGCTTGTTATCCCTCAAATGAACAAACAGAGCATTGGATTCCTGGCCTGTCCTAGCACTGTATTTGTGTTGTTTAATTCTAGTTGCAAGACCTTTACCTGTCTGGCCTAAGTTCTCGGGCCATTGTGAGAAGAAGGTAAATCAGGCAAATAAATTATTGGGTCTTATAAGAAGGTCGTTCAGATATCTAGACGGTCCGTCCCTCGTGACGATCTTCAGGAGTGAAGTGCTTCCCCATCTGGAGTACTGTCACCCCATCTGGTCCCCGAGATATGCTAGGGACTGTCAGTTGGTTGAAAATATTCAAAGGAGGGCCACCAAACTGGTGCCTGCACTTCGGCACCTCAGCTACCCTGAGAGATTGGAGCGCCTGAACTTGCCTAGCTTATACTACAGACGGGCAAGGGGGGACCTAGTTGAGGTTTATAAGCATCTCAGGGGGCACTACTCAGTTGAGTGTCCTTACTTGGAGCTGGCGGACGCTCGCCCCACAAGGGGTCACAGCTCAAGATTGAAGAAGCCGCAAGTCCAGAAAACCGTGAGGGCAAACTTTTTCGGAGTGAGGGTTGTAAACTCTTGGAACAATCTACCAGAGAGTGTTGTGACGGCACCGAGTGTGAGCTCTTTCAAGAGAAGACTTGACCAACACTGGAGCGGGTTCAGGTACATTCAGGAGCCGGTGCATGCCCAATATTTGCCAACAGTGCGTGACAGAGACGTGACCGATCGCCCGGGCGGCTAGCGAGCCGACCTTTTGGTGAAGAATACAAAGGAAAAGAGACGTGACCGATCGCCCAAGCGGCTAACAAGCCGATCAGTGGCGAAGAGGATAAAAAAAAAAAAAAAAAAAGTAAAACATATTACATTCCTTGCAAGGAACTTTATAAATGCAACCAATTGTGTTGTTGGGGGAGTTCTTGATTAACATTTGTTTAACAGTGCATGCGTTTTTAAATGCCACATTGACGTTCCTTGTGGCATTTAAAAACTTCGTTTTCTCTTCTTTCCTTGTGGTTATCAGCATATACTGTACCTAGATCATGCGCACCCACAGTGAGTTACTTGCATACACATATACATATAAATTAGAGTGGACTTTAAAAACATATGTATAATGGGGAGCAGTACAACCTGGGTTGTGCAGTAATAAGGTTGAACAAGAGAACAGAGCTTTCAGGATTATGTCTAGTTGGCAATTATGTTTATTGCAATGGTAATAACTTATTTAGTTACATGATAATTTCCGATAAAACGGATTTGATGGTACAATAAAAGCAGGTACTGTAAATATAGTAAGTGTTACAAGAAATTTTAATACTTCGACAATAGATATTTTTTAGAGATGATTTAAAGGAGGGGAGCGTAGTCTTTGCTCGGATGTGTGGGGGTAAGTTATTCCACACCTTCGCACCATGATATTTTATGGAGGTCTGGGACTGAGAGGAGCGCATGGGGGGTGGTCTTAGTAGCTCTGGGCGCCTTAAGTTGTATTTCTGATTATTCCGGAACTGGAAATAATTATTGTCAAGCAAGTGATTGATTCGGATTTGCCCCCGAGGGGGCTAGTTTATTGGGCACCCCCTTACATCCTGTGCAAGGTGAAGCGCAGAAGCGTTTACAGCGCCCAACAGGGAAGTATGAAAAGTTCATACTTGCCTTTATGACTCGTACATTAAGGGCGTAAAAGCCTGAAGGGTCATAGGTTCTGTCAAGTTACATAAAGTGAGAGAATGATGAGTGTGTGGGGAGAAAGTTCCCGGTACATTTTATCTGTTTATGGCAAAGAGTGGCAGGTCCCTAATAATGTCAAATGCCAGGCCTGTGACTAGGAGGAGGGATATCTGGTCTGGGAGGGAAGAGGTGTTGGTAACGGCTGGGGACCTGTAGGAGGAGGTCTTAGGGCAAGTGAGGATGTAGTGAGAGAGGGTGTGAGAGTCGGGTTGGCCACAAAGTTTACAAACAGTGCGGTGAGGCTCAGGGTTGCCAATGTACTCCCATAGGTACCTGTACCCTAGGCGCAGTCTCATGTATATAAGCTGTTGAGATCGAGTCAGGGATTGATATTCTTTGTAGTAGCGGTTGTCGTCACCGGTTACAGCGTCATAGTGGCATAGTGTGAGAAGTGATTGATAGATTTGTAAACAAAGAGGGCACAGCAGTATGTGTTAATATCCTCGAATTTTAAAAATTTCAATACAGCAAATTTTTCGTTTGTGTGATCTGTTTTTTTCAAGTAGGTCATTGTCCATACATCTCTTTTTTGTGTAATAACCAGATATTGTGTTTTTGAAGAGCCAGAGGCCCCCCATAGTGTGTGACAGTGTATCAGGTGTTGGTAAATAAGATCATGATAGATTTCTTTCATTGCTGTGAGAGTGAGTGACTGTCGAGTGTGATACATGATACCGTACTGTTTATTGATTTTACTGTGAATGGCTTGTATGTGGTTTCTCCAGTTAAGTTTCTCATCAACAATAACTCCGAGGAAATTAGTATTTTGTTCGCGTTTGAGGACTATATTACCAATGTACAGGGGGTTCAAGTCTGGAGGTAAGTTTTTTCTTCTGTGAAAGATCGTGTAGTGGGTTTCTCGAGGTTTAGGGTCAGTTTATTACGTATTACCCAGGTCCCGACTTTAGTTAATTCAGTGTTCATAGTTCTCATCAAGAAATGGAGGTCTGAGTTGCTGGCATAGAGATTACCCTCGTCTGCAAATAAGTTGTATTTTATGAGTGAGCTGGCGTGGACTATATCGTTTATGTACAACAAAAACAGTACTGGACCGAGAATTAAACCTTGGGGGACTCTATACAAGATTGGCGAGGAGTCAGATTGGTGGTTATTATAACAGACATACTGCGTCCTGTTGGACAGATATGAGGTAAACCAATTGTGGGACAGGCCCCTAGCGCCGTAAAGTTCAAGCTTTGAAAGGAGGAAGGTATGGTCGACAGCATCGAAGGTTTTAGAGAGGTCCAAGAATATACCGATTGTGAACTGACTGTCATCAAAGGAATTTAAGATGTCATTAGTAAAGGATAGCAGAGCACTCTCAGTCGACCTTCTTGCTCTAAATCCAAACTGAGAGTCTGTAAAGAAGTTATTAGCATTGCAGAAGAAATTTAGTCTATTACATGCTAGCTTTTCCAGTATCTTACTCAAGGCTGGGAGGACCGATATGGGGCGGTAGTTCTTGAAGAGACCTTTGTCCTCAGATTTTGTATATGCTGGGTGGACTTTAGCAATTTTCAGTTTATCAGGAAAGACACCACTAGTGAAGGAGGAGTTACAAATGTGTAGAACACATAGTAATAAGTGGGCTACTTTCTTAATGATACTCATTGGTATATTGTCTTCGCCTGCTGCTGCATCTTTGGACATTTTTATGATCTGCTGTGACAGGGGATAAGAATAGTTCATTTTGCTGTCTGTTTTGCAGGTAGGCTCTAAATTCCTCATGGTGATCAAGGATGCTCTCTGCAAGATTTTTGCCAACATTAATAAAATATTCATTGAAGTGGTTAGCAATGAGGGAGGGTTCCGTTATAACTGAATCGTTTATCATAAAAGCTGAGTGGGGGGCCGAAGGCTGAGTTTTCCTGTTCTGAATAGAACTTATGACATTCCAGGTTTTCTTACTGTCGCCTGATGCTGACTGGAGCTTATTTGTATAATAGTTACGTCTGGCATTCCTAACTGCTCGGGTTACTCTATTTCTGATACTTCGGTAAGCATCACCGAAAGTTATGAGTCTTTTTCCAAATTTCCTTTGGAGTTTGTGTCTTTCCTTTATCATTATCTTAATTTCGCTTGTGATATAGGGTTTGGAAATGGGTACAATTTTCACTGACTTAGTCTTGAGCGGGAAGCATAAATCAAAGCAAGCATTGTAGATGCAAGAGAAGTTACAGCTGTTCACGTTAGGGTTGTTGGAGGCATAGACAAGATCCCAGTTAGCATTCATTAGGTTGTTTTCAAAAAGGAGCATGTTGTCGGCGCAGTATTCTCTGTATTGTATTGAGACTACTAGACCTTTCAGGTCTTGTGGCTGTTTTATACATGGCAAAAACTGGGAAGTGATCTGAGATATTGTTAAAAATAATTCCACTTGCTAGGTTGTTAGGAGTGTTGCTAGTCCAGATATGTTCTATCACAGTGGCAGAGGTGGCAGTTACTCTAGTGGGTTTGGTTATAGTGTTGAAGAAAAGTTTAGAATGACAGGTAGCAAGAAGGTCTAATACTGAGGTGTCGGTTTCTGATTTTATTAGATCAAGGTTGAAATCTCCTGTGATGTAGCAGTCTTTCCTCTCTTATATTATGTACACTAGCCTCTCCTGTCGGGGATAATTTTTCCATATAAACATCACCATATCCCTATTAATTATACAGTTTCAGTGTAACCCAAAACAATTTAGATTATATACAATCTTAAATTAATTTTACCCTTTCCTGTCAGAGAATTCTGACAACATGACAGTTGGGGTTGAAGTGTAATAAAATCTACTGAGTGTAAATGAAATTTCCAGCATTGCTGATACAATTTATTTTCAATCATTTACAATCTAATATGGATTTTATAGTAAATGTTCTAAGTTCTGGCCCTCTACCTGAATGCAAGCTTCAGTCTGTTATTAAAGTAACTGTGATACACGTTCGAAGATTCCAGGGTATTTTACGTCCATAGATGTGCTGTAGTCCTCTCCTACCTAATTTTGCGGTGTAATTCCGAAACTATGAGGTATTGACACTATGGTCATGGAGTCATTTATCCTTATGTATGTCTCAGTAGTACGTCGCCCAAATTATTTAACGTATTCCCAAAACACTGTCTATAGAAGCCGTGCATTGACTCTCACTAAGATGTTTGTGCATAATGGGATGTTTTTGATATTAAGTGAATATATGGTAGAGATCAGTGTTAACAAAAATACAATGCACAAACTTTCCTGGGATCAGGTTAAGAAGTACAACATTACCAGTCTGAGCAGCCACAGTTTGGACAATTGTCTCAGTAAAAGTTGTGATCAGTTTTAGAAGTGATTCATAGCCAATGGAATGCCCACTAGCATGGAATACTTGGACAAGTTTCTTTGATCTAGTTGCTTGGTACAGTCTCTCCCAAAAGTAAATTAACTCTCCCAGCCAGCTCTTGTTGCACTGCCTGCTTCAGATGTTTGAAACTGTCTCAGTACCAACTAGAACATGAAATTGATACGAATGAATCAAAAGGTTCGAAGTAACAGACTCAAGTTCATACATCTGAAGCAGGCAGTGCAGCAATAGCTGGCTGGGATAGTTAAAGAACTTTTGGGTGAGACTATACAATGTGTTAACAAAGCCAGTATGTTTTGGGGTCCACTTCTTGCCTCTGCTGCTACCAAAAACCAAATCCTGGTCACACTAAAGACTTTGTTTCTTAGAATCCTGATATGAATCATATGATTCATTGTCTATTACAAATGTACAGTCGGGGTCAACGGTCTTGAACACTTAACAATATCTGGCATCTACTTCTGAGTTATACATATATGATTGGGATATACTATTAACACTACTTGTCATCACATAATATGCCTGAACGACAAAATGAGATAAAACTCTCCTTAATACCTAAAACCTTCGGGTACTTACATGCCAAATACTGTCAAGTGTTCAAAAATGTTACATTGGTTAATTCACCAGTTAACCAGGTTGGTACACATATAATAAAATTGGGCTTTTGACAACGAAACCCAATTGAAATTTCTTGCTTTATTATAAAAGTATTATGTTTATAATTCCTGAGTGTATATCAACCGTAAGTTCCACTATTTATGAGTGAATGAGAAAGATGATGGCGTTTATGTATATAAACATGAATCAACGTCCGTTCGATAAAAGTTGGTGTCAGTGACTGACTCAGGCATCGCACTAGTGGGCGCTTACATAGATGCTGACATATGGGCTTCTCCCTCTTGGGAAAGTTACCCTTCACGTGATCAGTTCATGTCTTACTCATAGTTAGTGGAAAATTACAGGTGGTGAATCAGAATATAAATCAGATGTAAGAAACCATTAATATAATACGTTCTGTTGATGAGACAGGGGCCATTACATCGCTCGGTCACCTAAAACCAAGCTCCGTGAAGCCTAAAGAAGCTCACAGAATACAGTACATCCTAGACAACCCTAACCATGTTATAAACAAAGGTGTAGACACTAAGCTGGGGATTCTACTACTGTAGGGGTATTAGCTACTACAGGGGACCTAAACTTTAGTGTCTTACAGGTTAGAATGTTATGAACAACGTTCATCTTGGATGACAAAGACTTATAATAACAGAACAGAAACATGATTGCCAAAATTAACATAATTGAGGGAATTGTGAGGCTTGGTATAGCAAATTCCCGTGATAGATAAAATGGCAAATTATTACTCAAATCAGCAAATTGTGTCTCTTTCAAGAATGCTATGACTTTTAATTTCTCTGAAACTGAAGGTTCCAAGTGTTCCCTGAAGAATGCAGTGATGGGTAGGGAAACACCCGGTAACACTGAAGTCCATTTATTTGGATAGGAGAAATACAAGTGGTGACTAGCGTGTGCCATGCACAGCCCACAGAGTCAGACTGAGACTGCCTTGCCATATGGCAGCCTCGGGGCAATGTTGCCACATAACACGTGCAGTGTTGCCATGTAATTAAATACATAGGTGCTACTCGGCACAGTAGTTTATATACAAGGTTGCTACTCGGCACAGTAGCTTAGATACATAACCTACATCTCCCTCCCCCCCCCCCCCCCCTCACGCTCATAGTCTTTGTCTTGAGCGGACTTCTTAGTCCTAAGTCGCTCCGAGCGTCGAGGTGCACTGTGGGACGGACCCTCGTGAGGTGTAGGGGACTCGTCCTCGGTCAGGGGGCCAGCAGCAGGGGGTGGGACTGGCCGGAGGAAGCGGCGGTTCCTCCACCAGACACAGCCACTCGGCATCCTGACCTTGTAGTCCCGCGACCGGCTGACGCCCATCACTATGCCCACCTTGTCCCAACGTGTCGTCGTCGGGTCCTGGACGCGGACAAGGGCACCAATCTCCAGTGGCTGAAGAGGGCGGGCACGGTCGTCATACCGAGCCTTGGCGTCCTGGGCACGCGTAGCGGCGCGACGGCCGCAGCTCTCGGCTCTGGTCTGCCAGTCCTTCCCAAAGGCCATGGCATGTGCAGGAACGCAAGAGCGGAGAGGGTGACCATACAGGATGTGGGCAGGGGAGCATCCTGTGTGGGTGGGAGTGGATGCGGGTTCTGGGCAGCTCTGTGCGGCAGTGCCAGGCGCGTCGCTCGTTGACTCACGCACCAAGCTGGCGGTGTACCGAGCGGCTGGGATCTGCTCGGGAAAGTCTCTGGGCACCACGCCTAACTCCTTGCAGTGCTCCCATGACAACAAGGGTGTAGCGAGAGTAGGCTGCACGTCAATCCATCCGTGACACGACCTGTCGCCGTAAGTAATCTCCGCTTGAAAGGAGCCCACAGCGTCTGGCATCTGAGAACCATCCGCATTGTAGTACTGCAGCTGCGGCGGTGGTCCCAGGCCGCGTTTGGTGAGGCCCAGTTTCTAGAGGTGCTTCAGGCCTATCACCGTAGTATCAGCGCCGGTGTCCGGTATCACCTCGATGTGACCCAACACATCACCGTGTGTTACGGCGACGCGGATGGTAGGGGAAGGGGTAGCCCTGGGGAGTAAGGTCGAGTCCACCCTTCTGATGTGACTCAGCTGCTGCTTGGGGCTGCATGGGCCATCTGAAGTGGGCTGCGTGGGCCATCTGAAGTGGGCTGCGTAGGCCATCTGAAGTGGGCTGCGTGCGAACCACCCCGAGGGAAGTGCGCTGCTTTCCTCCTCGTCTCGGGCTTTTGGGCTTGGGTTGGCGGCAGCACTTGTCATAGTGTCCATAGCGCCGCAGGCCTGACACTTGCGGCCTCGTGCAGGGCACCTGTCTGTGTTAGACCAGTGGCCCTTAAGGTCACACCCACGAAACAGTGCGTCGGCAGCCGGGAATGTCTTGGGGCCATGTTGCTTTCCACAGCTGCCACAGGAAGCACTAGGCGGAGGCGTGGAAGAACGTGCGGCAGCCTTCACGTTGTTGGCCGCCTTCTTACCCTTCTTGTACTGTGAGATAGCTCTCACAGCAGGTGGGGCCCGTAAGGCAGAGGTGGCGGACTTGGTGGCCTCGTATGACCGACATTCAGTCACTACCACCTGGAGTGTGGAGGAAGAGTCCAGGGGGATGAGTCGCTGCACCAACTCTTCTTGCCTGACACCTGTCAAGATCCTGTGCTTGATCCAGGCTTCCTCACATTCCCGGCTGTGCGCCTTGCAGACGTCGATCTCCTCCGACGAAATCTTCAAGCGTACAAAAAAGTCGTCAAAGGATTCATTCTCCGCCTGCTTGCAGCTGGTGAAGGCGCGGCGACGCAAAGCCTCATTATTCCGACCCTTAACGTGTTCCTGCAAAAGGTCGAGCACATCTGTCACTGAAGAGGTAGAATCGGGAGGCACTTGCAACGTGTGCTCCAAAACTCTCTGGGTCTCCAGCGACAAACACATCTGCAGTTGGATGAGCTGTTTGTTTGGAGGCATGCTGTCAAGGTCCACCATCGTGGAATAATCTGTCCAACGCCGCCTCCACTCACGAAAAAGCTGAAACTTGACGTCTGGTGAGAGGACGGGTGGTGGTTGAACAGATGCCTTGGGAGTTGTTGGAGTAGCAAAAGTACCTGGAGGACGCTGGTTTGGTGGAGGAGGGAGGGGACTGGCGCCTTGGTGCGCGAGTGAGGGAGGGTGGGTTAGCGCCATGGTCGCCAATAGTGCATCAAAACGCGCCTTTTCCTCCTCTCTTCATGTCTCCTCCCTCTGAAATTCCATTTCTCTGCGTCGCTCATCTCTGTCGTCCACCCACCTCAGAATTGTGGCAATGTCCGTTGCTGTAGGTGAAGGATGAGGGGCGGTGGGTGCAGAAGCTCCATCCGTGCCCGGTAGAGGAGAAGGTGGTGGGGAGTCGTGTCTCCCATCTTGACGTTGTCCCTTCTTGCCGCCCATCTTAATATGCTTGAACTGAGCTGTTTAGTATATAAAGTGGCGCCTCATCAGCTCGAACCACATAAATAACGCATAGAGTCCACTGTTCTGTCTGTGGGTGCGCGTGTGCGTGCGTGTATGTGTGTATGTGTGTGTGTGTCTCAGAGCAGAGCGTGGTGGCTGGCGGAGACAAGACCGTCAGTGTCTCCCCGGATGTCACAAGAGAAGGGTGTACGCCTGCGTGCTCCGTGGGTACCACGAAAAAAGAGGCCATTGCTCAACTCTCAACTCTAGATACACTGATACACTGACACAAACACAGCCACCGTCACTAAAACGCACTGTGATGGAGAAACACTGCACGTCGCAGCGAAACACAACGCAACACAACACAGCACACACTAAGAGTCACGTGCACATCGCCGGCAGTCGCACATCGCCGGATAACTGTCCATTGTTCACATGCTTGTAAGTCCACAGATCCTACTCACTGCGCCATGAAGGTTCCAAGTGTTCCCTCAAGAATGCAGTGATGGGTAGGGAAACACCGGGTAACACTGAATTCCATTTATTCGGATAGGAGAAATACAAGTAGTGACTAGCGTGTGCCATGCACGGCCCACAGAGTCAGACTGAGACTGCCTTGCCATATGGCAGCCTCAGGGCAATGTTGCCACATAACACGTGCAGTGTTGCCACGTAATTATATACATAAGTGCTACTCGGCACAGTAGCTTATATACAAGGTTGCTACTCGGCACAGTAGCTTAGATACATAACCTACAGAAACAATTTGAATATCTTTTATAGTGAAATTCATGACAGGAAGTGGAATTAAGGCAGACTTGAGTTATATATTCAAGGCAAAATGATGATGAGTAGGCAAGGTGCGTAATGAACCACAAGTGATTTCACAATAATCCTGAGTCTTGTAATGCCTTTTCACAACTAGCTGCTTAACAGCATCATGGCTTTTGAAAATAACAGTAGTAGTATTTGGAAAGAACAAGTACTGCACATTGTGAAGATGAGCGCCAAACACAGTTTTGAGACCAACTGGCCTATAGCTGCATTGCGCAAGCGCTGTATGTACATTGGTTTGTATGACTGCCAATTCACATATTCCCTCTGCAGCAGGAATAAACTCGAACATGTATGCTGGACATACGTGCAGGTGTAGATATGAAGACTTACACCGTGACAGTACCTTAGGATCCTCTATTGCCAATAAAGAATAATCTTCATCTATTAGGAAAAGTTCTTTAGGCCTATCCAGAGTATACAGTGTGTCGTTAACAAACCAGGGGAAGGGTTCCAAATGCCATGCATTAAACTAATGTTGATCTCGCAAGGAATGTGGATGAGAATAGCATTGTGCGTGAGAATCGACTCCAACAGCGGGTAATAATATTCAACCTCATTGTCATTAAAAATAGGAGTTAAGTTATACTGCAACTTGGCTATCTGTAAAGCGCCCAAAGCGTCTGCACAGGCACAAGCTTTGCGTCCACACGTCCTATCCCTGCATCTACAATGCTGTCAATTAGTACATTTTTACAGGTTACAATCTTCTGAACTGAAATTTCCGCAGCATGCAAATATTCTGTGAAATAAAGGAGCCATTCTAACGTCGGGATTGATTTCTGTAGCCTAGTAACAATCCTCGATACTTGGTTAGACTCCGCTATTATTGCATTAACCTTTGATTCTAAAGCAGTAATCGCATGAAAGGTTTGAGAAACAACACGATTCTGTTGAGATACAGCTTGAACGACAATGTTCATTCGGGCCTCCAATTTAGGAACATCATCGGCCATTGCCGTGCCAAACAAAGTGCCTTGGATAAGACCCACAAAATTAAATAGACCCCGTTTTTGTCGTGTCTGAGAATGCATTTCTTTAGCAACATCCACTTCAGACGCTGGTAATCTCTCTCCAACATCGACGAGAAGCTTGCGAAGGTTCTGGAGACGAAAGTGTAGAAGGTCAATAGTTTGTGAGACTATCGTCGATTCATTAGTAGCTGCGCTGAGACCATGAAGGATGTCCAATGCTGACTGTAGTTGGGCGTCAACGTTGTCCATCTGACGTGGAAGCTGGAGCAGTCCCTGGGGCTCATACTTGATGCTCACCACGTCCTCAACTATGAGAACGCGTCCAAGAGGTGCAACTAACGCACAGGCCTGAGGACGGATGTGGACATGTCTGTCAACACAACGGTGCAACAACACAGTAGAAGCGACACTGTGATGTTCCAAGCCATTGGGAACACTGTGCTTCTGTACAGTCTGTAAAGAGGAGTCTATCACATCATCATCAACTGTAGGCAATAAAGTCTCATGGGTCGTTTTAAGACGATCCGCATGCACGACATCTGCAATCTATGCATTAGGCTTCGAAATTTGTTGCCTGTTTCTTTGGCAATAATGCGGAATGGACCTGAAAATTTAGCCGAAAGCTTGGAGTCCCTTTCTAGTTCTCTTACCATAACAGCGTCCCCTACGTTTAACACGATAGGTTTAGCACGTTTATGTTGCGTGATCATCATTTCGGCGCGTGACGCCGCTATATGTGATCGGACTTGGGTATGAATATCCGTAAAGACACGAATTTGTTTTGCCGCGAAATCATTCATATTATAAACGGGTACGGCGCATCTGTAAGGATGTCGTAATGTAGACGTTTATCGGTACCATAGACAATGTAGTCGGGTGATTTGCCCGTAGAGCTATTAATCGACCCATTGATAGACGCTGCAACCTGCTGTAACCAATCTTCCCATGTGTATTGCAAATCACTGACAATCGGGCGCAGTATCTCCAGGATCTTGCGATTGGTTCTCTCAACAAGGCCATTAGCCTGTGGATGATAAGCTGTCACAAAACTTTGTTTAATTCCATATTGCGCACATATTTGTGCTACTAGCTGATTCTTGAACTCTGTCCCACTGTCAGAGAGCAGAACTTTAGGCTTAGTATATGGACATAAAAGATTCATCACTAATGCATTGCCACAGCATCGGCCGTTTTAACTTTTAGTGGGACCAAGACCACGAACCTGGAAAAATGATCCACACATACTAAGACGTACACTGATTCCTGATGACTCCTCGGGAGTTGTAACAAGTCAATAGCGACTGTGTCAAGCGGACGGTCTGGTGTAGGATATTGTAGAATCTGGGCTGGTGATCCTGTAGAACCTTTATGTTGAGCACATGCCAAACATTTAGCAATGTGTAATTCTATGTCTTTCTTCCTAGTGTACCAGAAATACTTCTTTTGTAATTCCGCTAAGCATTTGTCACGACCCTGGTGACCTGCTTGTGGGACATCATGGAACAATATTATAATCACTTTACACAACGTGTCAAGTACGACTATTTGAGAAACATTACCCTCTGGCGTCTTTTTCGACCTATGGAGTATGTTATGTCGTAATTCAAACTGACTTAAGGGAAGAATTAATTTTGGGAGTTTAACATCCTCTCCTGATTCAGTAGCAAAAATGACTGCTGACCATAATGGGTCATGTCGTTGCTCATCTTCCAGTTGCGAAAGAGTGAAGGTTGATACAGGCATTACTGGTGCTATATTTCTTGACAGAGCGTCGGCGACAACCTTCGCCCTCCCAGGTAAATATCTAAACTCGGGGTCAAACTCTTGAATTGTCAGATACCAGCGTGCTAATCTGCCTGATAAGTTTCTGCCATGGAACAGCTCAGTTACTGCCGCATGATCTGTAAAAACAGTTATCTTATATCCAAAGATAATGTCTTTAAATTTCTTAAATGCCCACACAACGGCTAACGCTTCTAAATGCGCTACCGAATAACGTGTTTCAGCATCAATAAGCTTGCGACTTGCAAAAGCTATCACTCTAAGCTTTCTACACGTATCCCCTTGCATGAGCACTGCTCCGATTCCAAGTCTGGAAGGGTCAGCACAGAGAGTGAAAGGTTGAGTGTAATCAGGGAATGCTAGAACAGGGGAATTGGTAAGCGCTATGTTCAATGCAGCAAAACTATTTTCGTGTTCAGCATCCCATATAAACATTGCATCTTTCTTGAGCAACCTTGTTAGGGGCGATGCTAATGTTGCATAGTTCTTGATAAAAGAACGATAATATCCAGATAAGCCAAGAAAACTACGCACATGATCAACTGAGGTAGGACGCGGGAACTGTGATACAGCGTTGACTTTATCATCTACTGTGTGGATGCCCTCACCGTCAACTACATGACAAAGAAAATGGATTCTGGATTTTAAAAACTCACATTTCGAGAGTTTAATTTTAAGGCCTGCTGTGGAAAGTTTTTTAACACTTCACGCAGTTTAATCAGATGGGAATCAACGTCCTTACTGACTACTATTAGATCATCCAAATAAGCGCAGACTGTGGTACCAATCAATCCGGCAAACAGGGTGTTGATCATTCTTTGAAATGTTAGTGGGGCATTTCTGAGACCAAATGGCATTCGGAGGAACTCAAAGTGGCCCAGGGGAGTGCTAAATGCCGTGACCTCTCGTGATTTCTCATCGAGAGGTATCTGCCAATACCCACTAAGCAAATCTAAGTTGCTAAATACTACATTATCCTTACCTAAGGATTGCAATATGTCACTCAAGACAGGCATAGGTTACCCTGTAGCGAATTGGTTAACGCAACCAGCTCATAGTTGAAAGAACTCAGGTTCGATCCCCGGGCCGGGCGAGACGCCAGACAAATCTCCTAACACCCAATGCCTCTGTTCACCTAGCAGCAAATTAACCTGGGTTACATCAGCATCCTGGGGAATGGTCTAATAACATCCGAGGGACAGGCGCCTCAACACTAGACACGTCGACTCTGGCGCAAATGTGCGACCATCCCACCGCTGCCACCTATGTTACGTTGGTTAATTCCCCAGTTAACCAGGTTGGTACACATATAATATAATTGGGCTTTTGGTAACGAAACCCAATTGAAATTTCTTGTTTTATTATAAAAGTATTATGTTTATAATTCCTGAGTGTATATCAACAGTAAGTTCCACTATTTATGAGTGAATGAGAAAGAGGACGGCGTTTATGTATATAAACGTGAATCAACGTCCGTTCAATAAAAGTTGGTGTGAGTGACTGACTAAGGCATCGCACTAGTGCGCGCTTACTTAGATGCTGACATATGGGCTTCTCCCTCTTGGGAAAGTTACCCTTCACGTGATCAGTTCATGTTTTACTCATAGTTAGTGGAAAGTTACAGGTGGTGAATCAGAATATAAATCAGATGTAAGAACCTATTTATATAATACGTTCTGTTGATGAGACAGGGGCCATTACAAGACTTTTGACCCCGACTGTACCTTTATAGAGTAGTCTTAGAGGTATATTAAGAATGGGTCTGAAACACAGCATTCTCTTTACTAGTTAAGCCACTTTGTCCTATAGTAGTTTCAGTGTTATATGTATTAATGACATTGAAATGATCATCTTCTGGTTGGTATATTTGAATATATAGCGAGTCATATCGTCTCTAGTTGTAGCAATTTCTGACACAGACACAGAGAAAAGTTTGCGGTCTGAAATCCAAATTGGTCAAGTGGAAGACCGAAATCAAGAAACATAGAAACATAAGAATGGAGGAAACTGCAGCGGGCCTATTGGCCCATACTGGGCAGTCCCATTTACACCCAACCCCTATTGCTCATATATCCATCCATTCAACCTATATTTGAAGCTAACTGGTAGTAAGTAGAAGGCACCTACCAAACAGGGAGGTACTACGGCCTGGAAAGATATTGGAAGCATAATGTGTTGTCTAATAGTAGACCCTGCTGCCATATGGCATGACAAAAATTGTGACAAAGTCCAGGCTGCTTATCTGACTTTCTGCCTCATTTACACACAATTGCATGGTCTCAATTGTTTCTCTTAATATTGTTATTGACAACACAACATATACCTGCTGTGCATTAGGGCAGAACACATTTTTGGTTTTGCCATTAACAGCAAATATGTACAGATTTTTGCCAGTTCCCACTCTGGAGCATCCAACATAGAACTGTCCATGAGAAAAGCAAAGCAACTCCAGGTTTAGGCCAACCATCTTAAGGAACTGTCCCTGGCTTTTGTAAATGGTCATGGCAAAGCTTACTTTAACCGGGAACTGAAGTCACTTGAACTCAAATGGCAGGTCAGTGGTGATGAGAGGTATCCTTGGTATAAAAACATCCTCTCCTTTAGCTTTTCCTGTCAGTATTGTAGCTTCCATTACATGTGGCATCATGTTCTTCACCACCAGTCTTGTGCCATTGCAGAGCCTTGGTGGTTCAAGATTTCTTAAGAACATTATAGGAGTTCCAATCTTGAGATTGAGGTGATGAGGAGGCATTGAGCGGGCTCCAAATAATTAAGGAATTCTGCAGGGTACTGAACTGCTTGGTCCTGGTCGATTAATGTATCAACAGACTTGAATGAGGTCTCACTGCCTGGAAGCTGTTTGAGTAGAGTTATGTTGATTTCAGCCATCGTTAACATTCTTTGGTGCAAGAATTGCGCGTTCACGCAGCCACTTGTGATCCTTGCAGTGGTGGATAATGTTATTGTAGACCATGTTAGTGAGGTGAGTTGAGGACTTTGCAACATTTCCACATCCTTGAGGAATGATTATTTACCCTTCTGAATCAACAGGAAAAGTTCCATTCCCAATCTGTAGTTGAAGCTTTGCAAATCGTTCAGCATCCTGATCTCCTTGTAGATGTAGTCTCATGTTTGTGGATAGGGTGAATGTCTGAACACTTCTCCAAAGGTATGATGCCTTGAGGCACGCATTCAGTTCATCAGCTGGAGTGCTTCGAGGAATGACAGGTAGGGTCTGGCGAAAGTCTCCAGCAATGACCATTGTAATGCCACCCATGATCTGGTCATTTTCTCGTATGTCTTGCAAGGTCCTGTCCAATGCTTGAAACGCTAACTTGTGAGACATAGTGCATTCATCCCACACTCTGAGGCTGCATTTTTCTAAGAGTTTTGCCTTTGCCGATCCTTTTTTGGTGTTGCACACTGGATTCTTATTGTGAGCGAGGTTGAGGGCAGTTTATAAGTTGAGTGTGCAGTACGTCCTCCTTCTAGTAGTGTTGCAGCCATGCCTGAGGATGCCACAGCAAGAGCAATTTTCCCCTGATGACGTACTTTGGCCAACAGAAGAGTGATCAGGAATGTTTTTCCTGTCCCGCCAGGTGCATCAAGAAAGATCATACCTCCCTGCTCCGCTTGTATCGCTTGCAAGATCTGTTCATAAGCATTTGCTTGATCAGGCACCAGGTGAGGCTCATTTTCTTTAAGAAAATTCACCAGAACTTCAACTGAGTAGTCTGTCTCTCTGAGCAACTCCCTGTTTGCACCTACTGGTTCTTTTCGGTTTGGGGAAGGCAAACCAAAATCAGTCAGATTTTTTCCGCGTAGCTCCATCACTTTGTCTTCCAGCATGATCAGAGCCCTGTTGAACATGTCATCCATGAACTCAATCTCTTGACCAGGATGTTCTCTTCTTGCTTGATGAAGAAGATCCTCCGAAAGACTTTCTTGGTGGTTTTTCCAGAGCTGGCTTGGGTTGGAAAGTCCACATGTAGCAATCATGATGGCAAACAGGTTCCTCATTCTCATTGGCGATTGAGTAGCTGCTGCCTCTTCTAATGTGTCATTCCAGTGACCATCATCTTCCAGCAGGCCAAGGAGATTACACGCTTCCTGATAGGTTCTGCAGACTTGTCCATTCACTGTCTTCAGTGCTGCATATGATTTTGGGCCACGGATGTGGTGCAAAAGTAGTCTCAAACAATAGCATTCAAAGTTGTTGGGGTGAACCGTGTAGACACGTCCCAAAGCATTGCCTGACTTTATCCCTGGATATCCTTCAACATCGGATCCTTGAGCTCTTCTCTGGAACTTTTTCATTGAAGCCTTGCTATATGTAGAACTTGGGTACGTCAACATACAGGAGTATTTGAGCAAACTCATCTTCCTGTGAAAGCTTGAAGAATGCAGTGAGGGTCGTATCAGCAGGATTTGCCATTTGAATTTGGAGGGTCTCTTCTGTGAAGTCTACTCTTTGTCCATTTTTCAGGTGAACAGCCAGATGAACTACTGTTGGACATCGTTCGTGTATGGGAAAATAAAAAATTCTCCGTAGGGCTTCATTGCTACATATATAACGGCCTTGCTGAAACTGTGTCACCTCTTCATGATTTCCATCCTTTTCCAATGCAAAGATCGCTTGGTCAGAGCCTTTGTTGACGTATTTGCAGACATACTTGATGGACTTGATTGAATTGCAGAACTCCACAATGATATGCGTATTGAATGCTTTAGTCAAAAGAGGATTGTAGGGGACCACCCATTTGTTGTCTACTGTTATTTCACTGTCTGTTCCAGGTCGCAACACTGCTGTAAAACCTCCATCGCCTGGCGCTCTTCTCCTATACTGAGGATAGCTATCTTCTCCACTCTGAGTATCCTTTCTCAGGTCTTTTGGGAAGTTTTTGGTGCAACGTCCATCTTTCATGCATGGAGAGTGTCTGTTGAATGGTCCACAAGGCCCATGAATCATTTGCTTCTTGATAATCTCATAGAGAACTGGATCTTCTTCTGGATCAGGAAACTCTGCTCGTATCCAGTTGTCAATCATGTTCGGTCGAAGTTTCTCTTTCAGCCAAATCAAGACATGGGCATGTGGTAGATCTCGTTTCTGCCACTCAATCGAGTACATGGAGCACCGTGTAGGGCCAAAGATTGATGCTTTTGTAAGCAAGTCCATGAGTTTGATCACTGTCTGACGAAATATTCTCGCTGTAATGTCATGCCGATCTTGTCCTTTCTGGCCTTCCATTAGAGCTTCTGTTATGTCAGTCCATACAGGGTTGCATGTAGAAGTAATGAAGAGATCTGGTCGTCCATAGTTTCTTACGTAGGTCATGGCATCCTGAGTCTTTTCATGCATGTATCGCGGACCTCCAGTGAAGGAAGAGGGGAGAATTACCAGCTGTCCAACATTGCCCACATGTCCCTCCCTTGCTACTGCATCTCTCAGATGAATGTAGTCATCAACCCTGAGCTTCTTTTGGTTGAGTCGTATGAAGGTGAGTCTTTCTGTTTCAATTTAGTCATACATGTCCACTACAAACTGGTGGAAGAAGTTCCTTGACCTTAGTATCTGGTTAAAACCGTCTTCTCTAATCATGAATCTGTATGAATAAAAGTCATTAGATGAAACCACTTTCGTACCTACTTTTGCCGCACCAGTCGTTGGATTTGTGTGAGGAATATTGAAGTGATATCCGTCTTCACCTTTCCAGAAGATGAGAGGATACTGCAGTGCATCATAAGATCGATGTGTCTCTGATGTTCTTGTGAGCGACTCGACTCTCATTTTGAGTATGATTTCTCGTTTCTCAAACTCTTGACCTACAATCAGAATGGCTACTTCATCAACTACAGGAGCATTGAATCTTCTTTCATGTTCTCCCTTAGGGGTCGTGTCTGCTTTTATCCTGACTTTATACTCGTCAGAAGGCATGTTTTCCAGGGCATTTTTAAATGACTGTACACTCGGAAACCATAATTTCTAGCCCACCAGGGTCGGTACTGGAGGTAAGAACAGTGTCCTTTCTGGACGGGGGCCCACTCTAACTATCACGAGGCAACACACGCACAAACACACACACAGTCATAGTACGGCTATATAGAAGACATTATGTATAAATATTGTATATAGCATTTTATACTCTGCATTATCTTCATTATATATGAACACGAATAAAAAATTTCATAGGCTGTAGTTACAAAAGTATGAATGGAAATAAACACTTCCAAACCACCTTGTAACTCCACACAATGTGTGTGTGTGTGTGTGTGTGTGCCAAACCATGATGCTTCCCATCATTCGCAAACTATATGAAAAATCGTGTTTAATTTAACTACATATTTCAAAAACCTTAAATTACATGTGGATCAGTCACTCCTCATTTAACACACTTATAGTGTAATACTTTGACCATCCCACCTGGGCACATGGAGGCCCACGGCAACTCTCACGGGGCAACATACGCACGAACACACATCGTGCTCTGTATCTTGGTAACTAGTCATAGTATCAATACATGACAGTGTTATTAGTATAATATTGTAACTTTTACCCTACAGTTATTGTTGTAAATCATGGACAGGAAGGATACATAAATTGTAATATCAAGTGTATGGTTCGCTCAAAGCCACCCCAATTCAGACAAAGCGTCACTCAAAGTTACACTGTGTGTGTGTGTGTGTGTGTGTGTTCTGTAACAGTAAGCTTCATCCTTAGTAGGTAAGATGTTTCATAAAGAGGTTTCTCCCATTCGTCATTGTGAGCATCGTCCCAGAGTACATTGTTTCCATCAAAACCATGGTTCATCCTTATTTCCCTTCTTCCGTGTAACTATATCCATATGGCTAAGTGATTGTTTTTCATTTCTTTATTTACCAAAATAATGTGGATCAGTTACTCGTTATTTAACACATACATGCACTTAGAGCATCAATATTTTTCAACATTTATTATGCATAAACATTGTAAACATATCTATGTGATAATTGTAGTATATAACATATATTTAATGTCTGGACAGTTTCCCAAGAGTTATGCATATTAATGCATAGATTTTGTAAGCATATTTATACAAAGTGACGTAAAACCACATAGTAAAATACCCGGACAAATTCCCGAGAGATAGGAAACGAAGTCTATGTGGCCCCAACGAGGTTACACCAGAGAGCTAACTACCACGCCACTACCTACAAGGCACCGTCGTGGGCGGAGATTTAATTCTTGACCACAGGTTAATACCGTCTCCAACCTCCATCTGCTGCTATAACTTCATGCAATCTGGGGGGCATGGAATCTACCAGATTACTGCAGATGTTCGGCCTCCTCCTTATTCCCTCCCACACATTATATGCATGTCTCCTCACTGCCTCACTTGTTTTCTCCTCAACATCCCATTCAACAACCATATGCGCCCATAGATTTTCTATTGGATTACAATCGGCTCCTTTAGGGGGCCAGTCCGATTGAATAATCTGCGGGTGCGCCTCAAACCAACGCTTGACTGCCTGACTTGTATGTATTGGACCGCAGTCTTGCACCATACATATAGGCTATGGGTCTGGGATAGCATATGAGTTGCTGGGAGGATGGTTAGAAGTCCTGTTGAACTGGCAGGTAGACAAAATAGAAAGCTCACAGAAAAACTGTAAGAAAACCCATGGACAATGAGACATTAGTAAAATATACTAAGTCATTTTAGCGCAATCACACACATTATATACGGACCTATTGGTCCTTGTGAGGCTGTTTCGTTATGCTATGCTAACTAGTTTGCTAGGGTGAGGGAAAGTATATATGTATATATATATATATATATATATATATATATATATATATATATATATATATATATATATATATATATATATATATATTGTATGTACAGTGCTGTGCTAGGGATTTGCTGTTTGGTGAGGAGCTTGTTGAGAGGTCTTGTTGGTTGAGGAGCTTGTTGAGAGGTCTTGTTTGTTGAGGAGCTTGTTGAGGGGTCTTGTTGGTGCGGGAGCGTGTAGTAGAGTGACCTTCCCAGCTGCTGTTGTTGTTGTTGTTGAGATTGTCGGACCGTAGTCCAACACGGGCCTTTGCCTGTAGGCGGCCCGTTTGGTGGTTCCAGCTGGAGCTCTTGGAGCTGCAAGACCAGATTTGGTATTGGAGGTTGTCCTACCTGCAGATATGAAAGGATAATGCAAGTTTGCAAGTGTGAGAGGACTCTCGGCCAGTGAACGCTTACCACCAACCCCCCACTCTTGGACGTGGTCAGTTTCGGAGTGGCGCACCCCCCGAACTGGGGTCCACACTTGCTGGGGGAGGATACTTCCTAAGCTATCTTGGTGGTGGGTATCGTGTTATGACCTGGAGAAGGTGGTGAATGTGGTTTGTTTGGGTTTTTCGGGTTAGAGTGACCGTGGTGTTGTGTGTTCTTGGAAGTTTCGGAGACTTTGTGTGACTTCGCAGTCGAAGAGATAGTGTTCCAGTGGGTTGGCCGCTGGCTCCTGACAGTAAGTGCATTCCCTGACGACATTTCCGATCGTCTGCCACTTGCACTTGTACCCTAGTCGTAGTCGATGAAGGCTAACTTGGGTTTGTCTTGGTGTTTTCTTGTCCGCGAATGGTGGCTACCCGGTACCATTTGGCTGATTGGGAACCAGTGTTGAATGCGTCAAGGAAGCACTTTTGAATGTGGAGCTTGGTAGTCTTTCTGAGGTGGTTCTTGATCTGTTGCACGCTTGCTGGAACTTGAATGTATATGCTTCTACAACGTGTGGTTGCCTTGGCTGCTTCGTCTGCCATGTCATTTCCCCCGATCCCTACGTGTCTGGGAATCCAGTGTAAGACTACTGTGCGATTTTGTCTTTGGAAGTCCTGTAGCTGTGCGAGGATCGAAGCTATGATGTGGACATTGTCTCTTGGTTGGCTGTGTTGCAGCGCCTGCATGGCCGTTTTTGAGTCCGTGTGAATTATGATGGACTTGTGTTGCAGCGTGTTGTAGGGTCTTTGAGATTGCTACCAACTCTGTTTGTAGGGTGGAGCAGTCATTAGAAAGTCTCCATAGGAGGGTCTGACCTTGGGTGTAGAAGGCCGCTCTGGATCTATGATGTTTTGGGTCCACCGAGCCGTCTGTGGCTGTCTCCTGCTTGACTCGTACTGCCAGGGGTGGTAGTTCAGTTTCCATTTGCAAATTGCAAATTCTGGTCCACATGGGTGCTCCGAGCATGCTCCTGAGAGCATTATTTTGGATAACTTCAAGCTTAGCTATCTGGTCTTCTCTCAGTCCAATGAGTGCTGGGGCACTGTAATCTACCAGCGATCTGAAGGCGGCCGTATAGTAGGCTTTGAGCTCGTGTATGTTCGCTCCTGCGGTGGTGCTGGTGAGCGACCTCATTATGTTGTGTCTGCTCTTCGTCCTGTGCCTGAGATACTCGAGATGCGGCTTGAAAGTGAGTTTCTTGTTTAACCAGATTCCAGGACACTGGTGGGTGTTGGTCCAGACTACCGGCGTGCTTTGTATGGAGAGCAGCATGTCTGGTGTGTCTGTGCAGATGGTCATCGCTTTCGACTTGGCTGGATTTATCTTCAGTCCAAGTCTGTTGTACTCCTCTTCAATAAGTTGGAGTGCTTGTTGCGTGTTGACTAGTCTGTTTGCTCCTCTTACTATGAGCTGTAAGTCGTCTGCATAGTAGAGGAGTTTGGCTGTTTGTCTGAAAGGAAGTCTGACTAGATTTTCCATCAGGACATTGAACAGCGTTGGAATGAGGATGCCTCCTGAAAGCGTACTCTGGATCCACCCCAGCAACCTTCCTTTGACGCCTTTTTCGGATAGCGTTGTTATAATGGCCAGAGGATTTGCTAGTTCGAAGGCCTTCTCCAATTCGAGGAAGACCACCAAAGCTGGTTTATTGTCCACTGTGCTGAGTATCCCGGCAATGTTGCTGCTTGTGCCGGTGTTCTCGGTGTAAGCAAAAATGTGAGGGTGTAAGCTGCCTACTTTCCACTTGAGTCTGTTGAGAGCCATTCTTTCTCCCATCTTCGCTATGCAGCTGAGGAGGGAGATGAGTCTAGGTTTGTCTTTTGTCTGGTTCTCTGGGCTTCGGAATGGGCTGTATATCTGCCTTCTTCCATTCCGGTTTAAGTCTCTGTGCTGTCCACGAAGCATTGATGACTTGTAGCAAAGCCTCGTGCCCGGCTTCTCGGGCATGGGAAAGTATGGAGTACGTAATCCTGTCGGCCCCTGGTGCTGTGTCCTTGCTCCGTTTTATCGACTTCTGGAGTTCTTGCTGGTTGAAGGGTCTGTCGGTGTCATTTTCACCATTGCAGGCCTCTTCGATCATATGGAGTCTGGTTTGTCGCAGACGCCGTTGTGTCTCCTCCGCATGTCTCGGGAGGTTTTTCGTTGCTGCTCGGTCGGAGAACAGTTTTGCAAGTCTCTCAGCTTCCTCTTCTGGGTTGGGATGGGTTGGTGGTGGTGGTGTTGCCTTCCCAGATGCCCTTCGGATCTGGGCCTACATTTTGCCGAGGGAGGTGTGCTCGTTCAGTTCGGAACACCACATGAGCCAGCTTAAGCTTTTGATTTCTTCCTTCTCTTTCCTGGTATCCTTGACTATGTCTCTCAGGAGATGTCTGTTTGTGTCCGTGGGATGTCTTCTGTAGTTTCTTCGGGCCATGTTCACTCTGCGGTTGAGTTCTTTGACCCTAGGACAGTAGTACCAGTAATCCTTGTACTGTCTTGATGTAGGTTTTGTTTTTGGAATAGCCTCTTCTGCCGCTTGGTGAAGCGCCTCGACCGATTGTTGGTGGAGGGTTGCCTCGTCTACGGGTGCAGCACCAGCCGGCTGTGATTTGGCGCGCCACTTAGCCAGGTGTTTCCTATAGAGTTCCCAGTCCGCCTTTTGGGTATTGTATCTCCATCTCGGCGAGGGTGGAGTGGGGAGCTTGTTCACCTTCAGTGTTGTTAGGGTGGCAAAGTGGTCGCTGGTCAGCGTGGGGTGTGGCTGCCAGGAGGCCGAAAGCTGTAGTGCACTGGAGACGAAGGTTAGATCTAGCCTTCCTCCCCTAATGTGGGTGGGCTCTCCGGTGTTTAGAAGGGCGATCTCGGGTGTGTCTTGAAAGGTTGTGTATAGGTGTAGGCCGTCTTCATTTGTGGGGCTTATCGAGCTTAGGAAGGGATGATGTGCATTGAAATCCCCTCCTATGAGTGTGGCGTGGTCAGCAGCCGAAGCGAATAATTGAGTCATCTCCAGTGAGCCCCGTGGGTTCTTGTAGATGTTGTGGACAGCTATTTCCCGTTCTTGGAGGGTTACTTTGACGGCCTGTTTCTCAATGTTTTCCCCACATGGCAAATGCGGCATGACCTCGGAGGAGGGTATGCTCGACTTGACCAAGATCGTACATTCTCTTGTCGACGCCTACGTGAATTGCCTCCTGTATGTCTTGTAGCCACTGAATTTGAAACAGTGGTGTTATTGTAGGAGTGATTCTTGTAGCAGTATAATGTCAAGCTTGTCCTTGGCTGCTGCTTCTTGCAGGAGGTGTTTCTTGTTTTTGATGCCCTGAGCATTCCATGAAAGGATTTCAGGGTGCTTGTGTTTTCTACCACTGTTTCATCTGAGACTTCTGGTGGTCCTCGATGGATTGTTCAGGACGGGTTCCGACTGGATCAAGTTCGTATCTTCTTGTTCTGTGGTGGTTTTTGCTTTCTGGGCCGTGGTTCGGTTCAGGGGATCTGAAACCTCCAATTTCTTTCTGGAAGCTGACGGTATCTTTGGTTCCCTGATGGCCTTTTCCGGTGTAGAGTGTACCTCGGCTGTCACTCGTGTGGGGACCGGCATGGTGTCCTCCGCTTAGGTGGCTGGAGCTGTGGCGACTTGCCCGAGGACACTCCTCTTGAGTATTTGGAGCTGTGTAGGCTTGATCTTGTGGCCCAGTAGTCCGGCTAGGCCCTCCTCGAAGGTTGTCAGTACTTTGGTTAGGTCTGATACGTGTATCATTCCTTCTGGTGCCTTGGTGTGTGCTTCTTTTGTCTGTCTCGTGGTTGTCTGCTGCTTGGGGGGCATGAGGTGTGGCGGTAGGAAGGTCAGGAAACTGGGCTGCACTTTGGGTGTTGACCGGTTGAGGAGGTTGGCTTTGTTTTTTTGCCTTTGGGTTCCCCACACGAAGGTACTTGTGGGGCTGTTGTGCAAGCGGTGTGGGCCGGTCTTGCTGCTGGTCGGTTTGCCTGGACCCAGAGCTCCAGGCTTGGTATTTTCCCCAGCAGTTGGCACACTTGGGGGCAATTTTTTCCCTTTTCTTCAACTTGGTGAGGCAGGAGTGTGTGCCGTACTTCTGCGAGCAGATTTCCTTGTACGTGCACCTCGTCTGATGGTGCCCGTATTTCTGGCATCTGAAGCACCGCAGGGGCTCCAGGACGAAGGGCCTCACTTATTAGATCCCCCAGGTTTTGAGGCCTATGGTGCTGGGGGGTGGACTGTAGTGCGTTATGAGCACTTGTTTTGTGGTGACCGTCTTGTCGATCGGGGAAGAGCATCTCTCAGCTTTTAGGATCTTCGGGTGGTTCTCCAGGGGTTCATGGGATAGCTCCTTTGGGTACCGGAGGACTACAGATTTCATGAGTTTCTGGGCGGGTTCCAGCTTGGTTGATGCAACGGTGGTGGTGTTTTTCAGGTAAGTGTCGAGGGTGGTGGCGGAGTCCTTGTCTGTGGGGTGAATAATCATCTCCCCCTTTAGGTTGGGCTGCACTGAGAACTTGGCCAGTGGATTTTGTTTATTCATCTCTGTGATGGCGGCATATGTCGTTTTCGTGTCCGTTTTCGAGATCCGGAATTTTGGCAGTGTCATTGGGGGAGAGCTGGTGGTGGTGAATGGTGCCTTTTGGGCTGCTTGGCGGATTTCGTTTCCCGAAAAAGCACGTCGGCGTTTTTTGTTTTCAACCTTCGTCCAGTTGTCGTCCTCAGTGGCGGTGGCAGTGATGGTGGTGGTACAGTTGTTGGGGGCGGTGGCAGTGGTGTGGATGACGTTGTTCTTGGTTTTCAGGGCTTCGTGGAAGGCCCGCAGCTGGTCTGCTTTCTCTGTGCGGAGCCTGTCGTGGTTCGGGTGTCGGGTTGGCGGTTCAGGCAGGGGTCGCGGTTAGGAGGGCGTACGCACTCCATAACCGGTGGTTAAGTAGTGTTTTCTTTTTCTTTGGAGTTATTCTGTTGTTCAGAGCCTACTTTTTCCGGTTGAATTAGTAGCAGAGGAATTTCAACACTCCCCACAGGCAATTGATGGCCGTGTGGTAGTAGAGTGGCTCCTGAGCTTCTCTCCCGGAGCCCCGTTTGGGGAAACCTACTTCCTAGTGTATGTGACTGCTGATAAGTCCAATGCTATTGTAATTTTGGATAAAAGCGACTATAATGGTTAGATGAGTTCATTACAAAGTGATGAAAGCACTTTTTATGAGCTTACAAAAGATCCCCTGGAAAATATTAATAAGTTATCTAATTCTAAAATGAAAGTGTTATTAAAAAAGAACCCCAATCTCATCAAACAGCTCTCTCAAATCAATCCCACTTTACCATATATGTGTGGATTGATCAAAACACATAAGCTTAGTAATCCATTACGTCCTATCGTGAGTTCTGTGGGTTCCGTTACGTACAAATTATCCAAGTGGTTGGTTAGGATGCAATCCCCTCTTACAGGCCAAATATCTAATTCACATATACACAACACCAGTGATTTAATTGATAAACTCAAGAAACACAATGAACCAAGTGAATTAATAAGTTTTGATGTAACTTCACTTTTCACTAGAGTACCAGTGAAAGACCTACTTTCATTTCTTAAAGATAAATTGCAACTGTTAGATTTGACTATTAAACATGATACTTTTCTCAAATTGATAGAGTTATGCGTTATTGACAATGCGTTTATAGCAAATGGGAAGTCTTGCAAGCAAATATTTGGCATGAGCATGGGTGATTGTCTTTCTGCTCCCTTAGCCTGTATTTATATGGACTTTAAAGGGGACTTTATTCCTCCATAGTACAAATATGTTGATGATGTTCTTTGTCTTTGGCCTAGAAACAGTGACCCACTGGAATTTTTAGACAAGCTTAATGATCTTGTCCCTAGTATCACATTCAAAATTGAAAGAGAAATAAATGGATCCCTTCCATTTCTTGATATGCTTATCATTAGAAATGGTCATAACTATAAATTTAAGATGTACAGAAAGCCTACACAGGTAGACAGTTTCATACATTTTTTATCGAGTCACCTGGAATCTACCAAAATGTCAGTTTTTTCTGCTATGTTTTTGAGATGTTTGCGTATTTGTGACGCTGAATTTATTGATGAAGAACTGAAACACATTCAGTCCATTGCACAAAACTTTGGGTACCCTTCATTGTTTGTTGACCATTGTTTTAAAAGGGCTAAAAAATTCTTTCATACTACTCAAACTAGGCAAATTCCTACATTTAAGAATATTTTGACTCTGCCCTATCGCAATGAATTTGTCCCGTTAGTTCACTCCCTGAAATTATTAAATATTAATGTTGTTTTTAAGTATGACTCTACTATTACCAATATATTAATCATGAATAGCCCAGCCTTGAATGTAAATGGAAGTGTTTACTGCATTCCATGTAGCAACTGTAATGAAAATTATGTAGGACAGACTGGGAGAGCATTGCAACTCCGAATTAAACAGCACAAGTACAATATTAGAACAGCATCTGAAAGTAGTGAACTGTTCGTTTATGTTAGGAATAATAATTATCCCATAGATTGGGAAAACAGCTTAGGAGTGTACAAATCATCATGTGCCACAGAAATACTTCTGGTTGAAGCTAGTTTGAGTAGGGAATTGAATTCTATAAACCTTAGTGATGGTCAGTACTGTAGGTTATGTATCTAAGCTACTGTGCCGAGCAGCAACCTTGTATATAAGCTACTGTGCCGAGTAGCACCTATATATATAATTACGTGGCAACACTGCACGTGTTATGTGGCAACATTGCCCCGAGGCTGCCATATGGCAAGGCAGTCTCAGTCTGACTGTGTGAGCCGTGCATGGCACACGCTAGTCACCACTTGTATTTCTCCTATCCGAATAAATGGACTTCAGTGTTACCCGGTGTTTCCCTACCCATCACTGCATTCTTGAGGGAACACTTGGAACCTTCATGGCGCAGTGAGTAGGATCTGTGGACGTACAAGTGTGTGAACGATGGACAGTTAGCCGGAGATGTGATGTGCGCGTCGACTCTTAGTGTGTTGTGTTGTGTTTCGCCGCGATGTGCAGTGTTGGGCCGTCACAGTGCTTTTTAATGACGGTGGCAGTTTTAGTGTCAGTGTATTAGTGTGTCTAGAGCTGAGAGTTGAGCATTGGCCTGTTTTTTGTGGTACCCACGGAGCACGCAGGCGTACACCCTTCTCGTGTGACATCCGGGAAGACACTGACGGTCTCACCCCCCCCCCCCCCCCGGCGGCTCTAGCCACCGGCATTAAGGCCACCACAATGTGCTCTCTCAGACACACACACACACACACACACGCACGCACGCACTCACTCACGGACAGAACAGTGGACTCTATGCATTATTTCTGCACTGTTTATGTCATATATATGTGGTTCGAGCTGTTGAGGCGCCACTTTATATACTAAACAGTGCAGTCCACGCACACACTAAGATGGGCGGTAAGAAGGGACAACATCAAGATGGGAGACACGACTCCCCACCACCTTCCCCTCCACCGGGCGCAGACTCTCATCCTCCACCTCCAGTGACGGACATTGCCACAATTCTGAGGTGGATGGACGACCGGGACGAGAGACGCAGAGAGATGGAACTTCAGAGGGAGGAGACACGAAGAGAAGAGGAAAAGTTGCGTTTTGAGGCACTATTGGCGACCCTGGCGCTAACCCACCCTCCCTCACTCACAGGTAGCGCACATCAAGGCACCAATATCCTCCCTCCTCCACCACACCAGCATCCTCCAGGTACTCTTGCCTCCAAACAAACAGCTCCCAAGGCATCTGTTCAACCCCCACCCGCCCTCTCACCAGACGTCACGTTTCAGCTTTTTCATGAGTGGAGGCGGCATTGGACAGGTTACTCCACGATGGTGGACCTTGACAGCATGCCTCTGAACAAACAGCTCACCCACCTGCGGATGTTTTTGTCGCTGGAGACCCAGAGAGCTATCTCACAGTACAAGAAGGGTGAGAAGGCGGCCAACAACGTGAAGGCTGCCGCACGTTCTTCCACGCCCCCGCCTCGTGCTTCCTGTGGCAGCTGTGGAAAGCAGCATGGCCCCAAGACATGCCCGGCCGCCGACGCACTGTGTCGTGGATATGACCGTAAGGGCCACTGGTCTAACACAGACAGGTGCCCTGCACGAGGCCACAAGTGTCAGGCCTGCGGTCGCTATGGACACTACGACAAGTGCTGCCGCCAACCCAAGCCCAAAAGCCCGAGACGAGGAGGAAAGCAGCGCACTTCCCTCGGGGTGGTTCGCACGCAGCCCCCTCCAGATGGCCCACACAGCCCCAAGCAGCAGCGGAGTCACATCAGGAGGGTGGAATCGACCACACGCCCCAGGGCTACCCCTTCCCCCACCATCCGCGTCGCCGTCACACACGGTGATGTGTCGGGTCACATCTAGGCGATACCGGACACCAGCGCTGATACTACAGTGATTGGGTTGAAGCACCTCCAGAAACTGGGCCTCACCAAACGCGGCCTGGGACCACCGCCGCAGCTGCAGTACTACAATGCGGACGGTTCCCAGATGCCGGACGCTGTGGGCTCCTTTCAAGCCGAGATCACCTACGGCGACAGGTCGTGTCACGGATGGATCGACGTGCAGCCTACTCTCGCTACACCCTTGTTGTCGTGGGAGCACTGCAAGGAGTTAGGCGTGGTGCCCAGAGACTTTCCCGAGCAGATCCCAGCTGCTTGGTACACCACCAGCAGGGTGAGTGAATCAACGAGCGACGTGCCTGGTACTGCCGCATGGAGCGGCCCAGAACTCGAGTCCACTCCTGCCCCGCCTCCACCCAAGTCACGGCTGCTTCCTCTTCACAGCGAGACATCTCCTTCAGCCGCAAGGGCCTACTTCCTGAAGGAGTACTCGGATGTGCTGGTGATGAAGGAGGCCCTACAGACCGCGCCACTGAAGGCTATGGTGGGTCCACCTATGAGGATACACCTGCGGGAAGATGCACAGCCGTTTGCCATACACACTCCCCGGTTGATCCCTCTCGCCTTCAGGGATTCAGTCAAGAAGGAACTGGATTCCATGGTGGCCCAGGGTGTCATCGTACCCGTTGATGACGACCCGTCCCCTTGGTGCCACCATCTAGTTGCTGTGGCTAAGACTAACGGCAGATCCCACTGAAGAAGGAGGATTAGCCACTGACCACTTTCATCACGCCTTACAGACGCTTCCGCTACTGCTGTGGCCCTATGGGATTCGCTGCTACGGGGGACGCCTTCTGTCTCCGTGGTGACATGGCACTTCAAGGCGTGACCAACTGCGTGAAGGTAGTGGATGACGTCCTCCTCTACGATGAGGACTACCTGACGCATCTTCGCCGCATCGACGAGGAACTGACCAGGTGTAGAATGCACGGCAACACTCTGAATGCCGAGAAGTTCGTCTTGGCCACACCTGCAGTGTCTTTCTGTGGCTACCGACTCTCAAGGGATGGCATTGCTGCGGACCCGGAGAAAGTTCGTGCCATAGCGGACTTTGCAAAACCTGCCAACCTTACGGATCTCAGGTCTTTCATGGGCCTGGTGAACCAGCTGGCAGAATTTTCTCCTGACGTCTCCGCCGCTGCCGGGCCTCTCCGCCCCCTGATGAGCCCCAAGAGGACTTTCACGTGGACCCCTGACCACGACCTCGCCTTTCATAAGGTGAAGGAGGCCCTGTCAAGTCCACCTATCCTTGCTACTATCGACCCAGCGCTCCCCACTGTCCTCCAGACAGACGCCTCGCGCCTGTACGGGGTTGGTTACGCCCTTCTCCAGGATCACGGTGGAGGAAAGTACCGGCTCGTACAGTGTGGCTCTCGCTTCCTCACCGATGCTGAGTCTCGCTACGCTACCATCGAGTTGGAGCTGCTGGCAGTGGTATGGGCCTTATCGAAGTGCAAGTTTTACTTGATTGGCCTACAGCACTTCGACCTCATCACAGACCACAGGCCCTTGGTCCCCATTCTTAATCACTATTTGCTGGACGCCATCGAGAATTCCCGCCTCCAGCGCCTGAAGGAGAAGATTTTGGCCTTCGTCTTCACCGCGGCTTGGCGCGCAGGTAAGGAGTTGTGCATCCCGGATGCCCTCTCCCGCTCCCCAGTCAGCCGCCCTACACCTGAAGACGAGATGCTCAGCACCGAGGCCGGCTTCTCCGTCAGCAACATTGTCACCTTGCAGGCCGTACAGTCCCTCGCCAGCACCCAGGCCTCAGTGTCACCACCCGACAGCGATCTGGCCCTTGAGGAACTACGGACCGCGGCACGCGACGACCCCTCCTACACTCAGCTCTTGCAGAGTGTGAGGACTGGGTTCCCTCGCGACCCTTTTGACCTCCACAACGCCCTACGCCCGTATTGGAAGATACGTGAGGACCTCTACGCAGATGGGGACCTTTTCCTGTACGGTGCCTGTGTGGTCGTCCCTGCATCTCTCCGTCGTCACGTTCTGGCCAGCTTACACGACAGCCATCGTGGAGCAGAGGCCACCAAGCACCGCGCAAGGCAGGCTGTGTACTGGCCTGGCATTGACGCGGATATCGTCAATACGGTCCGTGCCTGTGAGCCGTGCCAGATCATGCAGCCCAGTCAACAGCAGGAGCCCCTCTTGTGCGACGACGAACCCACCAGGCCCTTCGAGTCCGTGTCGGCTGATTTCTTCAACACAGCTGGGAAACATTTCCTAGTTGTCGCCGACCGACTCTCTGGCTGGCCTGTGGTGGTAATCTGTGGCTTGGACACGACGTCCGTGGCCACCATTCGCCACTTCCGGTACCTCTTTCGTGACCTGGGCGTCCCCGTACGTCTGCGGACGGACGGTGGGCCACAGTTCACCAGCCGGGACTTCACAGGATTCTTGGAGCGTTGGGGAGTCCGCCACATCGTGTCAACACCCCACTACCCACAGTCAAACGGCCATGCTGAGGCTGCGGTCAAGACAGTCAAGCACCTCATCCTCAAGGTGGCCCCTTCAGCAAAACATAGACTGTGAGGCGTTTGACAAAGGACTCCTGGAGTTACGTAATACTCTCACCCACACAGGACGCTCCCCTGCCCAGATCCTGTATGGTCACCCTCTCCGCTCTTGCGTTCTTGCACACGCCAAGGCCTTTGCGAAGGAGTGGCAGACCAGAGCCGAGAGCTGCGACCGCTGCGCCGCTTCACGTGCCCAGGACGCCAAGGCTCGGTATGACGACCTTGCCCGCCCTCTTCAGCCGCTGGAGATTGGTGCCCTTGTCCGCGTCCAGGACCCGACGACGACATGTTGGGACAAGGTGGGCATAGTGATGGGCGTCGGCCGGTCGCTGGACTACAAGCTCAGGATGCCGAGCGGCCGTGTCTGGTGGAGGAACCGCTACTTCCTCCGGCCAGTCCCACCCCCTGTTGCTGGCCCCCTGACCGAAGACGAGTCCCCTACACCTCACGAGGATCCGCCCCCCAGTGCACGTCGACGCTCAGAGCGACTTAGGACTAAGAAGTCCGCTCAAGACAAAGACTATGAGCGTGAGGGGGCAGGGAGATGTAGGTTATGTATCTAAGCTACTGTGCCGAGTAGCAACCTTGTATATAAGCTACTGTGCCGAGTAGCACCTATGTATATAATTACGTGGCATCACTGCACGTGTTATGTGGCAACATTGCCCCGAGGCTGCCATATGGCAAGGCAGTCTCAGTCTGACTGTGTGAGCCGTGCATGGCACATGCTAGTCACCACTTGTATTTCTCTCTTCCATAATAAACGGACTTCAGTGTTACCCGGTGTTTCCCTTCCCATCACTGTATTCTTCAGGGAACACTTGTAACCATCAAGTACAAAACTGATATGTTACATAAATTTATTTGTCAGTGGCCCAAGGTTAAAAATGCTTTGAAAACCTTGGAGTTAGATGGAGGATAGATATTTTGTGGGTCCCATATATTTTTGACCTGACTTAACTTGACTAGTCATGTCGCCCTTTCTCTTAAGCTCCTCTGCGTGTGTGTTGGTGTTGGTGTGTGGATTAGCGGATGTCATGATTATGACGTGACCTCATGTTTAATAAGGTCACCCTGTATATTTAAGCCTCTCTCCGTCCATGTAATTCAGTTGTCTCTGAAGATGTCTTGAATAAAGACGAAAGCTTAGGTGCTCCATTGTTTCCCTTTTCCATGTGTGATTTTATCAATATTTATCTTATCCACGTTCTCATTGTGGATCTACATAATATATATATATATATATATATATATATATATATATATATATATATATATATATATATATATATATATATATATATATATATATATATATATATATAATAATGGTCCAAGTACTGAGCCTTGGGGTACTCCACTAGTGACGTTACTCCAATAGGATTTACTGCCGTTAATGCTCACTCGCTGTTTTCTGTCCTGTACGCCCTAATCCATTTTATAATATCTCCTCCAATGCCATGAGCCTCCACTTTTCTTATTAGTCTTTCGTGGGGGACTCTGTCGAAGGCTATGCTAAAGTCATGATATACCACATCATAGTCATGCCCGTCGTCGACTGATTCGAAAACAGCTGAAAAGAATGTTAAAAGATTAATTACACGTGAACGTCTGCTTGTGAAGCCATGTTGGGAATCATTGATCAACTTCTGCTTCTCCAGGTGATTTCGATTAGTTTGAAATTATTGCCTCCAGTAATTTGCCCATAATTGTGATGTTAAACTGATTGGAAGATAATTAGAGGACAGTGATCTATCTACCTTTTTTAAAATCGTTATTACATTCGCTATCCTCCAGGATTCTGGTACTACACCCGTTTTTAAGGACATCTTAAACAAATTTGCTAAGGGCATGCTAAGCTCTTCCTTACACCCCTTTCATATTCTGGCAAATATCTCATCGAGATCTGGTGACTTATTAGGCTTTAGCTGGTCTATTTGCTTACTAACATCGTTACTAGTCACTACTATCTCGCTTAATCTATTTTCTTCACTATCTCTGTATAGAGTCGGTACCTTGGGTATTATGTTTAAATTTTCTCTGGTGAAAACGGTTGAAAAATATCTATTCAGATTATTGCTCATTTCTCCGTCGTTATCAGTTATCTCGCCAGTATCTGACTGTATTGGCACAGTTTTTTCTCGTGGTTTAGTTTGATACGTTTGAAAGAATCCCTTGGGGTTTGACTTTGCCTTCCTTGCTACCTTCAGTTCATTATTCGTCTTTGCATAACTAGCAACAGAGGCATTCCACACTCTTCTTTTCTACACTTCCTTGTCCATCAGGCCATGCACCTGATGAAGCAACTGGTGGTGAACCTCGGGTGTCATTCCTGATGATAACAATATTTCAGGTATTACGACCTGGTCGTTGGGACGGAACACCGTCGTAAGTCGAGGAGAGACTGTAATACATTTTCATTTTCAAACTCCTTGTATCTTACCTAACTCGCCTTGATGCTTCACTCAATTATAGCTAGATGTAATAATTGTAGAAAGTAATCACAGGTATGACTCCCTCTACCGGTAATTGTTTTTATATTACAATTCTTGAATATTCAAAGATAGTGAAATTATGAATCTTCAATAAATGTGATATACGTACATTCTAATGATGACAACATAAATATGTCAGACTTGACTAATTAACTCTAACCAGAAATTAACCTAAGTGAATTTGTCCTTAATCCAACCTTTAAAATATGAAAGACAGTATACTTTATTTTATGATAGTTAAGTCAGTTTCCAGTTAGGTTAAGTTAGGTAGGTTAGGTTAAAATTTTTATATAGATCATTAAAATTTTAAAGAGCTTATAATTTTTGTTCTATGAATTTCTCCAAAAAAGGGATCAAAATTTTGGAATCACCATAACAATATACACTACAGTACATTAGAAAAAACAAAAAAAAATTTAGTGTGTTGCATATCAAACCAAACAAATCTGAGTTTCCTTTGGAATTTTTTATTTTTATTTTTTTTAACAGACAAAATTACGCTCAATAATTAGATGTTGGAAACTTATGAATATTAACCCTCATAAATATAGACGTTTCAAAATTCGCAAATTTAACTAACACAATATTAATGACTTTATTATCACTTACAGGTAGAGATACAGCTGACTATTCACCTTTCACCAATACTGAAGAAATAAATCTTGGTATCATTTGATTGATGGGGAATTTTTCCAGTTCCAGGGAAGATTTTGGAATTTGCTTTCTAACCTAACCTCGGAACTGGTTCCCAGACTCGGACCAGAAAAATTTGGAGACTTTCCGTAAAATCCCCAAATTACTCATAGACCAGAAAAAATGCAGTTTCTGGAATTTTCTGAACATATACCTTGGAGAAATCATAACGTACTGTATGCCTTAATTATCATTATTATTTTTAATTTTACACTCTGCATACATACGTGGATATTATGTATTAATTTATTTGTGAAATTTGTGGATAATTTTTCTTTTAAATTACTTTACTCTTGATCACCCATATATTATAACATATCCTGCTTTTAATAAAGGCTATATTCTGAAATAAGCATTATCATTGTATTCTTATCCTTATTATTATTACAGTTTATATTAAACATAAAAAAATGTAGGAATGATTTGCAATTAACATTGCAGACTGTATTGAGGATATTTTTAAACCATTTAATTATCATCTTGTTCTATGTTTAACATTATTAGCCTCTTATTAGTTGGTAGAATTTCATGACTACCCACTGTATATGGGTTCCAAGACATTTGCTCACAAGATGAACCTAATCTAACCTAACATGTCTTCATTTCCATAATAGTTGAGCATATGCCTTGTAAACAAATGTCTGCACACTAACTACAGTATATGAAGGCTCTCTGGTGAGGATCCATATACAGTATTTACATGTAATATTTTTCCAAATAAAAGACTTTTTAAACAGCAGAGACTTTTCTCCGACTTCTGGTGTAGTCCATGTCTTAACATATTGTATACATATTTACTCCTGACATTGGGAAAGTGTTCATGTCTTGTTTTTTTGAAAGGGTATTTATTGCATTACTATAATCAGGTGGAGAAAAGGAGGAAACATTATCCCAAGTTTTCATATCTTGTAGATAACTGGCCTTGTATAATATGAAAGTAAAAATTTTGGTATAAAGATAATTTCCTGTTTGATAGAAAACTAACAGTTATGGTGATATTTTTCAAGATTTTATCCCAATTCATCTGTACACTGAGTTCATCACTGTCATAACAAAATTATAATACTTAATATTGTACTTTGGTATATTCTACTGACTTCATCCACAGAACAGGCCATAGTTCTCTTTATTACACTCACCCAACCCCAAGTTCATGAAAAACTTATAACTTTATTGTTAGATTTAATAAGGATAAAGAAGAAAGGAACAGATATTACACTCAATTCCTACGTTTTTATGGTTGTCACAGGCTTTATTTACCTATATTCACTGTAAATGATCGTATTTTATTCCCAGAATTGGCTTATAATCCAAGAAAATAGGAAAATGAGGTGCACCTTAGCTTGGGATTCAAGTTTTTTATGCTCGTAAATCGTGTAGCAAGAGCAAACGTTTCGTGCCACTGACAACGTTTTCAGGGTGCAAGCATACCAACCCCCAAGTCTTCCGCCAGTTGGTACACCTGACTACACTATGATGACGTAGTAACAACAAACGACAGTCGGGTACCACCATGGCCCATCTTGAAAAATCACAAAATTTTCACTCCATTGTATTACCACCGCCGGGATACCATGGCATGGTGTACACCACGGCTGATCTTGCATTTGGGCCTTAGCATTACCAAATATATTGACACAAAAAAATCCTAATTAAATTAACAAATAAATGAGAAATCAAATTATACATTAGTTTACAATTACATTCTATGATTCTTTCAACAGACACTGACAGTCTTTATTTACTGTAAAAAAAAGTATTAAACTTTAATCATCGAAAAATTCCATTCACGTTTACACGTACTAACACTCAGTCAGCCAAGCGTGCCTGACTGGCTGTTGGAGACACACGTCGGGCGTCACACGCTTACAACAGACAGGAACAAACATGTATAAATTTTGTTAGCGGACTTAAAGTTAGCGGAACTAAATTTAGCGGAAGCTAACTGGTCTGCTGATGGTTTCCAAATTTAGCGAAAACGCTAATCCGCTAACGAGAAAGTTAGCTTCGCTAATTAGCGGTTAGCGGATTAGCGGAACCGTGCCCACCACTGGACATTACTAATGAGGTTTTCTCTGTTTGACAGAACTAAATCGAGTATATTATTACCCCCGGTGGGTTCGGTTATATGTTGACTTAGGAAACAGTCCTGAACTGTTTCAAGAAAATCCTCTGATTATGAGTTACCCTTAAGATCGATCCAATCTATTTGGCCTACTATACAGACTTTCCTATGTCTGGATGCTCTGTGCATTTTATCCCAAATAAGTCGCTCATTAACTCTATGACGATTAGGAGGTCTATATATTACTCCTGTAATTAATTTTCCCCTAACATCGATTAATTCAATCAAAATTTTTCTGTATTAAGTTCAGTTTTTATTTCCTTATTTATTTCACACTTCAGATTAACCCCGACATTGATTGCTACTCTGCCTCCTTTCCTATTATGTCTATCGGTATGGAATAATTTGTAACCTGCAATTTGGTATTCGACAGGTAACTCCCGTGAGTCTAAGTTTATCCATGTTTCGGTAAATGATAGTATATCGATTTTTTCAGTACATACTGTACATGTTCTCGGTACCAAGTTCTATCTACAGGAAAGAACACAAACACCTATAGAGTTTTTCATAGGTTCTATTAGCTGGACAAGCAGAGATACACAAGCGAGGCGGCTTTCCCTACTCTGACTGTGTCAACTGAGCCCTAAGGCGACATGTGGCAAGTGATACGTGTAGCAGCTTCCAGATGTCGCCAGGCACATTATCTAAGCGTGTGGTGACATGATAAAAGCATTGCCACACGCTGCTGGCTAATAAGTAATGTATATAAATGGAATACATACATAGTATACTGTACATACAACATACATAATATACATACAGCATACATAATATACATACACAACCCCCCCCCCCCTATACGCTCATAGCAAAGTCTTGAGCGGACCTTTTCTTTTGGATCCGTTCTGAGTGTCAAGGGACTTGATCACGGGGCGGAGAAAACGGCGGTTCCTCCACCACACACGACCACTGGGTAACCGCATCTGGTAGTCCCGTGACCTACCGAGACCCATGACTACACCCACTTTGTCCCAACGTAGGGAGGTCGGGTCCTGAACACGGACTTGGGTGCCGACACTCAACTTGGGAAGCGAACGGGCTTGGTCGTTGCAGCGGGCGACGACATCATGAAGACGGTCGGCAGCTCGGCGATCACAATCCTCTGTCTTAGCCTGCCACTCCTTGGAGAAGGACTGGGGGTGAGCAGGGACACAAGAAGGAAGGGGGAGTCCATACAAGACCTGGGCGGGGGAGCGTCTGGTGTAGTTGGGTGTGTTACTGAGTTCAAGAAGACCCCGGTCCATGGCCTCGCAGTCAATATTCCCAGAAGGGGCCACTTTGAGGATGAGGTGCTTCAGGGATTTGACAGCAGCCTCAGCGTGGCCGTTGGACTGCAGGTAATGGGGCGATGACAACACATGCCGGATTCCCCATCGGTCAAGGAACACAGCGAAGTCCCGGCTTGTGAACTGGGGCCCTCCGTCGGTTCGTAGGCGCACAGGAACACCCACGTCACGGAAGTAGTGGCGGACCTTGCTGATGGTGGCGGCAGACGTCGCATCATTACCGCACTTGATGACAACCGGCCAACCAGAGAGACGGTCGACAGTAACCAGGAAGGACTCTCCTGACACACAGAAAAAGTCGGCCGACACAGAGGGGCGGGTGGGGTTGTCGTCACTCATGTAGGGTTCCTGCTGCTGGCTGGGTTGTAGTACAGTACTTGGCAGGGCTCACACGCACGGACAACATTGGAGATGTCGGAGTCGAAGCCAGGCCAGAACACAGTCTGTCTTGCACGTCGTTTGGTGGTCTCAGCTCCACGGGGACTGTCGTGAAGGCGAGCCAAGACGCGGGGACGTGAGGCAGCAGGGACAACTACACGTGCTCCGTACAGAACAAGGTCCCCGTCGCAGTAGAGTTCATCACGGAGTTTCCAATACGGGAGCAGGGTGTTGTGAAGGTCGTCGTGGTTGCTAGGGAATCCATTCCTCACACACTGGACGAGTTGGACGTAGGAAGGGTCATCTCGGGCAGCTGTTTGGAGGTCCTCCATTGCCTTGTCGCCATCTGGTGACAGGTCCCAACGAAGTGATTGGACGGCGTGTAGGGTGACCACAGTCCTGACGGAAAGAGCGAGGTCGGCGTCGAGCACATGATCTTCTGGAGTAGGGCGGCTGACAGCAGGATGGGATAAGGCATCAAGGATGCAGAGCTCCTTACTAGCACGCCACACTGCTGTGAAAATGTACACCGAGAGCTTCTCCTTTAGACGCTGGAGGTGAGGATTCTCAATGGCGTCAAGCGTGTACTGGTTGAGGATCGGGACAAGCAAGCGATGGTCGGTCACTAGGTGAAAGCGTTGCAAGCCTATGAGGTAAAACCTGCACTTGTACATCGCCCAAACCACAGCCAACAGCTCCAACTCAATAGTGGCATAGAGTGTCTCGGTGTCAGAGAGGAAACACGAGCCACACTAGACGAGTCAGAACTGCCCTCCAACAATGATCCTGCAATAGGGCGCATCCTACGCCGTACAAGCGTGAGGCATCTGTCTGCAGAACCGTCGGCAAGGCTGGGTCAAACGTGGCGAGGACAGGTGGACTAGACAGGGCCTGTTTCACTTGCTGGAAGACCTTGTCGTGGTCAGGAGTCCACAGGAATGTCCTCTTGGAGCTCATCAGGGGACTAAATGGTTGGGCGGCTGCGGAGATGTCCGGCGAAAACTCTGCGAACTGGTTGACGAGACAGATGAAGGACCTCATGTCGGTGAGGTTGACAGGTGTGGGAAAATCCGTGATGGCGTGGACCTTCTCCGGGTCAGCTGCAATACCATTCCCTGAGAGGGTGTACCCACAAAAGTCCACTGAAGAGCCGGCCAGAATAAACTTGTCGGCATTTAGGGTGATGCCGTGCTTCCGGCACCTGTTGAGTACTTCGTAGATACGGCAGAGGCGATCCATGTAGTCCTCATCGTACACGAGTATGTCGTCGATCACTTTCACGCAGGTTGCCAGACCTTGTAGAGCCATATCACCTCGAAGGCAGTAAGCATCTCCTGTAGCGGCGAATCCCATGGGGCCACGGCAATAATTGTAACGTCCATGCTGGGTAATGAAAGTTGTGAGTGGTCGATCTTCTTCGGCAAGCTCTATCTGCCAATATCCACACAGGGCGTCCATCGTCGTGAAGAAGTGCGCCTTCAGGTCCACACTGCGTATGGCTGCAAAGGGCGTGGGAGAAGGTTGCGCAGGACGAGACACCTGGCTGTTGAGCTTGGAGAGGTCAGTGGTGATCCGAACACCACCTTTGGGTTTTGCGATAGCTACCATAGGGTGACACCATGGAGACGGGTCATCACCGGCTGGTGCAATGATTTCTTGGGCGACCATGTAGTCCAGCTTGTTTTTGACAGCATCACAGAAGGCCAGGGGAACCAGTCGAGGGGTGTAGATAGCAAAGGGCTTCACATCGTCCCTCAAGTGGATCCTCATGGGGGGGCCTACCATCTTCTTCAGAGGCATGGATTCCAGAGCGGACTTGGTTACCAGAACGTCGCTGAATTCCTTCAGGAAGTACTTCCGAGTATCCGAAGAGAGGTGTCACTGGCAAAAGGTAGGGGTAGGGCGACAGCAGGGTAGTTGCTGCTCCCTTCGTGCACCCTGTTGGCGTGTTTTACCTCGAGAATAGGTTTTGGGAAGTCCTGGGAGATGATGGCCAACTCTTGGCAATGTCTGTAGGACAGCAACAGAGTCAGGACACCATTATGCACATCATTCCAGGCTTGGCACGACCTGTTGCCAAAGGTGACATGTGCTTGGAGTGAACCTAGGGCTGGGGCCATCTGTGAACCATCTGCCGTGAAGCAGAGATTCTTGGGAGGCGGTCTTAGATCGCTTGGAGAGTGCCCCAAACATTGCAAATGCTGGGGACCGATGACTGTAGCATCAGCGCCGGTGTCGGGCAGCATCTGGAGACGGGGTGACACACTGCCGTTGGTCACGATGACGCTGATGTGCTGGGGAACTTTGGTCCTGGGACTCGAGGGGGAGTACACCTTCCTAATATGGCTAGAGCGTTGTCCAGGGTCGTCATGCTTCTGATTGGACGACTGTAGGCGGCTCTCACTGGTGGAAGAGCGCAGCTGCTTCCGCCGACGCTGTCCCTTGGGTTTGTTGGTAGGGCAATACTTGTCGTAGTGGCTCAGACGACCACACAAGTTGCACTGGACGCGTTTGGCTGGGCACCATACTGTAAGTGACCAGTAGCCCTTACGGTCACAACTGTTGCAGGTAGACTCAGCAGCTGGACACACCTGTGTTCCGTGCTGCTTACCACAGCAGTTACAAAAGGGGCCAGGAGTGGGCAAGGCCGGATTTACTTACTTGTGGGCCCCAGGCCAAACTCATCAGTGGGCCCCCAAATTTATAGAAATGTTTGCATCTTTCAATAATCAATATATATATATATATATATATATATATATATATATATATATATATATATATATATATATATATATATATATATATATATATTTTATGAAAATCCACAATGAAAACGTGGATAAGATAAATCTTGATAAAATCACACGGGAAAATGGAAACAACGGAGTACCTTAGCTTTCGTCTTTATTCAAGACATCTTCAGAGGCAACTGGATTACATGGACAGAGAGAGGCTTAAATATACAGGGTGACCTAAAAAAGCTTAGAAGTTTTCAAATCATCTTGTGTCACAGAAAGACTTCTTGTTGAAGCTAGTTTGATTAAGGAATTAAAATCAATAAACCTTAGTGATGGTCAGTTCAAAACCGATAATATGTTACATAAATTTATTTGTCAGTGGCCCAAGGTTAAAAATGCTTTAAAAACCTTTGATCTAGATGTATGATAGTTATTTTGTGGGCCCCCTTTTTTCTGACCTGACTTGACTAGTCACGTCACCTCCCTTCTCTTAAGCTCCTCTACGTGTGTGTGTTGGTGTGGGGATTAGTGGATGTCATCATTTTGACCTGACCTCATGTTTTTTAGGTCACCCTGTATATTTAAGCCTCTCTCTGTCCATGTAATCCAGTTGCCTCTGAAGATGTCTTGAATAAAGACGAAAGCTAAGGTACTCCGTTGTTTCCATTTTCCCGTGTGATTTTATCAAGATATATATATATATATATATATATATATATATATATATATATATATATATATATATATATATATATATATATATATATATATATATATATATATATATATGTGTGTGTGTGTATTTTACTGTAATTATTTTGCAATGGCCAAATGTCATCAAATATTACATAATATCATAATATTGTAATGTAAGAAATAAGAATTTCAGCACAATGTGACACATCATTACTTTTAATCAAATTAGTTCTATATCATGTACCTCTTATATATGGGAATAATGAAAGAAATACAATTAGCTTGAAGCATAATCAATTTTGGAAGCACATGAAGTACAGCAAACTGTGTGAATTTCAAAGTAAATTCTTCCTACTTTTTTCATGGAAAATTTGTCAATGATACTGTTTGTGTCAAGGGATTGCAGGAGGCCAGATTCAATGCATAATAATGAAAGTGAGTTTAATCTGGTTTGTCCCATGGTAGACCTCAGGTGATTTTTCACCCTAGATAGATTAGAGAAAGACCTCTCTCCTTCACAATTTGTAATGGGGATGGTAAGGAAAATTCTTACCAAGATACTAATGTTTGGAAAGGCAGTTGTCAAAATGCCATCTTTGGACCTCAGCAAAGTGGAGATGTTTGTCACTGACCTGTCAGATTCAGAAGACAAAATGTCTTTAAATTGCAAAAACTCATCTGGAACAGATGCTTCCAGGTCACTGCAAAAAAGGTACTGACAACCAATTCCAGTTGGGCTTTGAGATCATCATATTTCATACTGTCATACTCCGTTAAGAATCTACACTGAATAATATTTGGCTTGTTTCACTTCACTTATGATAATTGAGTGAATTTCTTCAGCCATCAGATTGACCATTTCCTCACAAATCGTTTTTGAGAGATATGAAGTCTTTCCACTAACAACTGCACCATACTTCTCCAGATGCTGTGCAAGAAAAGGGTCAAACTTTGCCAGGAGTTCCGTACTCCAAGGTAATTCCCATTGTTGCTAGAGCCTATTCTTTCATCACTACCTCTGAGAGGAAGACCTCTTGATGTTAAAAATTTTAGTGTTTCAACTATGTGCAATAGAACTTCTTTCCAGTATTTTCTCTCCAATTCTACTTGCAAAGCCAAAGTGGAATCAATTCGCCTTGCTGTAATTGTCCTCACACCCCAAATAGTAACTGAGATTTTATGCTCTTTGCTACTTTCATGTTCAGCAACTCTACACTGGCAGTTTTTCCAGTCGCTAAACCCACTAGTAAACAATGAGACTTGCTTGCTGAATAGCTTGCATGGAACACAAAATACATCTCTAGTTTTTTGGAGAACACACAAGCCATTCCCTTTTAACTTCTTCATCATTTGCCATTTGACGTGTAAACAAGGATTTGGGCACATATCGAACTCTTTCCTTTTCACCCACATTTTCACTTCTTGCAGATCTTGAGAAGTCACCTTGTTCACAATTTAGATCAAGAGGATGGTTCAGTAAATACTCAATCAGTTTATCATCAATTGTCAGCCATTCAGCTGGATCACTTGATACACACAAATCAACACTGATACCTTGTTCCACAGAATGTTTCTTATGAGTCAACTGAGATGAATCGGATGAAGCTTTAGTCGCAGGTGGTACTTCCATTGCTGTAGGTGCTGATTTACTTAATCTCTGTGACTGTGACTCAGCTGACCTCGCTTCGTCATCTGAATCATGAAAGTGAACATCTACTGTGTCATCCCCTGGGAGTTTACTGTCACTGGTACTTGGCTCTGAATCTCTTTTTGGTTTAAAAAATGTTGTCAGCTTTGGAACTGATTGCAGTTGTGCAGCTTTGGCTGCTTTTAACTTTCACTTTTGTGAGCCACTCGGATATTTTTTCAGGGACGACATATTTATCTCATGAGAATCCCCAAGAATAATCTGTAAGCAAAAAAATAGTGTCACTCTATAAGAGATACCAATATCACAAAAAATAGACACAAATACACACGTAATATAACACTGAAGTCCATTTAATGCAACATGTAAATTATCATTAGTAAAAATTGAGTGCCGCGTACACAATACAAAATATCACTGAGCTCTGGCTGAGAAGATACTGACTTGCTGAGCGAGCTGTCAGCAAACCAACGGTAACCCTGACACGTACTGAACGTGAAACGATCCTGTCCTTCACACGTCAAGGCGCTGAAGGTTTCTTGAACTTTATTCTCTCTCTCTCTCTCTCTCTCTCTCTCTCTCTCTCTCTCTGCGGGCCTATGCTTATTGTACATGGGCCCCATACTCTGGGCCCTTTACTTATTTATTTATTGTACAGAGGCCCTTATGGTTGTGAATATATTATTTAATGAAATACTCGGTGTACACTTGAAACAGGGTTATACCTGGCACGCTGCGTGACAAATTAGTTTCAGTGGGCCTCCAGATACCGGTGGGCCCTAGGCCAATGGCCTACTTGACCTATTGGTAAATCCGGCCCTGGGCGTGGGCGTGGTGGAAGAAGGCGTTGGAGTAGACTTCTTGTCCTTCTTGTAGCAGGACATAGCCCGTACAGCTGAAGGGGTAGCTCGGATGGCAGAGGTGGCACACCTGGCAGCCTCATAGGAGCGACATTTTGTCAACACATCCTTAAGAGACGAGGAAGAGTTGAGGGAGGTGAGGCATTGGACAAGCTCCTCATCCTTAACACCCATCTGGATCACCTGCTTCAACTGGGTCTCCTCGCACTGCTGGTGGTTACCTGGGCATATATCTACCTCTTCCGAGGCTCTCTTGAGTCGTACATAAAAAGTATCAAAAGTCTCGCCCTCCATCTGTCTACAGCTAAACAATTCCCTCCTGCGTAGAGCTTCATTCTACTGGCCTTTGATGTGCCGTTGTAGAACATCCAGTACCTCCTCTACAGACGACGAAGAAGTCGGGGGCACCTGCAACGTATGTTCCAAGACACGCTGCGTTTCTAAAGACAGGCACATACGTAGCTGAATGAGTTGTTTAGGCTGTGACAAGCTCTGGAGATCCACCATTGTAGCATAATCAGTCCACCGTCGCCGCCATTCACGAAAAGTCTGGAAAGTCACATCAGGCTTCAAGATGGGTTGGGGTTGGACAGCCACTTTGGCAGAAGGCGTTGACTAGGTATCTGAGCCAGTCGATACCTGGGCAGTGGAAGAGCCAGGGGCTTGGTTAACAGTAAGGCGAGATATCAAACCTTCAAACCGTGCACTGTCTTCCAATCTCCGTTGGTGGTCTCTGTCTGCTTCAGCTTGTCTCCTTTCTTCGTCCTCAACATGTCTTCTAGATTCGTCTTCACGCCTTTCCTCCCTCATAAACTTCATTAAAACAATTATCTCTGAAGACAAGGCTGAAGGTCGAGGTGAAGGGCTTCGAGATGTGGTGGGAGGAGCTGGAGCATCTCACTCCGCCTGGTCATCCATCTCTGCAGAGCTGTCATCCGTCTGACTCATCCAGGCATTAGAAACACCACTGCGTAAGTGCATGAAACATAATTACTTAATCTGTCGTATCAACAAGCTCTGAGACAAAAAGTAAATAAATATACAGATAAGTAGATTATATATATATATATATATATATAAAATATATAGCTACAAAGAAATGACTGCAGTCAGTGTGTTCGTGCGTGTGTGTGTGTGTGAGCATCGGGCAGTGTCTCGCTGGGCATTAGAGGCGCAGCAGGCTCACAGTCAGTTACACTCTAGATGCGGCCAGTGTAATGGGCTCCTGTTTCATCAACAGAACATATTATATAAATGGGTCAATACATCTGATATTATATTCAGATTCACCACCCTGTAACTTTCCACTGTCTATGAGTAACACTTGAGTTGTACACGTGAATGGTAGCTTTCCCAAGAGGGACAAGCCCATATGTCAGCATCTTTGTAAGCGCGCACCAGCGACGCTCCTTGCTCAGTCACTCATATCAACTTATATCAAATGGACGTGATCAACGTTTTTATTTACATAAACGCCGTCCTCTTTCTCGTTCACTCATATACAGTGGAACTTACGGTTGATCTACACTCAGGAATCATAGACATAATCCTTTTATAATAAAACAAAGGAACTTCATTGGGTCTCGTTACTAAAACCCCAAAATATATTTTATGTGAATATCCCGGTTAATTGGGGGATTAACCGACGGATTCATATAAGGTGGCAGCAAGGTGGCTAATGAATGCGTTGAACTAGTGGACATACCTATACGTCTGTGTTTTGTGAAAACAGAAAAAACAAACAACAGTGACGCGTTACATACCGTTACATAATCCGAGTGTTTAAAACTATATCCCGTATCGAGACGATACTTAGTGAGTGCTCCTCATCTCTGACACCCTCAAGAGATGCAGAATTATTAATATATCATACAGCCAGTTTGGTGAACATCCTGTTACTACTGGTGAAGAAACCCAGAGGTCAGCATTCTTCAGTACAGTGTTGCACATGGTTTCATAGTCTGGACTAACAGTTGACATTTCATAAGTAGCTGGACGGTTGTGTGGTGTCGCGAGTGTCGATTACATAAGCTCCGGTGTCATCAATCAGTTCTCCATATATACGAGACTACAAAGGTTTGGCACACGGCAGTCACGGCAGCGGCATAGCAGAAAGAAGACAGCAAAAAAACCTTCATCATCAATATCTGTTCAACAGTGGAGGTACTCCCCTATCCTGTAGTGGACTCGCCCATCGTCGAGGTTGCTGTGCATCATCTTTCGTTACCAAGGAAACCAGCAGGAGGTTCGCACACCCATCCAAGGACGAAGCCCCGCCTACTCTACCCACCCCACCTCTATATCACCTGGAAGGATCGCGTTTTCTTTACAGACGACTGAACCCTGTAATAGGTATTTCAATTTACATAGTTATACACACATAAACACGTTCGAGAGATATCTTCACAACTATAGGAACGTCGGATTGGAGTATTTCATTGATAAAGTGTCTTATGTATATTAAATGTACTAAGGTGCTATAATTTACAGTGGTTATATCGTGTCTGTTCAATTATTGTTAGTTTAATTATATTAACTACAATTATTTTTATTCTTTTCTTGTAAATGAGAGGCAAGTAATTTGCTTTGATCGATGATCAAGTAGAGGCTGATTTTGAATTTGAGTCAGAAACACAATCAGTTGATTCGGTAGGAAGTAGTGAGAAAGTTATTGGGGAATCATATGACGAATTAAACCGTCATATCTTAAGGTCTGGAAATAAATATAGTACCTCACCTCAGTTTACAAAAGCAGTTAACCCTGTTTCAGGTGATAGCGTGTCTGTTCTTAAACCAGTAACAACCTTATTAACCCAGCCTTCTGTTAGGAGTAAGAATACTAACTTGCTAAATACTAACACTACCATGGCTTCCTCTAACCCTCACGCCAGTACTACTGCCACATCTAAATCTGATAATGTTATTAATATCATGCAGCGTGGCGACTACGTCCACAATTTTAGAGGCCAAGATGATTTTCGGGTTGCGCATTTCATTCGTGCATGTGAAGATACTATGCGCACCGGTAAAATAACAAGTGACGAAGAAAAGAAAGCATTTGTTTGTTCCCACATTACGCAGGGATCTTACGCCGGTAATCATTTGAATGCATATGGGCTACAACACTCCAGTTATGAAAAATTTAAACGCACACTTGTGTGAATTTTTGGGGGTAGGTCACAGTTGGGCGATCTACAGTGGATCTTCAGATGGTTGGACCATTGTACGCCAGTGGTCCACGTACAGACAACCGTCGTCGCAGTGGACATCTCAGGTGAAGTACGCCAAGATATGGAACCAACATTCAGAAGTTCAGGATGGTACGACCCAGATGGCAAAATGTCAGCGACAAATGTGGAGACGTTAATAGAATTGATTAGCTTTCTGCTAGTTGTTCGTCGTCCCCTGTACATGCGGGCTCAAGAGGTACAGTATGAACCGCCTATTGATATGGTTGAGTATGCAAACAAACTCTGCCCCACAGCTACAGGTCCACTAATGGCGCAGTCTCCCATGATTACGGCACAGCTTCCCACGTCTACGGCACAACCCCAGATACCTCAGATGGCACCCATGACTCCACTCCAAACTCCCTATACGACACCTATGGCTCCAATTGCACCTCAAAACCGGACTTATAAACAAGGTACTTCTTTACGCTGTGCACATTGTAATAAACGTGGCCACGTAATTGACGACTGTTTTCAGCTCCAAGGTAATAGTGCCAAATTTAAGGACACACCCGGTGCAAAGCCATTTCCAAGATCATACAGTGAGGCAGCTAAGGCGGCGCCTCCACCTACCCACAAAACGCGCAAGTGGTGCGCTCTACACAAGTCCACTTCTCATAATACACTAGAGTGTGACTTGGTGATGAAGGCTAGGAATTTAGATCTTAGTGAAACAGAGGTGTCGTACAAGCGTAAGAAGAAGCGTCCCCAGGACAAGTCGTCCGGGGAAGATCTGCGCTCATCACAACACGGAGAGGGATAGGCACAGTTTTTTCTGCCTCTCCTCACAGCACTTCTATAGCGGCCTCGTTAGTAGCGGCGCTAAGCAAAGTTGAAGTGTTGTCAGTGCCGGTGAGGGTCGATAGTACAAGATTGGCTCTTGATATTGACACGGGTGCATGCGCTAATGTTTTGGCCTTGACATCCTATCAAGAGTTACAACGTAAATTCCCTCACCGAGACTTCAAATGGCGACCTAGTAACGCTGAGCTCAAAGGAGTATCAGGTACTCAGCTGGGCATTCATGGAATGGTGACGTTACCACTCAGATTTTTAAGACGTGGTTCTCCCTTCTACATGGACTTTCATGTAGTTCAGCAGTTCAGTTTGCCAGGTGACAGGTTACTTGGTCTCCCAACCCTTCGAACGAACATGATAGATGTTCATCCGCGTAATAATACCATTACGTTTAAAGGTGTTTCCTACAGCGCTATGAGTCATTCTAAACCTATGCTCACCGCTAGTTCAAAAGTGTTGTCCACCAATCCTATTAAAAGGAAGGCGGATCATGCGTCAGAGCTACCTCATGACCTCAACCCCACACTTTCCCAGCGTGATTACAGCAGCAATAGTTGGAAGATAGTACCTGCAATTTTGAAGAGCACTCTCCATTACCAAAATGAGGAATTCACCAAAGCAACTGTCGAAGTACCCGACGTGTGCACGGGCACAAATGTTGTGCGTCTCCCGGAAACGTGCAAGGTAAGAGGGCTATCATGTTAGTCTACGTTGCCCACCATACGCCCAGGTGGTTTGACAGACGTACTGATTCTGAAAAGAACAGGCGTTCAACGAATTTTAAAGAAAGGATGTTATTTGTGTAATTTTCTAGTGTATCACAACAATGTCGAAGTACAGCCTACAAAATTCCCAATTGGTAGTATTGTTACGCAATACCAACAGAATCGGCAGGACAGGATAGATCAAATAGCGCCACATGTTAAGGTGATCGATCATCCTCAGGGCAAGACACGCCTTTTAGGGCTGCTTGCTGACTATAGAAATATAGTAGCCTTGCCAGGGAAAAAGCTAGGTTAGACAGATTTAACATCCCATCATATAGCGTTAAAGGAGGGAACAAACCCTATCTACGTACCAGCCTACAGACTACCTCATAGCGCTGTAGTTCAAGATATGGTGCAGGGTATGTTAGATGCAAATGTTATTAGGCATTCTAAATCCCCTTTAATAGCCCCTTATTCCTCGTCCCCAAAAACAATGGTGGATGGCGCCCTGTTATAGATTTCAGGCGCGTCAATGAACAAACAATCCCTAATAGGTACCCTATGCCTGTCTTGAGTGGCATATTGCAATCCTTAGGTATGGACAATGCAGTATTCAGCAACTTAGATTTGCTTAGTGGATATTGGCAGATACCACTCGATGAGAAATCACGAAAGGTCACGGTGTTCAGTACGCCCCTAGGCCACTTTCAGTTCCTCCGGAAGCCATTTGGTCTCAGAAATGCCCCACTAATATTTCAAAGAATGATCAACACCCTGTTTGCCGCATTGATTGGTACCACAGTCTGCGCTTATTTGGACGATCTCATAGCAGTTAGCAAGGACGTTAATTCCCGTCTGATTAAACTGTGTGAAGTTTTGGAAGAACTTTCCATAGCAGGTCTTAATTTTTTTTTTTTTTTTTTTATTGGGTAAACTCCCTACATCCTTGTGTAAGGTGAAGCGCAGAAGCGTTTACAGTGCCCAACAGGGAAGCATGCTAAGTTCATCCTTGCCTTTATGTCTCATGAGTTAAGGGCGTAGAAGCCTGAAGAGTCAAGGCATAGAGCCTGAAGATTCAATGGTTTATGTCATCAAGTTATTGGAAGCTTCAACAACTTGTCCCTGAATACGAATTCGCAACTTTCGATTTACACCAGGTACCTACTTTACTGCTAGGTGAACAGGGACTAATGGGGCTAAGAAGTATGTCCAAACAACTTCCACCGGCCCGGGAATCGAACCCGTGACATCTCGCTTGCGAAGGCAAGAGCTGTACCACCAGCACCCCCGGTCTTAAAATTAAACTCTCGAAGTGTGAGTTTTTAAAATCCAGAATCCATTTCCTTGGACATGTAGTAGACGTAGTTTTCTTGGCTTATCTGGATATTATCGTTCTTTCATCAAGAACTATGCAACATTAGCATCGCCCCTAACACAGTTGCTCAAAAAAGATGCAATGTTCATATGGGACGCTCAACACGAAAATAGTTTTGCGGCATTGAAGATAGCGCTTACCAATGCCCCTGTTCTCGCATTCCCAGACTACAGGTACACTCAACCTTTCACTCTCTGTACTGACCCTTCCGGACTTGGAGTCGGAGCCGTGCTCATGCAAGAGGATACGCATAGGAAGTTTAGAGTGATAGCTTTTGCAAGTCGCAAACTTATTGATGCTGTAACACGTTATTCGGTAACGCATTTAGAAACGTTAGCCGTTGTGTGGGCACTTAAGAAATTTAAAGACATTATCTTTGGATATAAGATAACTGTTTTTACTGATCATGCGGCAGTAACTGAGCTGTTCCATGGCAGAAAATTATCAGGCAGATTAGCACACTGGTATCTGACAATTCAAGAGTTTGACCCCGAGTTTAGATATTTACCCGGGAGGGCGAATGTTGTCTCCGACGCTCTGTCAAGAAATATAGCACCAGTAATGCCTGTATCAACCTTCACTCTTTCGCAACTGGAAGATGAGCAACGACGCGACCTATTATGGTCAGCAGTTATTTTTGCTCTCGAATCCGGAGAGGATGATAAACTCCCTAAATTAATTCTTCCCTTAAGTCAGTTTGAATTACGACATAACATGCTCCATAGGTCGAAAAAGACGCCAGAGGGTAATGTTTCTCAAATAGTCGTACCTGACACGTTGTGTAAAGTGGTTATAACATTGTTCCATGATGTCCCACAGGCAGGTCACCAGGGTCGTGACAAATGCTTAGCGGAATTACGAAAGAAGTATTTCTGGAACACTATGAAGAAGGACATAGAATTACACATTGCTAATTGTTTGGCATGTGCTCAACATAAAGATTCTACAGGATCACCAGCCCCGATTCTACAATATCCTACACCAGACTGTCCGTTTCACACAGTCGCTATTGACTTGTTACAACTCCCGAAGAGTCATCAGGGATCAACGTACGTCTTGGTGTGTGTGTGGATCATTTTTCCAGGTTCTTGGTCTTGGCTCCACTAAAAGATAAATCGGCCGATGCTGTGGCCTATGCATTAGTGATGAATCTTATATGTCCATATACTACGCCTAAAGTTCTGCCTCTCTGACAATGGGAAAGAGTTCAAGAATCAGCTAGTAGCGAAAATATGTGCGCAATATGGAATTAAACAAAGTTTTGTGACAGCTTTTCATCCACAGGCTAATGGCCTTGTTGAGAGAACCAACCGCAAGATCCTAGAAATTCTGCGTCCGATTGTCAGTAATATGCAATACGCATGGGAAGATTGGTTACCGCAGGTAGCAGCGTCTATAAATGGGTCAGTTAATAGCTCTAAGGGTAAATCACCCTACTACATTGGCTATGGTACAGATAAACGTCTACCTTACGACATCCTTACAGATGCGCCATAACCGTGTTATAATATGGATGATTTCGAGGCAAAACAAATTCGTGTCTTTACAGATATTCATACCCAAGTCCGATCACATCTAGCGGCGTCGCGCGCCAAAATGATCATCAAGCAACATAAACGTGCTAAACCTGTCGTGTTAAACGTAGGGGACGCTTTAATGGTAAGAGAACCGGAAAGGAACTCCAAGCTTTCGGGTAAATTTTCAGGTCCATTCCGCATTATTGCCAAAGAAACAGGCAACAAATTTAAAATTTGGAAGCCTAATGCACAGATTGCAGATGTCGTGCATGCGGATCATTTTAAAAAGACCCATGAGAATTTATTACCTCCAGTTGATGATGATGTGATAGACACCTCTTCACAGACTGTACAGAAGCAGATTGTACCTAATGACTATTGTATGAAACTTCGTTCTGCAAGTAGATGTTAAACTGTGTGTAATCTCTTACAGAATGGTTTGGAACATCATTGTGTTGCTTCTACTGTGTTGTTGCACCGTTGTGTTGACAGACATGTCCACATCAGTCCTCAAACCTGGTGCACTAGTTGCACCTCTCGGACTAGTTCTCATAGTTGAGGACGTGGTGAACATCAAGTATGAACTCCATCCACTGCTCCAGCTTCCGCGTCAGATGGACAACGTCGACGCTCAACTACAATCAGCATTGGACATCCTTCATGGTCTCAGCGCAGCTTCTAATGAATCGACGATAGTTTCACAAACTATTGACCTTCTACACTTTCGTCTCCAGAACCTTCGTAAGCTTCTCGTCGATGTTGGGAAGAACATACCAGCGTGTCAAGCGGATCTTGCTAAAGAAGTGCATTCTCAGACACGACGAAAAAGGGGTCTCTTTAATTTTGTGGGTCTTATCCAAAGCACTTTGTTTGGCACGGCAACAGTCGATGATGTAGCTAAATTGGCGGACCGAATGAACATTGTCGTTCAGGCTGTATCTCAACAGAATCGTGTTGTTTCTCAAACCTTTCATGCGATTACTGCTTTAGAATCAAAGGTTAATGCAATAATAGCGGAATCTAACAAAGTTTCGAGGATTGTTAATAGGTTACAGAACACGTTCCCGACGTTAGAATGGCTCCTTTATTTCACAGAATATTTGCATGCTGCAGAAATTTCAGTTCAAAAAATTGTAACCTGTAAAAATAAACTAATTGACAGCATTGTAGATGCAGGGATAGGACTTGTGGACGCAAAGCTTGTGCCTGTGCAGACTCTTCTTGATGCTTTACAGATACCCAAGTTGCAGTATCAATTAACTCCTATTTTTAATGACAATGAGGTTGAATATTATTACCCACTGTTGGAGTCAACTCTCACGCACAATGCTATCCTGATCCACATTCCTATGCGAGGGCAACATCAGTTTCATGCATGGCATTTAGAACCCTTCCCCTGGTTTGTAAACGACACACTGTATACTCTGGATAGGGCTAAAGAACTTTTCCTAATAGATGAAGATTATTCTTTATTGTCAATAGAAGATCCTAAGGTACTGTCACGGTGTAAGTCGTCTTATCTACACCTACACGTATGTCCAGCCTACATGTTCGCGTTTATTCCTGCTGCACAGGGAATATGTGAATTGGCAGTCACACAAACCAATATACGCACAGCACTAGCGCAATGCAGTTATAGGCCAGTTAGTCTCAAAACTGTGTTTGACGCTCATCTTCACAATGTGCAGTACTTGCTCTTTCCAACTCACTACTGCTATTTTAAAATGCCATGATGGTGTTAAGCAGCTAGTTGTGAAAGGGCATTACAAGGCTCCTGATTACTGTGAAATCACTTGTGGTACATTACGGACCTTGCCCACTCATCAGCATTTTGCTTTAAATATGAAACTCAAGTCTGCTTTAATTCAACTTCCTGTCATGAATTTCACTTTAAAGGATATTCAAATGGTTTCAGAGAAATCAAAAGTTTTAGCATTCTTGAAAGAGACACATTTTGCTGATTTGAGTACTAATTTGCCATTTTATCTATCACGGGAATTTGCCATACCAAGCCTTACAATTCCCTCCATTATGTTAATTTTGGCAATTATATTTCTGTTCTGTTATTACAAGGCAGTGTCATCCAAAATGAACGTTGTTCATAACATATTAACCTGTAAGACACTAAAGTTCAGGTCCCCTGAAGTAGCTAATACCACTACAGTAGTAGATTCCCCAGCTTAGTGTCTACACATCTGTTTATAACATGGTTAGGGTTGTCTAGGATGTACTGTACTCTGTGAGCTTAGTTTTGCCTCACGGAGCTCGGCTGGTAGGTGACCGAGCGATGTAATGGGCCCCTGTCTCATCAACAGAACATATTATATAAGTGGGTCAATACATCTGATATTATATTCAGATTCACCACCCTATAACTTTCCACTGTCTATGAGTAAGACATGAGTTGTACACGTGAATGGTAGCTTTCCCAAGAGGGACAAGCCCATATGTCAGCATCTTTGTAAGCGCGCACCAGCGACGCTCCTTGCTCAGTCACTCAGATCAACTTATGTCGAACGGACGTGATCCACGTTTATATTTACATAAACGCCGTCCTCTTTCTCGTTCACTCATATACAGTGGAACTTACGGTTGATCTACACACAGGAATTATAGACATAATCCTTTTATAATAAAACAAAGGAACTTCATTGGGTCTCGTTACTAAAACCTCAATATATAATTTATGTGAACAACCCGGTTAATTGGGGGATTAACCGACGGATTCACCGGGGGGGGGGGGGGGTTGCGCTGACGCTGCTCCTCACAAATGCCCTGAACAAGCCTTCCACATTGGTAATCCTTTAGAACAAGGTCACATACTTATAGCACTACACACACGAGGCACTTATAACACTTCACAGGATCTTGCTGTCACTAACACTTCTGCAACTTGCTATAAATTCAAACAAGTTCTTGGAGGAGATGACCGTTAACTGCTGACGACGGAGCGAGGGTCCATAAGCCGGTCTTGCCACAGACTTTACACAAAATCACTTGTATACTGATCCAGTCAATTAACTCACTGCACATGTTCTGGGTACCAAGTTCTATCTACAGGAGCGAACACAAACACCTGTAGAGTTTTTCGTAGCTTCTATTTGATGGACAAGCAGATATACACAAGCGAGGAGGCTCTCCCTACTCTGACTGAGTGTCAACTGAGCCCTCAGGCGACATGTGGCAAGTGATACATGTAGCAGCTTCCAGTTGTCGCCAGGCACATTATCTAAGCATGTAGTGACATGATAAAAGCATTGCCACATGCTGCTGGCTAATAAGTAATGTATATAAGTGGAGTACATACATAGTATACATACAACATACTTAATATACATACAGCATACAAAATATACATACACATACAATTGCCCTGATTTCATCCATTTAATTTCTCATACGTCTACTGTTTGCGTAGTAGACATTTAAGTTAGTCATGATCTGAGTCTTCTCTTTGTCGCATTTAGGTTTAACTCCCTGCCTAAATTAGTTTTGTCATCATTCCTAGCACTATTTCTCTGGAACCTTTCACTTTTTTTACCCGCTCTCACTGCAGTCTCCTCGATTCCCGCGATCATATGTTTCCCTAGCAGTTTAAAGACTTTGACATATTTTGAACTGCTCTCTCGAGAGAGCAAGCCAGGGTTGCCACCCATCCCTAGACAGATGTACCCCCATCCCTAGCATAAAGGTCCCTTCCTCCGTAAAAGTTGTCCCAGTTGTCTACGACTGGGACTGATATTGACTTGCAATATCTTTCAAGACATGATCTTTTTAAGAAATGACACTGTTCTTAAAATATGATCGGTGACAAGCATATGACTGGGATATTATCACAACCCTGTGTGTCTTATTTAAGCTTACCCCAAAAGACACAGAGCTGGACAAATTTGATGTTTATATTGCTAGCTTTAAGTAGGGTAGAGTTCATGAGATATTCTTTAGGGGTTTCCAAATTCACAGTCATGGCTCAAGAATAAAATCCAGGGCAAAAAGGCCCAACAGAAACACCTAGGTAAATCTACCCTATTTACATATATTTACAAATATAGGGTACTTCCTACCTAGTTGGGAGGTTAACATAAGCACCACTGACTCCCACCCAACATTTCTGAGGGAAGGATACATAAACCTTAGACCACATGGCATGACCAACAGGGAGGAGAGGAGAGAAAAGGGCAGACAGCTACCCTCAACCAAGCCAAGGACAGAGAAGGAGAGGCAGAGATATCTCTCTAGTAAGGCTGGTGTATTACACCAGTGGTGTAAGACAGAGGAAGCACCTGGGTACTGACCCAGGCCGGCTCAGTAAGCTCCACCCATCGGCGCATGTGCAGATAATAGCCATTTAATTCACAAAGCTTACATAATTATATTACAACACAAGGTTTGAGGCAAGGTTATAATGGAAGAAGGATAGGAAGATTTATGGGAGCACAATGGTAATTAAATAGCATAGGTCTTCTGATGTTTCTTGAACTTGGTTGAAGCATAACATGCCGGATGTAGAATCTCGTCTGGTCCCTAAGTCACTGGCATCTACTTGAAGGATAAATGGTTGGCTGAAATCTGGTGCTCGGAGAACTGGTGCATTGGTGAGCAGAATGCATATCTTGTTGAAGGCTTCTTGACAAGCAGCCACCCAACTGAATTTCTTGGAGGGCTCACAAGGTCAGTTAGTGAAGTTGCAACTTGAAAGAAGTTTCGGCAGTACCGTCTGTAATATCCATTCATACCCAGAAACCTCATGACCTCCTTTCGGGTCTCAGGAATCGGTAGGTTGTTGACGGCTTCTACCTTCGCTGCACCTGGACGGATCTCACCAAACCCGCCGATATGCCCTAGGTAGACTGCTTTAGCATGGCCGAATTCACTCTTGAGTAGGTTGATCGTGAGACAAGCATCAGCAAGTCTGACAAAGAGATTTTGTAGTCGTGACAGGTGTTCCTCCCAGGTGCTGCTGTACATAATGAGGTCATCAAGGTAAGTCTACACTCCGTCTAGACCAGGGGTTCTCAACCAGGGCGGAATTCCCCCCAGAGGGGGAATTCAGGTTTTCAGGGGGGGGGGGGATGTATAAATACTGATATGGAAAAAATAAAGGATTTTCAGTATTATATTGTCGCGATCCCACTACCCTTTATACTTGGGGAGTGAAACCTACCCCAGTTATTAACAAATAAAGGTACAAATAGGGAACACGGCAATAATTATCCTCACCAAAAACCTACTCAACTAAATGTACTTGAATAAGTAAGAACAGTTGAAATAAGTGAATCACAAAAGGGAAGATAATTAATTAATTCAATTTATGTTCTAAAGGGAGTAATGACTAGCAAACATGAATTTAAGGGAATAAGTAATTGTATAATAAAATAAGAGTGATGCCGGAAGGGCGAAAATATACTGTAAGGAGTTAGACCAAACAAATATTACTTAACATTACTATATTACACAAGACATACGAAATATATATATATACAACAATCACTACAAAATGATTATCCCTAACAAACAGGAGATTCCTTACCACCAGGATCCCTTCCTAGGCCTAACTAAACGTGTCGCTAATACCTGATACCCCTAGGGCATTGCAGAAGACTGGATAAAGCACTAGACAAGGGTCAAGGCTAGAGAACGAATGGACACGTCTAACCTATGCCACGGTTTTTCGCGACTGGGGAGCGTGGGTGGGCACGCCGAGGAGCGCGTCTCATCTCATGTGATTCAGGACATTTGCTGGATATTTTATATAATTAATTAATACTCTCTTGATTTGAACTTAACAGAGTAACACAATGATGCATTTTAATAACATACATAAATATACAATTAACCTAAGTAACTAAGAACAATAATAATATAATAAGTACAATTAACAATTTATTAATAGCTTGTATGAAATGTAGGCGTGAACATATGCCTCACGCTATGCGAGTTCCCGAGCGCTACAGGCACGTGACACCTCCCCCAAAAAAGTGAGCTTACAACTAACTGGAAGCGAAAATGGATATACAGCTACACAGTGAAAGTAATAACTAACACAATTGGTTTAAATCAATATGAAGCAAAATAATTCATAATATAAACACAAGGTACTCAATGACAATAAAAAAAAAAAATAATATGCATATAGACATAGTGACTAAATAATCAGACTGGAGAAAGTGCATCAGCCAACACGTTCTCTTTTCCCGGGATATGGGAAATGTTCAAGTTATAGGGCTGAAGTGATAGAGCCCACCTCAAAAGTCTTTGGTTGGTATGTTTCATATTGTCAACAAAAGTAAGTGGGTTAGGATCAGTGAACACTTGAATGGGAAAAGCAGTGCTGCCAATATATACTTTGAAGTTTTCTAGTGCCATGATCAGTGATAAAGCCTCCTTTTCAATGGTGGCATAGTTTCTTTGATATTTGTTAAATTGTCTAGAAAAATAGCACAATGGATGAAGCACTTGATCACTCTCACCCTTTTGCAGAAGCACAGCACCGGCGCCAATTTCACTGGCGTCGACATGGAGAGTGAACTGTTTCTGGAGGTCAGGTGCAAGTAGTACAGGAGCATTTACCAGCAGGGATTTAAGATTCTCAAAAGATTCCTGGCAAGCCGTAGTCCACTTGAAGGTTTTCTTGCCACTCAGCAGGTCAGTCATGGGATAGGCAACGGAGGAGAAGTTTGGACAAAAACGGCGGTAGTACCCCGCCATACCCAGCAACCTCATCACACTCTTCTTATCGCCTAGCACTGGATACTGTTGAATTGCCTCAATTTTGGCTGCTATAAGCTGGAATTCCCCTTGTCCGACCACATGCCCGAAGAAAGTGACGTGGGCATGGCCGAACTCAGTTTTGACGAGGTTCACCGTCAGCTTGCTTGCAGCCAGTACGGAGAAGAGGGCTTGTAGATGACTCATGTGATCTTCCCAGGAACTGCTGAAGACGATAAGGTCGTCTAGGTAACAGTGGACACCTTCCAGACCAGACGTGATGAAATTCATGAGGCGTTGAGAGGTTGCAGGGGCGTTCCGCATACCAAACGGAAGGACTGTGAATTGGTACAACCCCTCAGGAGTGACAAAAGCAGAGATGGCCCTGGAGCGTTCAGTCAGTCTTATCTGGTAGTAGCCCTGGAGGAGATCCAATTTGGTCACGTACCTTACCTGTCCAAGATCGTCGATCACGTCGTCGATGCGTGGCAAGGGATAACCATTGGGTTCAGTGACAGCATTCACCTTGTGATAATCCACACACAGCCGCATTGACCCATTTGGCTTTGGAACTAGAACAACAGGGGATGCCCATGGACTGATGCTGTGTTCGACGAGGCCTAGCTCTTGAAGACTCTGTACCTCGGATCGCACACACTCCCGCTTGAAGGAATTAAGACGGTAGGGACGCTGTCGGATTGGCTTGGCTCCCCTGGTCTCAACGTCATGCTCCAGCACTGAACAAGAGAGTGGGTAATCACCAACTATAATAAGATACTCCTGTAATAGAGACTTTATATTATTGGCTTGGTCACTAGAGAGATGACACAACTTAGCACTGGGGTCCTCCAAGATAGTCGAGTTTTCAACTTTTACACTAGACCCATTCATTATTTCAGAAAAACACTGATCTTTATCATCCTTACACTCTGGCACAATGATACAATTTGGCAAGGATTGATCAACACAAGCAACTGCTTTTCCCAGGGTTTCGTTACGAACATGATATGACTTTAAAAGATTGACATGGATAAGGCGTTTTTTCTTACGCCGTTCAGGGGTGCTAATCACATAATTCACGGACCCCTGTTTTTCTAGTACTTCATATGGACCACTGTATTTGGATTTAAAAGGTTGATCATGTAAGGGCAGGAAGACCAACACCTGCACCCCCACTTGGAATTCTCTAGGTTTTGCCTGATGGGCCTTATCAAAATGCAGTTTCATTTTCACCTGAGCACACCTTAAGTTGGACTGGGCAAGTTCTACAGCCAGACGCAACTTCTCCTTGAATTGGACCACATATGAAGCTAAGGGCGTCGCGCTCTGATCACTCAACCAACACTCTTTTAACACCTTAAGAGGCCCTCGCGCCTCATGTCCATAGACGAGCTGGAAGGGCGAGAATCCTAGCGACTCTTGTTTACTGTCCCGAACTGCAAACAAAAGCGGGTCAACTCCCTCGTCCCAATCCTTCCCAGTCTCCAGACAGAAGGTGCTCAACATGAGTTTTAGTGTCTGGTGAAACCTCTCTACCACCCCCTGTGACTGAGGGTGATAGGCCGAAGACCTCAACTGCCGGACTCCCAGGGTTTGCATTACCTGATTAAACAACCGGGAAGTAAAATTGGAACCCTGATCTGACTGCACCACTGTAGGAAGGCCTACTTGAGTGAAGAAGTGGGTTAAGGCTTTGATAACATTCTTCGCTGTGATGCGGCGCAAGGGAATGGCTTCAGGATAACGGGTTGCACAATCAATAATGCTTAGCAAGAACTGATGACCACGAGGGGTCTTAGGTAAGGGACCGACACAATCTATGACCACCTTACTAAAGGGCTCTTCAATGACTGGGATAAGCTGCACAGGGAATGGTATAACACTGGGGTTCGGTTTCCCCGCTACCTGACAATCATGGCAAGTGCGACAGTAAGAGCTGACGTCTTTCTTCATCCTAGGCCAAAAGAACTGGGATAAAATTTTTGCATAAGTCTTCCTAACTCCTAAATGACCACCCACCCCATCATGAGCGATACTAAGTATGTCCTGCCGCAAAGGTTTGGGAATAACAACTTGATGATGAACTAACCAAGGGTGATTGGCAGGAGAATTGGAGGGACGGAACTTCCGCATTAATACACCAGACCTAGTGTAGTAGCAATTTGATTCTTGCTCAGCTTCTGTCTCAGTGACTGACCTATTGAGAAAACCTACTAGCTCAGGATCCCCTGCTTGTAGCTCAATAAACTTACTCCTAGTGATGGGAGAGGAACCAAAACTAGTGACATCTGGGTTCCTATCTCCATCAGAACTAATCTGGAGGTTATTTGGTTGTGGGGAATCCTAAAAAAATTCACTGAGACCAAGATCAGTATGGTCCGGCGGGATAAGATTATCCTCGGATTTCTCACAGTCCTGGAGGGAAACTTCATCAACTTCACTAGTCTCTTCTACCTCTGTACTGTGGCTCATGCTACGGGTCACAGCACACGCAGGGAACAACCCTGGAAAGTCTACTTCTAACTGCACAGTATTATTCTCGGCAGTGGGACAAGATGAGATCACAACATTAGGGAACATCATGTCGCCAACGAGGTCATTTCCTATCAATAGAGAGACCCCTTCTACAGGTAAGCTATCTACTACTCCTAACGTGACATAGCCTGACTTTATGGATGACCGCAGGTACACTTGACAAAGGGGAATACGCGACCCACCGGTCAAACCGTTCACAAGCACCCAGCTACCAGTATAGCATGAATCCAGGAATGGAGCAGCTTCTTTAGTAACAAGAGATAAGGCTGAGCCTGTGTCTCTCAAGAGTTTAACAGAAATGGGTTGACTGAATTGATCCAAAGCTAAGGAACCAGGAGAACAAAATGGTTCAAAGGTTGATATCATAGAAGAGGGGGAAGCATTCAGGGCAACAGTCTGACTGAGGGCAGTGACACAGGGCTCCAATAATTTCTCGGATTGCTCGGCCACCCTGACCAAAAGAGCGGGGGATCCTTGGTGAGAGGAATTTCTTTTCTTTAACTTGAGACAGTCGCTGATTACATGTCCTGGCTTCTTACAGTACCTGCAACTAGAGTTTCTCTCACCAGTAGGAGTGGATCCACCTGTCCCATGGACCATGGGCTCACCCGGGGTAGATGATGCAGAACCTGAGGGTCGGGTCGGTATGACAAGAGGCAGGGACCCCGATGTAGATGTTGGTGTGGGCCGCTTGAAGGAAGTGAAGGACTGGGACATGGGAGCATAAGACCTGGAATTTACATATCTATTAGTTAAGGAATAATGGTCAGCCACTGGACCAGCATCAGCCAGAGTACAGATACCTCTCTGATCCAAGTGTGCTCGAATGTCGCCTGGGATACAATTTCTAACCTCCTCTAGCAGGATTAGTTCAACAAGCTTGTCATGTTCTACATGGGCAGACTCACTTTCAATCCACCTCCGACAAAGGACCTGTTTCTGCCTGAAGAACTCCACAAATGTTTGTTTGTCAGTCTTCCCGCAGTTACGGAACTGTTGCCGGTAGGCTTCAGGAACAAGTTTATAAGCATTCAAAACCGCGGACTTAAGAAGGGCATAGTCTAGACATTGAGCCTCAGAGAGGGCAGAAAACACATCTAATGCTTAACCAGTGAAAGATCTATAAATAAGTTGAGACCATTGAGAAACAGGCCACTTGTTAAGTCGCGCAATTTTCTCAAAAAGAGAGAAGAATTTGTCTGGTTCTTCCTCATTAAATTTAGGAACACTGTTGAGACATTTGTCTACACTGAATGTTGAAGTATTACTACCTTGAGCCAAACCTCGTTGTTTGAGAGTTTCCAGTTCCACCTCGAGTCTTTTGAGTTCAACTTATAAGGCCAAATTACTTGGTGTAACAATTTCCTCTGAATTTCCCGACGGTTGGGCTATGATTTCATTGTCAATAAGGTAGTTGAGGACAGCCTCTTCTAACCTAGCCTTATTCATGGAAGAGCGGCCTTCTACTTCATAATAAGCAGCGAGGGATTGCCACTCTGCCTTAGTAAGCCCCTTCAGTACTTCGGCTGAAGGTGAAGCCAAAAAGCTTTCCAGGTCAAACATGTTGAACTCAAAATCGAGTAGCGAAAAAAAAGTAACCGTGGCAGCTAAGCTAACTAGCTAGCTAATTATTAATATCAAAATGCAATAAACTGTGAAACACAGCAAGGGATTAACCAAACACCTGGTACACAAGATAAGGGTTAACTCACCAGTAGCTTAAGCAATAACAGGAGCAATATAAATGAACACTGTGAACACAGCAACTTGCATCCAAAAATACTTAGCGATGAAACAACACCTGGGGAGTAACAACACTTGATATGACACAACAATGGTGGTTAGATCCCGGACACAGGCCCCACTTGGCACGATCCCACTACCCTTTATACCTGGGGAGTGAAACCTACCCCAGTTATTAACAAATAAAGGTACAAATAGGGAACACGGCAATAATTATCCTCACCAAAAATCTACTCAACTAACTGTACTTGAATAAGTAAGAACAGTTGAAATAAGTGAATCACAAAAGGGAAGATAATTAATTAATTCAATTTATGTTCTAAAGGGAGTAATGACTAGCAAACATGAATTTAAGGGAATAAGTAATTGTATAATAAAATAAGAGTGATGCCGGAAGGGCGAAAATATACTGTAAGGAGTTAGACCAAACAAATATTACTTAACATTACTATATTACACAGACATACGAAATATATATATACAACAATCACTACAAAATGATTATCCCTAACAAACAGGAGATTCCTTACCACCAGGATCCCTTCCTAGGCCTAACTAAACGTGTCACTAATACCTGATACCCCTAGGGCATTGCAGAAGACTGGATAAAGCACTAGACAAGGGTCAAGGCTAGAGAACGAATGGACACGTCTAACCTATGCCACGGTTTTTCGCTACTGGGGAGCGTGGGCACGCCGAGGAGCGAGTCTCATCTCACGTGATTCAGGACATTGGCTGGATATTTTATATAATTAATTAATACTCTCTTGATTTGAACTTAACAGAGTAACACAATGATGCATTTTAATAACATACATAAATATACAATTAACCTAAGTAACTAAGAACAATAATAATAAAATAAGCACAATTAACAATTTATTAATAGCTTGTATGAAATGTAGGCGTGAACATATGCCTCACGCTATGCGAGTTCCCGAGCGCTACAGGCACGTGACATATATGCATATTATTTGGAATGCACTTTTTGATGCAGACAATCTTGGAAAGGAGGGGGGAATGACATTCTGACATATGGTGAAAGGGGTGCATGGGGCAAACAAGGTTGAGAACCACTAGTCTAGACCACATGTAACCTGGTGGATGAGTCTCTGGAAAGTATTTGGAGGGTTTTTTAGTCCAAAGGCCATGACATTGTGTACTGCACACATCATTGTCATCCTTAATATCTCTTTAATTCATATTACGCTACATAACATACAAATCCACCTTGCTTGTAGAGTCTCAGAAAACGGGAAACGTTGGTAAAGGATAACTCGCCTACTGTATGTTTTATACGAATTGTACCAACGTACGGTTATAAAATATTTAGTGTATGTACTTATGGCATTAAGAAGAACTCAAAGTCTCTATAGGATGATTGGGAAGGTCCAATTGATACGGACTAGTGTACTATAAAGGATAAGTGTAGATGGTGTTTGAGGGTCACACTATTTACGTCTGTGAACGATTAATGAACATAGCTACCGCAGGTATCAGATGAAAATATAAGAGAACAGTGATCTGGAAAAAGGATAAATGTATCAGACCTATGAGAAGTGTTGGAAGTGATACAGAAACTATACTTCAAAGAAAATATCTTGTATGCCTCGGTGTGAGCTTAATACACCTCGTTATCTCATGTGACAAATAACCGCGAACAATGCAATGATCAGAAAATCTTATGAACGTGTTTTTTTTACATATTAGAACCTTGCCTGATGTTATAAAGTGAAGTAATAGTTGTACTAGTGTGTGGTGATAAAAGCCCATCAGGCATTACTCTCAATAACGCCCGGTCTCTCACCAAAACAGGTACCAAGGTGTTCAGAGCGTCGGCCATTACCACACTGTGAGGGACTCACCATGTGTGGTGTGACTGCTTACGGCCATTATGCACCTCCACTGTGTATCTGTGGATACCCTACATATCACCACCCAGGATAGGAGAAAATAATTGTATGTTTGAGAAGTTTCGCGGTCGCTACGTGGAGCGACTTACTAATACCAGGCGTGGAACCAGTACTGGCATGATTACTCGGGAAGTATCCCATCTATTCAGCAAGGGTAGAGTATGAACGAGTACCTGGCATGTGTACCTAAGAATACCGAGGAGTTCCATACTTGTAGGTGTGGAGTGTACCCGGGATGTGGTGATATGATATAACATGTGGTGCTGTAATGTAACATTTGCAGTCTCATGTGTTGGGTTTTATGGTTAGAAGGAATAACCGAGGTAAGAAGGTCATTGGTTGTTATGAAGAATGAAGATGATAATAGTAATTATTTGATGTAAGACGTGTATTGATGTGAAGTGTAATGAACATAATAGTTGTTCTTCTGATGAAGGCCAACTCTTTTTGTATTGTGACGGGATGCAATATGTTTTATAAGAAATAAATTAGTTAAGTCATGCTTGATGTTTCACCCTTCTTCCCACTCTCGATTTGGTCAATTAAAACCCAACCCATTGCCTAGCTTACTCTGCCGCTACCTAACTAGCTACATACTGTCCAGGGGGGTCTGGTGGCAGGGACCTTAAAATTAAGAATAGAGTTAAGTTGTCCCCTTAGAATTAGTGACCCCAAGAATCGGGCAGTATAATTGTAATGGTAAAGGGAGCCAGGAGTGACGAACGCCGAGATGCTTCTTGCTCGCTCCGTTAACTCCACCTGATAATCGCCTTTTAGAAGGTCGATTTTCGTCAAGAACTCTGCTTTTCCCAGATTGTCTATAATGTCGTCAATTCTTGGTGATGGGTATGAATCTGTTCTTGTGATGCTGTTCATTCTGCGGTAATCCGTGCACATTCTTGAACTCCCATCAGGTTTTGGCACATGTAGGCAAGGGGAGGCTCGCTCACTGCTACTCTTTTCAATGAAGTTGAGGGCGAAAAGGAACTTCACTTCTTGCTCAAGAAGTTCTCGCTTAGCTGGATTCATGCGATACGCGATAGGGTGCCTGCTTGATTGGTTTGGCGCCATATAGCTTAATCTGATGATAGATGCTGTAATTTGTTAAAGGGATTAGCCAGTATGTCAGATTTTGCAACTTCATTTCACTGTACTGTAGTCAGGTGAACTCAACACAACACTGACCGCCCTACTTTCATCTCAAGCAGATTAATGTGAACGAGTCTCTCTGGTTTTCTACTTTCAGGTGTTTTTATGATGTAATTAACATAATTGACTATACTTTTAACAAAATAAGGGCCATTAAATTTAGACTGTAATAGACTCGTATAAACAGGAAGAAATGCTGGAACTCTATCACCTGGCTTGAATTCTCTAAACTTTGAATTTCTGTCAAATTTGTCCTTCATATTACTCTGAGTTTTCTCTAGGCTAGACCTAACCAGTTTTAAAGCTTTCTTAATTCTGTCTTTAAACAGTGTAACATAAGTTAACAAGTATTTCTGAGATTTATCATCTAACTATGAATCTTTCAATACCTTCAAAGGTCCTCTAACCTCAAGGAATTCTTGCTTGCTGGTTCTGATAGGATATAACACAAAGTGAACACCTTCATCCCAGTCAACACTGTTTTCATTACAGTACTTCGTTAACATGTTTTTAAGAGTTTGATGGAACCTTTCTAAAGTTCCTTGGGACTCTGGATGATAAGTGGTAGCCAGGTACTGGTGCACTCCCAACTCTCCCATCACTTGTTTGAACACATTGGAAGTGAAAGGAGAATCCTGATCTGACTGAACTTGACTGGGGATCCCGTATTGAGTAAAGAACTTAGTCAATGATTTAATGATTAACTTGGTATTAGGCAGCTACCATAGAGGGAGGTACTACCGCCTGGGAAGATATTGGAAGCATAATGTGTTTGTTGTCTATAACCTGTTGTCATATGGCATCACGAAAATTGTGGCCAAGTCCCAGGTTGCTGATCTGACTTTGTGCCTCATTTACACACAATTGCAGGGTTTCAATTGTTTCTCTTACTTTGATAACACAGCATACATACTGTATATCGTTTCTCAATATTGATCTTTTTTTTATGTTGCTTTATTATATTATGTTATATTATATTATATTATATTATATTATATTTTTATTGAATATTTGTTCTAATTGTTTATTGATTTTTTATTTATTATTATTATTATTATTATTATTATTATTATTATTATTATTATTATTATTATTATTTTTATTATTATTATTATTATTATTATTATTATTATTATATTTTCGCACCCAGATCCTGGTGGGCTAATCTCATAACAAAAAAAATTTCAGAGGCAATTACATTTCCCTCCTTGTTCAGTAGATAGGGCCATATTTTATATTACCTTGCTCCTGTATGTGATAATTGTTTAATATGTTATATATATTAATTTACAATATGTATGTATTAAGTAAACCAGCCTATGTTGTGTATTAGTTCGGGAAAATGGTTTGATAATTGGCAACATGATATCAACACTGTGTGGGGTAACTGGTCCACCCAAGGAAAGTATATCTCAGGAAGTGCATCTTAAAGCTATTTAAGGAAGATTCCTGTAATGCGCATGCTTGGTCGCTAGAAGACACTGATTAAATGGCGGGAAAAGTTGTGTCGGCTGTTTGTTTTGACTCTTGGCCCCTAAGCATGGTGATTAGTGACTGACATCATACATGACAGTGACACAAAAATGGCATGAAGGAATGGGCTTCACCAGTGTGTTGTGTGCAGCGCAAATAAGAACAACAATAAAGACCTGAGGTTTCTCAAAGGGGTTAATATTTAGAAGTTGCCACCACTTAACTGAACATTGAGTCATATATGGGGAGATAAAGAAAAAATATATGAGTAATTTATTCTATAACGTTTCCATCGTAAATTTTTAGTTTTCGGATTATTTTAACTTTTATTTTATAATAATTAGCCAATCAGCGTGAGTGTTGATGTGACGTCATAGTCGTGCGTGCCAATCAGAGTGAGTGCCGATGTGATCATAATACTCGTGCACTAATCAGCATTCAGCATTCGCAGCCAGTTGGAAGATGGGGTTTGTGAGAGATGGATGTACATTGACTGGCTGCCTAATTATTCAGCGCATTTTGGACAATGAAGCAGCAACCGTTGTCAATTTTAGTCCTCATGGTATTCTTGTTTCATCTGTAAAGTGTCTGGGATGTAATTCAGTGTCAGTACCATGTAGATTGCCATGCATGGTACTGTGATAAGAGACGGACACTGACGAAGACTTCCTCATTCAAGTAGCATCATTTTATTCTCCTGTATCTCTTGCTTAAGGTAAATTTCTTACACACTAAGGGTTAGGCTGGGATAGGTTTTTATTTACTTCCACTTTTTTTCAATATCTCAACTACTCTTCATTTCCGACGGCAATGAAGGCTATATTTGTATTTAAGACAATGATTTACACTATAAAAAGCCATTTTCAAAAGTACACAATATGGTAATGTTATAGGAAACGGTTAGCACCAGAAAGGCTTTATGAAGTTGCACCAAGTTTTCAGGAGAAGTTGTTTGGATGATATTAAGTAAGAAAATGTTATGACAATGCACAGAACCTTTTAGAGCCTGACCTAACCTTATCTAACCTTATCTAACCTTGCCTAACCTTACCTCGCTAGAGGAAAGGTCACAGGGTCTTAGCTCCCTGGGATAAATTGTCAGTAATGGCAAGTGCTACTTGTGAACAGGGCTGTGCCCTTCTGAGGGCCGAGTTGGAGAGGGCCAAGGAAGATATCTTGAAATTAAAAGAAGAGATAGCAAGGACGCAGGAAGAAACGAGGCAAGGAAAGCCGGTGAATGACGAAAACTCAGGCGAATGGAAGGTTGTGAGGAGAGGGACAACCAAACTAGTAGTGAAAAAACACACCAAGAATACGACAACAACGACAGCAGCAGCAAAGTGTACCACTCTTTCAGTCCCTTGATAGATGAATTGGACGTTAGTATAGTCAGGGACAAGGCTGACAAGGAAGGTAAGAAAATCTTGATTGCTGGCGACTCACAGGTACGGTACATGGACAGAGCTTTTTGCAGTAAAGATAAAAATAGGATGAGGGTGTGTTTGCCAGGAGCTGGGGTGGGGGATATAGTTGACAGGATGGACAATATCTTGTCTGGTAATGGGAACAAACCCATTATCTGTCTTAGTGCAGGAGACAATGATATTGGCCGGTGTAGGAGCGAGGAGCTTCTTGATAAGTTCAAGACAGCTATAGAACATGTTAGGTCTAAGGGAGGGATCCCTATCATATGTGGTGTCCTGCCTAGAAGGAGAGTTGGAAATGAACGGTTGTCAAGGGCAGTTGGTGTTAACGGCCGTCTTGACAGATATTGCAAGTCAATATCAGTCCCATTCATTGACAACTGGGACAACTTCTACGGCAGAAGGGACCTTTATGCTAGGGTTTTGGGTGAATCTGTCTAGGGATGGAGTAGCAACCCTGGCTGGGACTCTCGAAAGGGCAGTCCAAAAGATGTCGAAGTTTTTAAACTGCTCGGGGATCATGTGAGCACGGAGGTGGAGGAGGCTGCAGTGGAAGCGGGCAAACAAAGTGAAAGGTTACAGGGAAATAGTGATAGGAATGATGACAAAACTAAATTAGACAGCGAGTTAAAACCTAAACGCGGCAAAGGGAGGACTCAGAACACTGTTAACTAAAATGTCTACTACGCGAACAGTAGAAGTATGAGAAACAAAATGGATGATATTAGGGCCTTGGTATGTACCGAAAAAATTGATATAATAGCATTCACTGAAACATGGATCAACCTAGACTCACGTGAGTTACCTGTCGAATACCAAATTGCAGGTTACAAATTATACCATACCTATAGGTAGATTAGGAAAGGAGGCGGAGTAGCAATCTATGTTAGGGATAATCTGAAGTGTGAAATAATTAAGGAAATAAAAACTGAGCTGAATACAGGAACAATTTGGATAGAATTAATCGACGGTAGGGATAAATTAAAAACAGGAGTAATATATAGGGCCTCCCAATCTTGATAGAGTTAATGAGCGACTTATCTGGGATGAAATGCGCAGGGCTTCCATACTCAACAAAGTCTGTATAGTAGGCGACTTTAACCTTGGCCAAATAGATTGGATTGACCTTACGGGTAACTCAGAATCAGAGGATTTTCTCGAAACGATCCAGGACTGTTTCCTAAGTCAACATATAACCGAACCCACCCGGGGTAATAATATACTCGATTTAGTTCTGTCAAACAGAGAAAACCTCATTAGTAATGTCGAGGTAGAGAACGAACTTGTAAACAGAGATCACAAAGAAATTAGAATCCAGTTGGATTTTCATGGCAGCCGTAAGGAAAATTCCACAAAAGTCCCAGATTTCAGAAGGGCAAACTTTGATAGTTTGAGGAGGCAGTTGAGAGAAGGGGCATCACACTTGGGGGTGAACTACATGGACCTGACTGTTCAAACCGACCTCATAACAAGATCTGAGGTTGCCGAGTTCCACGACAATTTAAATAATGAGTTACTTAATGCACAAAGGCAGAACATACCATAAAAACAACAATGACCCTAAATTGATAAATAATTATTTAAAGAACATTATAGGTCAAAGGAAGGCAATAGGTAGGAGATTAAATTTTGGCGAAATTTACCTCCGGGATTATTATAAGGTATTGGCCGGTAGGGTTAAGACCGAGATAAGGAAAGCAAAGAGGAATAATGAGCTGAGGATAGTAAGGGAGGCGAAGACAAACCTAAGGGATTCTATCACATGTATCAAGCTAAAACACAAGAAAAGATTGGGCCAATACAGTCAGATACAGGCGAGCTAACTGATAACGACGGAGAAATGAGCAATAATCTGAATAAATATTTTTCAACAGTTTTCACCACCGAAAATTTTAACATGATACCCGAGGCACCGGCTCTATTCAGAGATAGTCAAGAAAACAAATTAAGCGAGATAGTAGTGACTAGTAACGATGTTAGTAAGCAAATAGAGAAACTAAAGCCTAATAAGTCACCTGGTCCCGATGAGATATTTGCCAGAGTATTAAAGGAATGTAAGGAAGAGCTTAGTATGCCCTTAGCAAAGTTGTTTAACATGTCCTTAAAAACAGGTGTAGTGCCAGAATCCTGGAGGATAGCGAATGTAATACCAATTTTCAAGAAGGGGGATAGATCACTATCCTCTAACTACCGTCCAATCAGTCTAACATCAATTGTAGGCAAATTACTGAAAGCAATCATTTCAAACTCTATTCGAAACCACCTGGAGAAGCACAAATTGATCAATGATTCCCAGCATGGCTTCACAAGCGGGCGTTCATGTCTAACTAATATATTAACATTCTTTTCATCAGTTTTCGAACCGGTGGACGAGCGGCACAATTATGATGTGGTATATCTCGACTTTAGCAAAGCCTTCGACAGTCTCCCATGAAAGACTAATAAGAAAGGTAGAAGCACATGGCATTAAAGGTAATATTCTAAAATGGATTAGGGCATGGTTACAGGACAGGAAACAGTGAGTGAGCATTAACGGCACTAAATCCCATTGGAGCAACGTCACTAGTGGAGTTCCCCAAGGATCAGTACTTGGACATAGATATCGGCATAGACAGCAACATAAGTTAATTTGCTGATGACACTAAAATAGGACGTGTAATTAATCTGACAAGGGCTCCACAAAACTACAGGAAGATCTAAAAAAAATTTCGAATGGTCTGAAAAATGGCAGATGAAATTCACTGTGGACAAATGTAAAGTACTCAGTATGGGAGATGTAAGCAGGGTAACCAGTTGCCAGATGAACAACGATGCCATTGTGGAATCCGACTGCAAGAGAGATTTAGGAGTAATGATAAGTAGGAATCTTAAGCCAAGTAAACAATGTATTTTTGCTCGTAACAAGGCTAATAAAGTACTTGGATTCATACAAAGGAGTGTTAGTTACAAGAATAGCGAGGTCATCTTAAGATTATATCTTGCCCTTGTGAGACCTCACCTGGATTACGCAGTTCAGTTCTGGTCACCTTATTACAGAATGGATATAGAATCCTTGGAAAGAATCCAGAGGAGAATGACAAGACTAATCCCGGGCATTAGCAACCTTGAGTACAGAGACAGGTTAAAGCATCTTAATTTGCACTCCCTCGAGAGACGTTGAGCGAGGAACGACATGATAGAGGTGTATAAATGGAAGTCAGGGCTAAACAAATGGGACATTACAAAGGTACTCAAACTATCCAACCAGGAGCGAACTCGTAACAATGGTTTTAAATTAGACAAATTTAGATTTAGGCGCGAAATGCTGTAGGTAAACACTGGTTTGGAAACAGAGTAGTGGATGAATGGAACAAGTTACCAAACATCATCATTAACTCGAACACGCTGGATAGCTTCAAACATAGGTTGGATTCTTATATTAGCAATAGGGGTTGGGTGTAAATGGGACTGCCCAGTATGGGCCAATAGGCCCGCTGCAGTTTCCTCCATTCTTATGTTCTTATGTTCTTATGTAACCTGTGAAAAGAGTAAACAAACCCAGCACATACTTTGAACACAGTTAAATTCGCTGTAACATTTTCATATTTGTTAAGGACAATTTTATTTTCATACTGTATTTGCAAATGGGAAATAAAACTGGGTTAGGTTAGGTTGGTTAGTTAAATCGTGATTTGTTTTTGTTAGGTTAGGTTAAGGTTTGGTTAACTTAATGGCACACATTTCTCTTATCACATTCTTTATTCAGTATCATCATTAAAACAATCGCACAAAAATGAACAAAATCATTATGGTCCTTCGGGTGTTACCTATAAACTCCACCTTTACCCATACTTTCATCTGGAACTTAAAGGCAAAAAACTAATGTAACCTTCTTTAATATATTTTGTGAATACCCTCGCACAACTTATTGACAAAGGTATCAGTAATCATTTTCATGTCCAACTTAATTTCCTTAGATAATTGATGCTTGTAAATTCATCACTCCAGATGTAAATCTTGGCTGAGAAACCTCCTTACGGTATAACTTTTCTGTAGACTAAAATGCTACATCAACTAAATATATCTTCTTGTTGTCTGTAGCAACCAATTCAATTGCTGGTCGCCTTGTTTCTACATCACTTTCAATAACAGGTTAGTTGATATGTTATCTTTCTCTTAACTTTATTACTATACAGTATTTATTTTATTTCGCTTTCTTCATCGTGGGAAATTGTTGTTGTAATTTTCTCATACAATATTCTCATACACGTTCTGTCTATTTTGAACCAGACTTCTACTTCTAGGTATATGTACAGTTAACGAACAAATTCGAGCCACCCCTTTTCGTTAAACTGAAATTTCCACAAAATCGAATTACCGCTTTTTTTGCTCAATTTAGCGAACTAGTTCGCTAAATCGAACCTGACTCCATTAAATTTCCGCTAAATTTAATTTCCGTTAATTTTCCTCGATTGCTATTTCACAAACTCGAGTGTCATTCCGTTAAATTCTGAGCAGACCGCTCAATCTGTATCCTGCCGCCACTGCGTGTGTTCTTCACTGCTAGCTCTCGGTCTATTTCATTGTCAGCTAACTACTGTGCTTGGACATCATGCTAAAAGTCTCTCAGAAGTCACAGAAAGTAAATAATGTGTGGGAGAAAGTCAAAAGAGTGTGGCTATCAATTTTCAAAAGTTTGGAAATTGTCGAAAATTTGAAAACAAACACTGAACCCCCTAGTTTAAGTGAAGTCATGAATAATGTTTCTAATATTTCTATGTACATATCATGTGTCTGAGGTGTGAGCATATTAACGAAATTAATCTCGATTTAGCGAACTAGTTCACTAAATTGAGTGAAAAATAACAGAAAAAATTCCTTCCACTAAATCTAGAGTTCGTTATATCGGATTCCGTTAAATCGAGAGTATAATGGGACCCAAACACAGTTTAATCTTAATCAGCTTTGGGTAAAGTGGGCAATCAGTGCTCAGGTATCAGTGTTTTTTTAACTTTTAAGCTCTTATCCTCTTCGCCACTGATCGGCTTGTTAGCCGCTTGGGCGATCGGTCACGTCTCTGATTACTTTTCCTTTTTATTTATCTTCTCCACCAAAAGATCGGCTAGCTAGCCTCCCGGGCGATCGGTCACGTCTCTGTCATGCACTGTTGGCAAATACTGGGCATGCACCGGCTCCTAAATTTACCTGAACCCGCTCCAGTGTTGGTCAAGTCTTGTCTTGAAAGAGCTCACACTCGGTGCAGTCACAACACTCTGGTAGATTGTTCCAAGAGTTTACAACCCTCACTCCGAAAAAGTTTGCCCTCACGGTTTTCTGGACTTGCGGCTTCTTCAATCTTGAGCTGTGACCCCTTGTGGGGCGAGCGTCCGCAAGCTCCAAGTAAGGACACTCAACTGAGTAGTGCCCACTGAGATGCTTATACACCTCAACTAGGTCCTCCCTTGCCCGTCTGTAGTATAAGCTAGGCAAGTTCAGGCGCTCCAATCTCTCAGGGTAGCTGAGGTGCCGAAGTGCAGGCACCAGTCTGGTGGCCCTCCTTTGAACATTTTCAACCAACTGACGGTCCCTAGCATATCTCGGGGACCAGATGGGGTGACAGTACTCCAGATGGGGAAGCACTTCACTCCTGAAGATCGTTACGAGGGACGGACCGTCTAGATATCTGAACGACGTTCTTATAAGACCCAATAATTTATTTGCCTGATTTACCTTCTTCTCGCAATGGCCCGAGAACTTCAGCTCATTGTCAACAGACACACCTAGGTCCTTCTCACACACACAGTCTCAACTAGTGCAGTTTCTTCATCCCGTTGGGACATATGATACTCCTTCTTACCGTTGGTATGCCCCAGGTGCATCCTCTTACACTTCGTGACATTGAATCTCAGCAGCCATTTCTTCGACTATTCCTGGAGCCCACAGAGGTCCTTCTGCAGTTCTTCACAGTCCGCTTGGTTCTTTATTTCCCGAAATAACTTGGTGTCATCGGCAAACATTTGTATGGAGGAGTGTACAACGTCAGGCATGTCATTTATGTAACAAACAAACAACAGCGGGCCCAATACACTGCCCTGTGGTACCCCACTTGTGACAGGTACGGATGACGATTTCGTGTCATTAATCACCACGCACTGCTTGCGGTCATGTAGAAAGTCTTCTATCCACGCCAGGACATTTCCCCGAATTCCGTACCCTTCCAGTTTGATTTTCAGCCTTTCGTGGGGTACAATGTCGAAAGCCTTGGCAAAATCTAGGTAAATATTGTCGATATTACCACCCCGTTCCAGAATATGGGTCCAAATATCCAATACCTTGAGCAATTGTGTTAAGCAGGAGCGCCCCGGCATAAAACCGTGTTGGCAATCTTTTACAGGGTTGTTTGGTATTAGATGTTCCATTCAGGGAACGCGGATGCGTGCGTAGTGTCAACAAAGGCTGTAAGAGGCTGCTCCTTAAAATTCGTATTTCTGACGAATTCAGCGAGTCTACGAATCCCAGCCTGTGCAGACAACTATAGTAAGACCCAGTTATCAGCACAGTGGCATATATTTTTTTTTTACTTTTGGACTTTGTCATTTTGGGGGGATAAAACATCTGGTCCTACCACCTGATCCCTCTGAGCAAAGTTTTTCAAGTTTGCCCATGCGCAATGTGATAGTGTGACGTAGCAGTGACGTCATTACCACTCCATCTGACTGCAGTGTTGCCAACGTGCACTATACCCGCCGTTAAATGCTCCCGTTCGTTGGAAACGGCGGCAGTAGGTGACAGTGATGCTGACGACTTTCTTCTTGAAGACACGTCAAAGAAGAAGCAGAAACCTCAGAAGTCAGGGTCTCCAGCAGGGGCCACGTCTCCCCCTTGCACCCCTTCTGGGGCTGTAGAGGGTGGACTCCTCCTGTCATCGGGGTCCCCAAGTGAGCTTACATTGGACCGACCCTCCGCCGACGATGGACGTAGGGAATTCCCTTCGTCTCCCTACCCCGTCGCGCCTTCGTCGTCTCGCCTTTCCTCGGGACTTGCCTCTGAGCACACGGACGAACCGGTTCTTCCGTCACTGCTCTCCACTTCAGGACTCAACACTTCGCCTCCACCGAGGTCCCACAGCCGTGATAGTCACCACACAAATGGACGAGACGGTACGCCTGCTCACTCAGGTGGGCTTTCCTGCTCCCCAGGGGGAGGTGATGCTGAAGTTCACCATCATCACCCCAGAAACTCGTCGTACCAAGGTAATGGTTCGCCACGTACCCTGGGAGGTCCCTATCGACGATCATCACCCTCTTCTCCCACAACTACTGGACGTGGAACGCCGCATCAACCCGGTCTCCAAACGTCCATCCAACGAACTCATCGGCTGGTGGGTGGGCCCTCTCCCTCCGAAGGTGAATGTAGGACCAATTCACAACTGTCCTCTCGACCGATTTATCGGAACCCCGAAAATCTGTGGTCGTTGTCAATCGTGGAAACACCGCACCTGGGAGTGCACGAGGATGGTCGCCTGCGGTTTCTGTGCAGGTCCTCACGAAACAGTGGAATGCAAATCGAAAATTCAGAACAAAATCCCAGTTATTCCACGGTGTGTCAATTGCCATGGCAGTCACCACGCCTGGAATGCCAATTGCCCACAGCGTCCTAGCACTCGCCCGTGGAAAACTTACCTTGTACCACCGCCCTCGTCTCTGATGAAGCCCCAGTCAACCAAACCTCACTCCCATCCACCACCGCCTCTTCCATCCACCAAGGATTTCCCATTGATCTCCTCTCCTCTACCATCCCCCCTATCACCCCTACCACCCATCCTTTCTCCCCTCCCTCCCTCTCCCTACCATTCTTGGAACAAGGTCGTTGCCGGCCCTGCCACACAGTCACCACCATCTCCTGCCCACCCGGACCCCCGCTGTCTCTCACCAGCACCACCACCTCTTACTCAACTGAACCCTCACCGTCCCTCTCCGTCGCTACCACCACCACATGCCCAGTCTGGCCCTCGGCAATCCTCGCCGCCACCTCCAGCTCCTGAATAGGTACACCAAGTTGGTTCTATGGAAACAATCACTCTCCGTCTGGATCGCCACTCCAAGCAAATCAACCTTCTCTCTGCCCAACTCGACTTGTTTGTGAAAACAATTGCGACATTGCAGAGGCAACAACAACTCATTCTGGACACCCTGACCCAACAGGGGCGCACTTTGCAAGCCCTGATGACCCGCATCCTTCCATCTCCCGACATGGAGGATCCATCCCTCGCTCTCCCACTCCTCCCTCTCCATTTTTCCCAACAGAATTTGGTACCAGAGGCCGTTCCCTCCTCTTCTAACAATGGAACATCCAGGGACTTAGACCTCGCCGGACAGACCTCGCCCAGTTTGTGCTCTCCCATAAAGTAGATGTTGCTCTACTTAAGGAAACCATCACAGACGATGTTACTCCACTCCGCCTCTCTGGCTATACTGTTTACACCCTGCCTCGGTACCGTGGGCAGGCTCGTAGCCTCCTCACCCTTGTGCGTAACACCATTCCATCTGTTCGTCTCCCTTCACCTGACTCACATGGACCCCCGTCTGAATTACTTACTGTCTCCCTTACTCTTGGTGACCGGACCCTTCGTGTAGTCAATGTTCATTACAAGAGTGATTCTCTGGACCTCCAGGTTCTTCACGATCTCCATGATGGGATTCCCACTATTGTTCTTGGCGACTTTAATGCCAGCCATCCCACTCTTACTCCGGATCATCCCACGCCATGTACCCTTAACGGATCACATCTCTCACAGATTCTTAATGGGGATGATGATGTTCGCTTTCTTTGTCCTGACGATCCTACTCGCCTCCCCCATAGTTTCCTTGATGTTGGCTTACTATTGAACGGCCATACCTCCTTTCACCCTCCCGTCTGCGCCGAGCCTGCTCTGTATAGTGACCATCTTGCCGTTACTACCCATCTCAGGCTCTCCTTCTCTGCCCCGACATCAGCTCCTTATCGATCCCCTCGCCTTCGTCTCACACAAAATGCTGTTCCTTCCTTTACCCAATACCTTTCTACCTGGGCGGATTCCTATGTTGTCCCCCAGTCCCTTGACTCTTACAGCGCTGATTTTGTTGATGCCGTGTATGACTCTGTCAATCGCGCTACCCCTCCACGCCCTCCCCGTCACCCCAGAAGTGCCACCAACTACTGGTATCGTATCCCTGCCATGAGACATCTCCGGCAGGTAACCTGTGATCTCCACTCTGCCATACGGAGGTCTCGGTCTCCAGAGGACTGGGAAGACTTCAAAAATTGGTGCTCCTTTGCAACTCAGGAGCGCCGTCGGATACGTGAGGCGGACTGGGTATCCTTCACGGGGTCTCTATCGTTCCAGTCGTCACCCTCTTATGTATGGAATCGGATTAATGCTATACGGGGTACTCGACGGAGGCCTCTTCCCCACCCTGACCCCGCCTCCCTTGCCTGCTCTTTAATGGAGGACTGGGCACGAGCTTCCTCCCCTGAGGCACTTCCAGATCCAATGCGGGAGGCAGTGCAGGCTCGCATCGATGCGTCTGAGCCTGTTGTTCGTTCTGCTCTTACCTCCCCTGCCCCACTGATCATCCCATCACACAATTCGAGCTTGACAGTGCTCGTCGCTCTAGAAAAGACACCTCTCCTGGGGATGATCAGATAACCTACTCCGTCCTCAACGCCTGTACTCATATTCCTAATGGCCCCTTGCTTGCTCTCTACAATATGTCTTATGAACATGGTGTTCACCCGTCCAACTGGAAAAATGCCACTATTATCCCCATCCCTAAGCCGGGAGATCTTGGGAAATATCGACTCATTAGTCTTACCTCCTGTGTTTGTAAGATGATGGAGAGGATACTCCATCGTCGCCTTCTTCACACCATAGGCGGCTTCCACAACTCCCTCAATGGTGTCATTCAACATCGCAGCACAGCACACTCCATAGCTTCCTTTTATTGCAATCAGACTGCCCGCATCTCCGTCTTCCTTGATATTGAATCGGCTGCTTGTGCAATTAACCAATCCGTTCACATATATTTATATTTGGGTTTTAAGTAACGAAACCCAAACGGTAGTTCCTTTGTTTTATTATAAAAGGTTGTATATATAATTCCTGAGTGTAGATCAACCGTAAGTCTCACTGTCTAGGAGTAAATGAGAAGGGGACGGCGCTTATGTATTATAAACGTTAGGTCACGTCCTTACGATATAAGTTGAGGTGAGCTACTGAATGTGAGAACCCCGCAGTGCGGGTTTACAGAAATGCTGAGCTATGGGTCTCGCCCTCTTGGGAGAGTTGCCCGCTCACGTGTCCAACTCATGTCTTACTCATAGACAATGGAAAGTTACAAGGGGTGAATCTGAATATAATATCAGATGTATTGACCCATTTATATGTTCTGTTGATGAGACAGGGGCCTATTACAATAATCAAGGGAGCCTTTGATACGGCTCAACCTGCCCTCATTTTAGCTGAACTTGCGCGGTTAGGGGTTAAAGGGAGACTTTTACAATGGATCGCCTCTTACCTCACTGGACGTCAGGCCCGGGTTCGCGTTGAAGGCTCTATGTCTCCTGTTCAAGAAATGAACCTCGGCACCCCTCAAGGTGGAGTCCTGAGTCCCACCTTGTTTAACACTCTCATGCACTCCATTGCATCTCTCCCGCGGCCGACAGAAGTTGTCCACTCAGGATATGCCGACGATGTCCTCCTCCAAGCCCCTGACTACCTTAGCATGCAGGAAGCCCTTTATCTGGTCTCCAGAGAGTGTGATTCACTTGGTTTCCTTCTTTCTACTGCGAAAACAAAAGCCATGTGGCACGGTCGTGTTGTACCTCCACCCCTTCTCTTATCAGGAACGCCCTTGGACTGGGTTAATGAGACAAAATACCTAGGTGTGTATGTAACTCGCACACGTTTTCAGATCCCTTAAGTCCGCTACCTTCGAGACATATGCTTTCGGCGTCTCGCTCCCCTCTCTACCATGTGCAGGGGTCCCCTTGGTGCCACCATCCCTGTACTTCTCACCATGTACAAGTCCTTTGTCCGTTCCTGTGTCGACTACGCCGCCCCTGCTCTCGTCAACATTAGTCGGACTGCTGTCAACCGTCTCGAAGTTATCCAGAGGAAAGCTGCTCGTATCATCCTTGGGGCTCCTCAGTGGACACGTTCTACTTCCCTATATACCGAACTTGGTCTTTCCCCCTTACAGGATCGTGTCCAGGAGTTTTACCTAAAAACTGCCGTTTCCATTCTACGGGATCCTCGGGGCAACTATGTCCAAACCAACTTGACTCCTGCTGTCCGAGGCCGACCTCCATCTAGAAGACAGTGGCGAGGGTCACTCATCCGAGCCCTTCAGGAACACGACCTCCTGCCTGATATTGTTGTCACCCCTGCTGTTGGTTCGCCTCCTTCTCCCTGGCTGGATTTTCAACCTGAAGTGATTGCCCTCGGTGGACCGCTCCCGAAATCCCAGGTGAACCCTGTTATTCTCTGCAAATACCACCTCTCTAGGATCGCCCACTGGTCCCCAGGTAGGGTCGTCCTCTGCACTGATGGTTCTGTTGACACCGCTACAGGTAGGGCCGGGGCTGGTGTCTACATCTCCCGTCCTCATGCCCCTGAGCCTATCAAACTGTCTCTCAGAGTTTCTGACGGGGCATCCTCCACTCAGGCTGAACTAATAGCCCTCCTTGCTGCCCTTCTCGCTGAGGAAGAAGCAGATGGTTTCTGCCCCTTGCTTGTCTGCTGCGATTCCAGGTCTGCTCTCGACGGGATCGCATTTGGATCAGGGGAAAATAAGGACCTCATCCTCCGAATACGAGGGTTAACATCCACACTTCAGGATGCAGGCCGTCCTGTGACATTCCTATGAATACCCAGTCATGTAGGTATCTTGGGGAATGAGGCAGCAGATGGCCTTGCCAAGACTGGCTGTAACAAGGCCACATCTGACTACGTTGTTTCTCGAACACTTTTACAGATTAGGACCCAAATTCGCCGCAAACAGAGAGAAGCTCGGGAAGCAGCCATCCCCCTGGACTCCCCGCCCACCTGGTACGATGTCCTCCGTAAACTTCCTGACCTCTCGTACGTCTATGGGAAAGGGTCGCGGAAAGGAGGCGTGATTGCTGCCCGTATCATCATTGGGTATGACTTTGCTTGGGAGATTGGTATCCCCGCATCCCCTGAGCAACGCTCTTGTGCATTATGCAGAAGACCCAACAGCAGCACCCTTATCCACTACCTCCTAAGATGTCCCCACACACAACGCTTCCGTGACGCCTGCTGGACCACCACTCCACGACCCCCTGACGGAGACACGATGATCCTCCCCATACTGGCCAGATATTTTGTAAATAACATTGATTATGTGTTAAAGGAATATCCTTCCTTCCTTAGGCTTTAGTAAGCCCCTTTATAATATTTATACTGTATATACTTGTCACACTTGCCAGATGCTTCTGGTGTCATTGTACAGGGGTACCTAGTGACAGCACTAGGATCCCGCTTCCTCTATCAAGGAATAAACAATTGAAATTGAAATTGAATTGATGTTCCATTGCGGCATCTCTGATAATACTCTCGAGTACCTTACATATTATGCTGGTCAGGCTCACCGGTCTATAGTTGTTCGTGGAGTGATGATCGCCCTTCTTGAAGATAGGACTCACATAAGCCACTTTCCATTCACTGGGGACCATTTGTTCTTCCAGGCATTTACAAAACAGGATCTTCAGGGGCTCTGCAAGCTCGTTGCGCAACTCTCTTAGCACTCTAGGATGCACCATGTCAGGTCCGGGACTCTTATGGACCTTTAGCTTGGACAGTTTATTTCTAATACCCTCTTCTGTGAACACAATGTGGGTCAGTGCTGTGTCGAACCGTCTGTCCTCAAACGCAGGAAGGTTAGTTGCATCCTCTCTTGTGATCACCGAGGAAAAGAAGCTGTTCAATGCCTCAGCAATACTACTTATTATTTGATACGGAAGCTGAACTATGATGAATAATATTTAACCAATGCTTAGCAGGTGGTCCATCAGATGCTTTAAATTCTATGGGAAGTGTTGATGGTGGTGATAGACTTGCTGCTAATGTATTTACTCACTTTTTTGTTGATACATTAAGCAGGTTATTTGTTGGTTTATTTTAAAGGGAAATGTGTTTGATTATTTGCTTATACAGGCATTAAAATGTACAATAAAGAGCTTAAAGCTCCCAGTAAAAATAGTCATCTGGGTGAGATTTATTCCCAGAATATTTCAGTTATCAAAAGTATGAACATGATTAACCCAATAATTGACCTATAAATACATGTTAAAAGCGAATAAATTTTGTAAGCTAGATATTTTAATTTTACTGCAGTACACATCCCATTCCATGTGTCCACCAGTGAGAAATCAGCATCAAGTAATGATAAATGTTTCACTGTATAATGTAGAAATTTATGATCTGGACATCCAACAATACTGACTTGGCTGCTTTTTGCTTTTGCTTATTGTACTGCGTACAGTGTATATATATTATGTATGTTGTATGTATACCATGGATGTACTCTATTTATATACATTACTTCTCTAGTCAGTAGCGTGTGGCAATGCCCCTGTTTCATGTCACCACACGCTTAGATAAATGTGCCTGGCGACATCTGGAAGCTGCTAATGTACCACTTACCACATGTCACCTGAGAGGTCAGAGAGAGGTCAGTTGACCCATATAGGAGTGTAAGGACTACCCGCGCTTGTAAGCGCACATTTGTATATTTCCGTTGAATAGAACCTACAGAACTCTACAGGTGTTTATGTTCGCTCCTGTAGTTAGAACCAAGTACCCCGAACATCTCCATACAGTACATTATTACTGGTCTCTATTGCAATGACCACGATTGTACACGTCAGTTAACGTAAAATCAGATGCTTCATATTACGCTCAATAGTCCATAAAACGTGTAGCTATGCTTTCTTTATTTGAGTCCCCCGTCTGATAGACGAGGCGTCCATTTTCTCATCGCTTCAGGATGCCTGAGTCCTCCGTTTTCTCTCAATCTTAGAGTGCACCCGAGACTTCGTTATTCCTTAGTAATGACACAGAATTTGAAATTGCAATTGGGGTTGTATATGTTGAGGCAACTTAAATATGTCTGATTACGGTTGGAACATTCAAGGTCCATTGTGAGTGATGTTGAAAGCTTCAACTGTCTTTATTGTTGGTAAAACTTGTCAAGTAATTGAGAGACAAGTTTGTCAGTATGAGTGGCATATCTTTATATCGTCCTTGGGGAGAGCCATGAATTCCAAGTGCTACTGAAGTTAGATTATTTTGATGCCCAAACATTAGAGAATCGGATGTTTGTAGTTTAGTCAGTGTCAGTTGTCTATCCAAGAAAGTCGTTAATCTACTGAAAAGATTCTGTCAAACTCAAAATCTCCAAGACCTAACGGCTCTTCTCAGGAAGAATTCCTTGGCTGTGGTTTGTGGTTTCCTGTAAGTAGAATTGTTAGTGTGTGTTTAATGTCCATTTCACTTTTTCCTGACGGACTCAATCTCTCATTAGATTATAGGGATAGACACGGAAAATTTGCCTGACCCGTGACACTGACGTTCATAGTTGAGTGTACAGCGGCCGAAGTGAATAGAATTTCTGTTGTTGGAGAAATTAGCCTTTCTGGTTTGTATGCATGGGCCGGAACTGCCCCAGGCTCACGTATATATGGATGCACAAGGAAAAATCACACATTCGTGACTTTTCCTGAACGCATCTCCAGGTATGTGAACGATTGTTTCCCGCCGCCATGTTAAGTCAGTTTAACTCAGTCGAGTTTGTGAATATCTGTGTTCATGTTTTAACATAGTGAAACAATCATGTGCCAATTAATTCGAGTAAAGTAAGTGTCGTCTGTATCGTTGCCAGACGTATGTTAAATTATGTCTTCTGGGGCAGAATCCTACCCTATTCTGGGACAGAATACAACCGTCTCCTGGGGCAGAATCCTACCGTAATTTAGGCGGAATCCTACCCTATTCTGGGGCGGAATCCTACCTTATTCTGGGGCAGAATCCTAACGTCTTCTGGGGCAAAATCCTACCCTATTCTGGGACGGAATCTTACCGTATTCTGAGCAGGAATCCTACCGTATTTTAGGCGTAATCCTACCCTATTCTGGAGCGGAATCCTACCGTATTCTGGGCCGAATCCCACCGTCTTCTGGGGGCAGAATCCTACCCTATTCTAGGACGGAAGCCTACCATCTTCTGAGGCGGAATCCTACTGTATTCTGAGGCGGTATCCTACCGTATTCTGAGGCGAAATCCTACCGTCTCCTGGAGCGGAATCCTACCATATTCTGGGGCGGAATCCTACAATATTATGGACGGAATCCCACCGTCTTCTGGGGCAGAATCTTACCCCATTCTAGGACGGAATCCTACCGTCTTCTGGGGCAGAATTCTATCCTATTCTGGAATGGAATCCTACCGTCTTCTGGGACGGAATCCTACCGTATTCTGGGGCGGAATCCTACCGTATTCTGGGGCGGAATCCTACCATATTCTGGGGCGGAATCCTACCGTATTTTAGGCGGAATCATCACCTATTCTGGGACGGAATCCTACCGTATTTTAGGCGTAATCCTACCCTATTCTGGGGCGGAATCCTACAGTATTCTGGGGCAGAATCCAACCCTACTCTGGGACGGAATCCTATCGTCTTCTAGGGCGGAATCCTACCGTATTCTAAGGCAAAATCCTACCGTCTCCTGGAGAGGAATCCTACCGTATTCTGAGGCAGAATCCTACCGTCTCCTGGGGCAGAATCCTACGGTATTTTAGCGGAATCCTACCCTATTCTTGGGCGGAATCCTACCGTATTTTAAGCGGAATCCTACCGTCTTCTAGGGCAGAATCCTACCCTATTCTGGGACGGAATCCTACCGTCTTCTGGGGCGGAATCCTACCGTATTCTGAGGCGGAATCCTATCGTCTTGTGAGGCAGAATCCTACCGTATTCTGATGCGGAATCCTACCGTCTCCTGGAGCAGAATCCTACCGTATTCTAAGGAGGAATCCTACCGTCTCCTGGGCCAAAATCCTACCATATTTTAAGCGGAATCCTACCATATTGTGGGGCGGAATCCTACCTTATTCTGGGGCAGAATTCTACCATCTTCTGGGCCAGAATCCTACCCTGTTCTGGGAAGGAATCCTACCGTATTCTGAGGCGGAATCCTACCCTATTCTGGGGCGGAATCCAACCCTATTCTGCGGCGCAATCCTACGGTATTCTGGGGCAGAATCCTACCGTCTTCTGGGCAATAATCCTTCCCTATTCCGGGACGGAATCCTACCGCATTCTGAGGCGGAATCCTACCATCTCCTGGAGCAGAATCCTACCGTAATTAGGCGGAAGCCTACCCTATTCTGGGACGGAATCCTACCGTATTCTGGGGCGGAATCCTCCTGTCTTCTGGGCCAGATTCCTACCCTATTCTGGGACAGAATCCTACCGTCGTCTGGGGCTGAATCCTACCGTATTCTGAGGCGGAATCCTACCATATTCTGAGGCGGAATCCAACCGTCTCCTGGTGCGGAATCCTACTGTATTCTGAGGCGGAATCCTACCATCTCCTGGAGCAGAATCCTACCGTATATTAGGCGGAATCCTACCATATTCTGGGGCAGAATCCAGGTAATTAGTGGTCGTAATTATGTTTGGAATGTTTAATGACGTGTTTCAATGCTAATTACTGGCCAACTATGGGTTTTCAAAGTGCGATTTTGGTGTTAATGTGTTATTCTGTAAGTACTTAATTAGTTAAACCCCTTAAATTTCAATTCTTTGAAAAACGTAAGTTTTGTGCGAAAAATTACCAAGGGGTAAGGCTTTCCTTTTCGACAGTTTTGGCCCAAAACTTTGATTATGTTGAAAATTACATTATAGGTACTGTCACGTGCCTGAGCGCTCGGGAACTCGCATAGCGTGAGGCATATGTTCACGCCTCCATTTCACACAAGCTATTAATAATTTGTTAATTGTACTTATTATATTATTATTGTTCTTAGTTACTTAGGTTAATTGTATATTTATGTATGTTATTAATATGCATCATTGCCTTACTCTGTTAAGTCAAATCAAGAGTAGTATTAATTAATTATATAAAATATCCAGCAAATGTCCTGGATCACGTGATTTGAGACGCGCTCCTCGGCGTACCCACGCTTCCCCAGTAGCGAAAAACCATGGCATAGGGTAGACGTGTCCATTCGTTCTCTAGCCTTGACCCTTGTCTAGTGCCTTGTCCAGTCTTCTGCAATGCCCTAGGGGTATCAGGTATTAGGGACACGTTTAGTTAGGCCTAGGAAGGGATCCTGGTGGTAAGGTATCTCCTGTTTGGTAGGAAATAATCATTTTGTAGTGATTGTTGTATATATATATTTCGTATCTCTGTGTAATATAGTAATGTTAAGTAATATTCGTTTGGTCTAACTCCTTACGGTATATTTTCACCCTTCCGACATCACTCTTATTTTATTATACAATTACTTATTCCCTTAAATTCATGTTTGCTATTCATTACTCCCCTTAGAACATAAATTGAATTAATTAATTATCTTCCCTTATGTGATTCACTTATTTCAACTTGTTCATACTTATTCAAGTACATTTAGTTGAGTAGGTTTTTTGTGGGGATAATTATTGCTGTGTTCCCTATTTGTTCCTTTATTTGTTAATAACTTGGGGTAGGTTTCGCTCCCCAAGTATAAAGGGTAGTGGGATCGCGACAAGTGGGGCCTGTGTCCGGGAGCTAACCACCATTGTTGTGTCATATCAAGTGTTGTTACTCCCCAGGTGTTGTTTCATCGCTAAGTATTTTTGGATGCAAGTTGCTGTGTTCACAGTGTTCATTTATATTGCTCCTGTTATTGCTTAAGCTACTTGTGAGTTAACCCTTATCTTATGTACCAGGTGTTTGGTTAATCCCTTGCTGTGTTTCACAGTTGATTTCATTTTGATATTATTAATTAGCTAGCGAGTTAGTTTAGCTGCCACGGTTACTTTTTTTTCGCTACTCGATTTTGAATTCAACATGTTTGACCTGGAAAGCTTTTTGGCTTCACCTTCAGCCGAAGTACTGAAGGGGCTTAATAAGGCAGGGTGGCAATCCCTCGCTGCTTATTATGAAGTAGAAGGCCGCTCTTCCATGAATAAGGCTAGGTTAGAAGAGGCTGTCCTCAACTACCTTATTGACAATGAAATCATAGCCCAACCGTCGGGAAATTCAGAGGAAATTGTTATACCAAGTAATTTGGCCTTACAAGTTGAACTCGAGAGACTCGAGGTGGAGCTGGAAACTCTCAAACAACGAGGTTTGGCTCAGGGTAGTAATACTTCAACATTCAGTGTAGACAAATGTCTCAACAGTGTTCCTAAATTTAATGAGGAAGAACCAGACAAGTTCTTCTCTCTTTTTGAGAAAATTGCCCGACTTAACAAGTGGCCTGTTTCTCAATGGCCTCAACTTATTTATAGATCTTTCACTCGTAAAGCATTAGATGTGTTTTCTGCCCTCTCTGAGGATCACTGTCTAGACTATGCCCTTCTTAAGTCAGCTGTTTTGAGCGCTTATAAACTTGTTCCTGAAGCCTACCGGCAACAGTTCCGTAACTGCCGGAAGATTGACAAACAAACATTTGTGGAGTTCTTCAGGCAGAAACAGGTCCTTTGTCGGAGGTGGATTGAAAGGGAGTCTGCCCATGTAGAACATGACAAGCTTGTTGAACTAATCCTGCTAGAGGAGGTTAGAAAGTGTATCCCAGGCGACATTCGAGCACACTTGGATCAGAGAGGTATCTGTACCCTGGCTGATGCTGGTCCAGTGGCTGACCATTATTCCTTAACTAATAGAAATGTAAATTCCAGGTCTTATGCTCCCATGTCCCAGTCCTTCACTTCCTTCAAGCGGCCCACACCAACATCTACATCGGGGTCCCTGCCTCTTGTCATACTGACCCGACCCTCAGGTTCTGCATCATCTACCCCGGGTGAGCCCATGGTCCATGGGACAGGTGCATCTACTCCTACTGGTGAGAGAAACTCTAGTTGCAGGTACTGTAAGAAGCCAGGACATGTCATCAGCGACTGTCTCAAGTTAAAGAAAAGAAATTACTCTCACCAAGGATCCCCTGCTCTTTTGGTCAGGGTGGCCGAGCAATCGGAGAAATTATTGGAGCCCTGTGTCACTACCCTCAGTCAGACTGTTGCCCTGGATGCTTCCCCCTCTTCTATGATATCAACCTTTGAACCATTTTGTTCTCCTGGTTCCTTAGCTTTGGATCAATTCCGCCAACCCATTTCTGTTAAACTCTTGAGAGACACAGGCTCAGCCTTATCTCTTGGTATTAAAGAAGCTCCTCCATTCCTGGATTCATGCTATACTGGTAGCTGGGTACTTGTGAACGGTTTGACCGGTGGGTCGCGTATTCCCCTTTGTCAAGTGTACCTGCGGTCATCCATAAAGTCAGTTTATGTCACGTTAGGAGTAGTAGATAGCTTACCTGTAGAAGGGGTCTCTCTATTGATAGGAAATGACCTCGTTGGCGACATGATGTTCCCTAATGTTGTGATCTCATCTTGTCCCACTGCCGAGAATAATACTGTGCAGTTAGAAGTAGACTTTCCAGGGTTGTTCCCTGCGTGTGCTGTGACCCGTAGCATGAGCCGCAGTACAGAGGTAGAAGAGACTAGTGAAGTTGATGAAGTTTCCCTCCAGGACTGGGGGAAGTCCGAGGATAATCTTATCCAGCCGGACCATACTGATCTTGGTCTTAGTGAATTTTTTGAGGATTCCCCACAACCAGATAACCTCCAGAGTAGTTCCGATGGAGATAGGAACCCAGATGTCACTAGTTTTGGTTCCTCTCCCATCACTAGGAGTAAGTTTATTGAGCTACAAGCAGGGGATCCTGAGCTAGTAGGTTTTCTCAATAGGTCAGTTACTGAGACAGAAGCTGAGCAAGAATCAAATTTCTACTACACTAGGTCTGGTGTATTAATGCGGAAGTTCCGTCCCTCCAATTCTCCTGCCAATCACCCTTGGTTAGTTCATCATCAAGTTGTTATTCCCAAACCTTTGCGGCAGGACGTACTTAGTATCGCTCATGATGGGGTGGGTGGTCATTTAGGAGTTAGGAAGACCTATGCAAAAATTTTATCCCAGTTCTCTTGGCCTAGGATGAAGAAAGACGTCAGCTCTTACTGTCGCACTTACCATGATTGTCAGGTAGCGGGGAAACCGAACCCCAGTGTTAAACCATTCCTTCTGCAGCCTATCCCAGTCATTGAGGAGCCCTTTAGTAAGGTGGTCATAGATTGTGTCGGTCCCTTACCTAAGACTCCTCGTGGTCATCAGTTCTTGCTAACCATTATTGATTGTGCAACCCGTTATCCTGAAGCCATTCCCTTGCGCCGCATCACAGCGAAGAATGTTATCAAAGCCTTAACCCACTTCTTCACTCTAGTAGGCCTTCCTACAGTAGTGCAGTCAGATCAGGGTTCCAATTTTACTTCCCGGTTGTTTAATCAGGTAATGCAAACCCTGGGAGTCCGGCAGTTGAGGTCTTCGGCCTATCACCCTCAGTCACAAGGGGTGGTAGAGAGATTTCACCAGACACTAAAACTCATGTTGCGCACCTTCTGTCTGGAGACTGGGAAGGATTGGGACGAGGGAGTTGACCCGCTTTTGTTTGCTGTTCGGGACAGTAAACAAGAGTCTCTAGGATTCTCGCCCTTCCAGCTCGTCTATGGACATGAGGCGCGAGGGCCTCTTAAGGTGTTAAAAGAGTGTTGGTTGAGTGATCAGAGTGCGACGCCCTTAGCTTCATATGTGGTCCAATTCAAGGAGAAGTTGCGTCTGGCTGTAGAACTTGCCCAGTCCAACTTAAGGTGTGCTCAGGTGAAAATGAAACTGCATTTTGATAAGGCCCATCAGGCAAAACCTAGAGAATTCCAAGTGGGGGAGCAGGTGTTGGCCTTCCTGCCCTTACATGATCACCCTTTTAAATCCAAATACAGTAGTCCATATGAAGTACTAGAAAAACAGGGGTCCGTGAATTATGTGATTAGCACCCCTGAACGGCGTAAGAAAAAACGCCTTATCCATGTCAATCTTTTAGAGTCATATCATGTTCGTAACGAAACCCTGGGAAAAGCAGTTGCTTGTGTTGATCAATCCTTGCCAACTTGTATCATTGTGCCAGAGTGTAAGGATGATAAAGATCAGTGTTTTTCTGAAATAATGAATGGGTCTAGGGTAAAAGTTGAAAACTCGACTATCTTGGAGGACCCCAGTGCTAAGTTGTGTCATCTCTCTAGTGACCAAGCCAATAATATAAAGTCTCTATTACAGAAGTATCTTATCATAGTTGGTGATTACCCACTCTCCTGTTCAGTGCTGGAGCATGACGTTGAGACCAGGGGAGCCAAGCCAATCCGACAGCGTCCTTACCGTCTTAATGCCTTCAAGCGGGAGTGTGTGCGAGCCGAGGTACAGCATCTTCAAGAGCTAGGCCTCGTCGAACCCAGCATCAGTCCATGGGCATCCCCTGTTGTTCTAGTTCCAAAGCCGAATGGTTCAATGCGGCTGTGTGTGGATTATCTCAAGGTGAATGCTGTCACTGAACCCGATGGTTATCCCTTGCCACTCATCGACGACGTGATCGACGATCTTGGACAGGCAAAGTACGTGACCAAGTTGGATCTCCTCCAGGGCTACTACCAGATAAGACTGACTGAACGCTCCAGTGCCATCTCTGCTTTTGTCACTCCCGAGGGGTTGTACCAATTCACAGTCCTTCCGTTTGGTATGCGGAACGCCCCTGCAACCTTTCAACGCCTCATGAATTTCATCACGTCTGGTCTGGAAGGTGTCCGCTGTTACCGAGACGACCTCATCGTCTTCAGCAGTTCCTGGGAAGATCACATGAGTCGTCTACAAGCCCTCTTCTCCGTACTGGTTGCAAACAAGCTGACGGTGAACCTCGTCAAAACTGAGTTTGGCCATGCCCACGTCACTTTCTTGGGGCATGTGGTCGGACAAGTGGAAGTCCAGCCTATAGCAGCCAAAATTGAGGCAATTCAACAGTATCCAGTGCCAGGCGATAAGAAGAGTGTGATGAGGTTGCTGGGTATGGCGGGGTACTACCGCCGTTTTTGTCCAAACTTCTCCTCCGTTGCCTCTCCCATGACTGACCTGCTGAGTGGCAAGAAAACCTTCAAGTGGACTACGGCTTGCCAGGAATCTTTTGAGAATCTTAAATCCCTGCTGGCAAATGCTCCTGTACTACTTGCACCTGACCTCCAGAAACAGTTCACTCTCCATGTCGACGCCAGTGAAATTGGCGCCGGTGCTGTGCTTCTGCAAGAGGGTGAGAGTGATCATGTGCTTCATCCACTGTGCTATTTTTCTAGAAAATTTAACAAATATCAAAGAAACTATGCCACCATTGAAAAGGAGGCTTTATCACTGATCATGGCACTAGAAAACTTCAAAGTATATATTGGCAGCACTGCTTATCCCGTTCAAGTGTTCACTGATCATAACCCACTTACTTTTGTTGACAATATGAAACATACCAACCAAAGACTTTTGAGGTGGGCTCTATCACTTCAGCCCTATAACTTGAACATTTCCCATATCCGCGGAAAAGAGAACGTGTTGGCTGATGCACTTTCTCGAGTCTGATTATTTAGAAACTATGTCTATATGCAAATTATTTTTTGTTTTATTGTCATCGAGAACCTTGTGTTTATATTATGAATAATTTTGCTTCATATTGATTTAAACTGATTGTGTTAGTTATTACTTTCACTGTGTGGCTGTATATCCATTTTCGCTTCCAATTAGTTGTAAGCTCACTTTTTGGGGGGAGGTGTCACGTGCCTGAGCGCTCGGGAACTCGCATAACGTGAGGCATATGTTCACGCTTCCATTTCACACAAGCTATTAATAATTTGTTAATTGTACTTATTATATTATTATTGTTCTTAGTTACTTAGGTTAATTGTATATTTATGTATGTTATTAATATGCATCATTGCCTTACTCTGTTAAGTCAAATCAAGAGTAGTATTAATTAATTATATAAAATATCCAGCAAATGTCCTGGATCACGTGATATGAGACGCGCTCCTCGGAGTGCCCACGCTTCCCCAGTAGCGAAAAACCGTGGCATAGGATAGACGTGTCCATTCGTTCTCTAGCCTTTACCCTTGTCTAGTGCCTTGTCCAGTCTTCTGCAATGCCCTAGGGGTATCAGGTATTAGTGACACGTTTAGTTAGGCCTAGGAAGGGATCCTGGTGGTAAGGAATCTCCTGTTTGGTAGGAAATAATCATTTTGTAGTGATTGTTGTATATATATATTTCGTATGTCTGTGTAATATAGTAATGTTAAGTAATATTTGTTTGGTCTAACTCCTTACAGTATATTTTCACCCTTCTGACATCACTCTTATTTTATTATACAATTACTTATTCCCTTAATATCATGTTTGCTAGTCATTACTCCCTTTAGAACATAAATTGAATTAATTAATTATCTTCCCTTTTGTGATTCACTTATTTCAACTTGTTCATACTTATTCAAGTACATTTAGTTGAGTAGGTTTTTTTGTGGGGATAATTATTGCCGTGTTCCCTATTTGTTCCATTATTTGTTAATAACTTGGGGAAGGTTTCACTCCCCAAGTATAAAGGGTAGTGGGATCGCGACAGTACTCCAGAGCATGCTGATTTCGAATATATGGTCCACGATTCGATTGCAGGGTAATTAGTGGCCAGTCCAATACCGTACTTAAAAACATTCAAGTCAGAATCATGAACACTGATCTAGAAGAACTGAGAAATGGAGAGAGACCTGGCAGTTGTAGCACTAGTAAATATGACAAATTTTGTGACGAGAGGTACCGGTATGGCCAGCATAAGGACAGAACCAGATAATGTGATGTAGTTGTGGCCAGAATTAGGCTAGGATACAGACACATCTGGCAAGTTAGTAACGCTGTACCTATACCAGAACTTAGCATGTAAACTTTGCGATAAACCTTTAAAGCATACACTTGAACACTATATTATTGAATGTGACACTGTCAAAGGCTTCAGGCCACCTGACTTATTGTATCATGAGCTTTGTAATTACTACACTGAATCGGGGGTGCTTGAGGACATTCTTGCTGTTTATCCCAAATTTGCTAACCCACACTGATTAGTCTTCAATTAGAATATGACGTCCAATGTATATGAACCGCTGTCTTGCATGGCAGCGAACAGTGACATCACCCACATGACTCTGACCTATATTTACTGCTAATGAATATGATGTATTTCTTTGTGTAAGAACCTCTGTCCTGTGAACAGTGACATTACCCACATGAATCTGACCTATATATATATATATAATATATATATATATATATATATATATATATATATATATATATATATATATATATATATATATGTAACCGGACGGAATTTACTGGACTTTCTTTTCTCACTTGACTTGGGGTTTATTCAAGATTAATAGATGGTAATGGCAGTGGAAGCGCCCATTTGAGAAAAATCCCGAACCAGCACAAGAACACTTAAATCTACTAAACAAAATGAATTGTCCGTGACCCGTGGAAGGATAGCGTCTGTCACTGGGATGAATGAGACACACTGTAAAATTTAGACACTTATATTCCCTCCAACACTACAAACACAATCAAATAATGGTACACCAAAATGCGCACCTCTTAACTTAAACTTAAAACACTACTCTGGGGAATAAAAGTTATACATGATATAGAAATTATTAGAAACTCAGGCAACAATAAATTTGAAGTATTAAGAAATGTTGCTTGCACACATGAAACAGGCCTTAAGGGCTTTCAACAAAATAATATCCAGCACTGAGAAAATGGTATTCAAAAAATAAGAAATTAAATACTCTACAATGAATAGGCCTTAAGGGCACTCAATATAATTATGTTACACCAACAGATGCACACCTCCTAACCTAACTTAAACACTACTCTGGGGAACAAAGGTTATATCAGAGATTGAAACTATAAAGAAATTTTAAATGCACACAGCATACATTAGTAACTGAAAAAATAGTATTAACTACACACAAAAATATTGTCACAATTATAAAGACGTTACTGAGTCCAATACCCGTGAGCCATGCTCCTTAGCCTAACACACACACAGATTCCACCTGCAATCCGTCGTCGTTTAAGGCACAACCAACAGACACCCGTAGTTGAAGGCCCAAATCAGCCTTTCTCCACCTTGGAAAGTGTACCTCTAACTCCACTGACTCTTGGCCCCAGTGTGCGGCCCTGTATCATTCAGCTGGCCTCACTTTACCCCCAGTACATCCATGAAACGGAAGGGAGTGAGCCAATCAAACCTTGTACAGTTGAGAGAAGCTTTAGCTTTCCGTTAGCAAGAGGGTTTCACTAAGCTGCTCGAGACATGTGGTGTTGTGAGCCGAGGTAGAGGAGAGCTGATGACCCCAACGATCGTCCCGTCGTCAGCTGGGCACCCAGACGGCTAGATTCCCTCAAGAGATCCTTTGATACCCAGCTAAACAGTGACAGGCCTACACTGATCGGTCCAATGGCGACAATCGCCACCCTCAATCATCAACGGCAGTCTCAAACGGCAGTCAATCTCTCTCAGTCATCACTCTCGCAGTCAATTGGGTTCTGGCGGAAACCCTGAAATGAACTCACTGTTAGCTCTAGTTTACTTTATCACTGCCCTATCTAAACCCTGTCTGAGATTGAATGAGACTTACTTGTTATACTGCAATCGCGCAGCACAGGTGACTAGACCACATGACTATTTCTGTGGACTGACGCACAGGGATGTCCTGTAGGTCCAATCCCTTTCACGTGACTGAGGACCAGCCAGCGTCGTGTCTCTCCAAGGCGCCTGCTTAGGCCTACGTGACATATTTTCTGCCTAACTAATAACTCCTTGGGACACCCATAACATTATTCAGACTGATAAACGATCTATAATAATTCCAAATTCAATAATAGTCCCTTAACTTCATGAATCGCATCATTATTAATTCGGCAAATTATATTTAATATCATATAGGCCTAGTTCCACAACTTCCCACTATGTGCTGGGAGCGCTCTCTTCCCTCAGACGACCTTGAAAGCTCAGTATCGCCAATGGCGCGGCATTTGAAATTACTCTGAAATTTCTGAATATTACATATATATATATATATATATATATATATATATATATATATATATATATATATATATATATATATATATATTGCTGTTAATGAATATGATGTATTTCTTTGTGTATGAACCTCTGTCCTGCTTGGCAGTGATACCACCCTCAGTATCAAAACCTGACAATTACTCAGAATAGGCAAACTGTACTCCAAGCTTTGTCAATATATTTGTTAAACTAAAATCCTCCTCCTTTCCTTCCTCCATCTCCTCCTCTTCTCCTCCTTCCCTTCCTCCCACTCCTCCTGTTTCCCCTCCTCCTCCTGACTTAACATTCCACATGACAATGTTATTCACATTTTTCTAGGAGGATTGATGTTCAACTAGCTTTAACATTCCAAAAGCACTCTGGCCCTCCACCTGCTGTTCCTCCACTGTAATCGTTCCACGTCCTTCTTGACACCCTCCTCCCCACAGTGCATCGACACACGCACACGCGGCTAAAAGATTTTATGCATTACTACATTCAGTCTGAAATTAGGTGTCATGAAGCCGAAAATTAACATGCTGTATACACGCTAGGATACTTTACTGGTGGTGTGTTCCCCACGATCTGGGGGTTTTTATTTAAATCATTTTGGTTTGTGATTTAGTTTTTCTTTTTTCCTTTAAACAGCTGGCTATGTAAAGGTGCATCTATACGCTGTATAGAATGTTAGTATAATTTTGAAGGCCTTTTAGTAAATTTTTTTTTGTCAACTTTGTTACTAGACATAAAGTTACCTGAACTAAACGAAACTAAACTAACCTTATCTCGATTAATTTAAGTAGAGTATGATTATGCTTTGATTACCATGATTTTTTAGGAAAATATTAACAATATAGACCGTTGTGCGTGGGTTAAGACTTTATTAGCCTAAAATGTGGCACTGTTTGTGTTCAACATTTCGAGACGGTTGTGCTTTCAGAAGTATAATTGAAGTAATGGACGCAGTACAGTATAGTGTAAAATCAGGGGTTGTTTTTCATCATAATTGGCATCCATTAGTATAGAAATTGCATATTATTATTTTTATTTTTACATTTGTAGATTAAAAAGATAAAAACGCGTTTCTTGTGAAATTTTTGTTTCTTCATTCCTTGCTTTATTGTTTTTTTGTTTTCTAGTGTGATGCCTATGTTGTAATAATAATAATGATAATAATTATAGTAATAATAATAAAAATAATTATAATAAATAAGTATAATAACAAGTACAGTAGGATAATGGTGAAAATAATAATAAATAATAATAATGAAGATAAGAATAATAATAACAGTTAGTAACACATTATACATTTAATACCAAATAAATATAGTAAGAACAACAAATTTAGAAGGTCTCATTCCCAGCAAGAACACCGCCCAGCAAATGCATGTACAGTATACATGTCTGTACCTAAGTGATTTATGCCTGCTAATGTGCGTTGCCAAAGTACTGGTGGACGAGATTCCATTAACTGCGTATGTCCGAGCCTTAGTCGAACCGTGGGAAAGACACAATAAAAGGTGAGGCATGAGAAAGGGGTGAGGCATGAGGCAAGGGTGAGGCATGGGAAAGGGGTGAGACATGAGTAAGGGGTGAGGCATGAGAACGGGGTGTGGCATGAGGGGTAAGGGTGAGGCATGGGGAAGAGGTGAGGCATGAGTAAAGAGTGAGGCATGGGGAAGAGGTGAGGCATGAGTAAAGAGTGAGGCATGGGGAAGAGGTGTGGCATGAGGTAAGGGTGAGGCATGGGGAAGGGGTGAGACATAAGTAAGGGGTGAGGCATGAGAACGGGTGTGGCATTAGGGGTAAGGGTGAGGCATGGGGAAGAGGTGAAGCATGAGTAAAGGGTGAGGCATGTGAGCGGGGTGAGGCATGAGGTAAAGGTGAGGCATGGGGAAGGGGTGAGGCATGAGTAAGGGGTGAGGCATGAGAACGGGTGAGACATGAGGTAAGGGTGAGGCATGGGAAAGGGGTGAGACATGATGAAGGGGTGAGGCATGATGAAGGGGTGAGGCATGATGAAGGGGTGAGGCATGATGAAGGGGTGAGGCATGATGAAGGGTTGAGGAATGAGTGAGGTATGAGGAAGGAATGAGGTATGATGAAGGGGTGAGGCATGGGGAAGGGGTGAGGCATGAGTAAGGGGTGAGGCATGATGAAGGGGTGAGGCATGAGGAAAGGGTGGGGTATGAAGAAGGGGTGAGGAATGGGTGAGGTATGAGGAAGGAATGGGGTATGATGAAGGGGTGAGGCATGAGGAAGGGGTGAGGCATGAGTAAGGGGTGAGGCATGATGAAGGGGTGAGGCATGATGAAGGGGTGAGGCATGAGGAAAGGGCGGGGCATGAAGAAGGGGTGAGGCATGAGTAAGGGGTGTGGCATGAGAACAAGGTGAGGGATGGGGAAAGGGTGAGGCATGAGGAAGGGGTAAGGCATGAGGAAAGGGTGGGGCATGAATAAGGGGTGAGGCATGAAGAAGGGGCTAGGTATTATGAAGGGGTGCGCCATGGGGAAGAGCTGAGGCATGATGAAGGGGTGAGGCATGGGGAATGGGTAAGGCATGAGGAAGCTGTGGGGCATGAAGAAGGGGTGAGGTATGAGGAATGGGTGAGGTACGAGGAAGGAATGAGGTATGATGAAGGGGTGAGGCATGAGGAAGGGGTGGGACATGAAGAAGGGATGAGGCATGATGAAGGGGTGAGGCATGGGGAAGGGGTGAGGCATGGGGAAGGGATGAGACATGGGGAAGGGGTGAGGCATGAGGTAAGGATGAGTTATGAGGAGGGGATGAGACATGAGGAAGTTGTGAGGCAAGTGGAAGGGTTGAGACATGGGGAAGGTGTGAGGCATGAGGAAGGGGTGAGGTATGGGGTAGGGATGAAGCATGAGGAAGGGGTGAGGCATGGGGAAGGGATGAAGCATGAGAAAGGGGTGAGGCGTGAGGCATGGGGAGGGGATGAGGCATAAGAATGGATGAGGCATGAGGAAGGGGTGAGGCACGGGAAAGGGGTGAGGCATGGGAAAGAGGTGAGGCATGTAGAAGAAGTGACGATTATGGAAAGCGTAGCAATGAGGATGTAAGGGGAAGAGAAATGTCTGAAACAGTTTTAAGGTATAACTGGGAAAGAGAGGTCAGGTCTGGACTAAAAGGAGAGAGAAATGCGTCAAACAAGGTGGAATGACGCATGCCATGTAATGTAATGATTGGAGATTGACAAAAATACAGCCTACCACATGTTTGACTCTTCACACACACACACACGCACACACACACACACACACACACACACACACACACACACACACCTTATCTTAACTGACTTAGCGGACCAGTACCAACCACCTCAACCAATGCCTCCTATCGGGTGTAGCACACACTTATCAGTGCTCTGGTCCCCAGCTGCCACTCCCACTCAAGTACAGAGACCCTACATCAAGACCTACAGGCCGATTACTGACTCTGCAGTGCGCCTCTTCGGGCAGTGGATAGTTCACCATCCCTGGACTGAAGTACTTAGCGTGGATGACGTGGAAACCAAATGGATAAATTATACCAACACCACCACGGAAGCTCACCACCACTTCCCCGAGAAGTCCGTCAGATCTCACCCAGCTGACTTGCCCTGGATCACACCTCGGATCAAAAGACTTATGCAACAGAGAGACAGAGCCTTTCATCTCAATGACCACATCCGCTACAGGTCCCTTCGCAACCGAGTCATCCGCGAAATACGCACTGCAAAGAAGTCCCACTACCCAACCAAATTACAACACCTGCAGCAGACCAACATCAGTCAATGGTATGGTAAGCTTAAAGAACTCTGTGGACTAACCAAAAAGACACACCCCCTCCCCTTCCTTAGCCATCTCACTAATGTTGACGCAGCTGAGCAATCAAACAACGATTTCGCTACTATATGCCAGACGCTCCCCCGGCTTGACACAACCACTCTCCCTGCTTACCTACCAGCCCCCCTTCCCACTGACTTAGTAGAAGAATTTGAAGTAGCAAAACGCCTGGACAAACTAAAATTAAAACGCTCTACCACCCCCATTGACTTACCAATGAAACTCTTCAAGGAGTTCTCCCCGGAGCTTGCCAAACCCCTATGCTCCATCGTCAATGCTTCTCTCAGTCAAACCAGATGCCCAGCTGACTGGAAGACCTCTTATGTGTCACCAGTGCCCAAGTCAACCAGCCCACAATCCTTAAATCAGCTACGAACCTATTGCAATCACCCCAATACCCAGCCTAATCTGTGAAAGCTTTGTGTTCGACTGGGCCTATGCTGATATTGCAGGAGTCGTAGACCCTCAGCAATTTGGCAATATGAAAATTTCCTCCACCACTTACTGTCTTGTCAGCTTTCTCGATTACATATACCGCCATCTCGAGAAACGAAAAGCGTCTGTAGCTGTCGCCTTCATTGATTTCACTAAAGCATTCGACCTAGTCGACCGCAATATAATCATCAACAAAGCTATTGACCTCGGGCTTCGGAGAAGTCTTATACCATGGCTTACAGACTTCCTCAGTGACCGACGCCAGGCTGCACGCTTCCGAGGGGCTGTCTCCACCTTTCAGTCACTCACCTGTGGCGTCCCCCAAGGCACCAAGATGGGACCACTCTGCTTCCTTATGCTCATCAATGGTGCCCTAAGAGAAACCCCTGCTCGCTGGAAATATGTCGACGACTCCACCATTGGGATCAGCGTCAACAATTCTGCTCCCGACTATACCGCCCTTCAGGATTTATTGAACAGTCTCCAAAACTGGGCCACCAACAACCATGTCACCATCAACCATACCAAGACCATGGTTATGCACATCAACCTCTCCTCCGACATTGTCCCACCTCCTTCCATTACTTTAGGTCCGAACACACTCCAGGTTGTAGATTCCACGAAGCTCCTCGGCGTCAACCATAGACAACAAACTAAATTGGAAACCACACGTCAGTGAAGTTGTCAAATCCTTCAGTTCCATCTCCACCTCCTCCGCCGACTCAAGTCCCTCGGAGTTCCTGCACCCGAGCTCCTCAGTGTTTACACAACATTCATACTTCCCAAGCTCACCTATGCCTCCCCTACCTGGTCTTCCTCCCTAAATGCCACACAACGTAAACACCTAGAAAAAGTGCAAAAGAGGGCATGCAAGATTATTCTCTCCCCTTCCTACTCCACATATCAAGAAGCGCTCAACACACTGACCCTTTCGACTCTCACTGACCATCACCACGACCTCATCTGCAAATTTGGTAAGAAGCTTCTACACCATCCTCTACACCGGCTCCTACTACCACCTGAGATCCCTAGTCCGAGAATTGCTGTTCGACACCACAACCGCATCCAACCCATACGTGCACGAACTGATCGCTATAAGAACAGCCCAGTCCCAACCATTGTAAAAATTATCAATAACTTGTAATAAACCAGTGTATTCACTCCCAGTAAACACTACTCCTTGCACTATCACTATGTTGAAATGAACTGTAGTTTGAGCTTTTCCCCATCTAGTTATTATAAATCTTATTTGTATCACTTATGTTACTTGTATATTATTTGTAATTCGAAACCCATTCCCCAAATATGTAACTGTATATTTTCAGCCTTCTGGCTGCCAAGCTCTTTCAATAAACCGTTAATTATTATTATTATTATTATTATTACACAATTTTATATTACAGGTATTTATTTGTATGACTTCTTCTTACAGAATGAATATTAAAGCTTTTTATTTGGGAAGCTGAGTACAGGAAGTTCCGAGACTTTGAAGGTCTAGTTTTCAGTGAAGATATAGGGAAACACAGTCCGGTGTGTACGATCATAAAAATTCAAGGAATATATATACGTACAGTACAAGTATCTCCCTCTTCATTACAATAAACACGTACTGTTGTAAGAAACTAATACTTGGCATAAACTTTTTAATTACACTGGTACCTGAAGAACCTGAACGGAAAGAATTGAACTACTACCGCTTCTCTTACACACCAGCCAGCTGATTGCACTTGGCCTTCTTTCACTAAACGTAACCATGTATAAAGCATCGATATTACAATATTTTGTTGTTCTAAACTGATTATATAAACGCCAATGGGAACTACTGAGATTTTACACCATTAAAATTTAAAGGAGCAAAATTTATGGTATATTGTCGTTGATGATGTCCATTAGACTCTTACAGATCCTTAACATTTCTTAATGCTTTCCGCCCCTTGTACCGCAAGTCGCTCAATACTCGTACACAGACTGGGAGGCGGTCAACTACCCAGCTCACTTCAGTCTTTCCACTGCACTTCCCGAGGGTGGTATTCATCATGTTGCCTGGTGTGATGTTGCTGATAGAGTTGGTCATCATGACAGATGCCAACCACGGGATAATGTGGCATCCAAGACAGGTCTCACCTGAATCTCCGACCACCGGAAGTTCCGCCACTTTAAACATTTATAGTGAGATCAACTGTGCTATGAAGGCAGCTGAGACGGAATGGTCGCATATGTATACTTACAAGGACAACACTTGTACCCTCTACGAGGACGAGTCCAACCTGGGTGACGCAACTATCCCCTGCAAAACCCGAAACGGTCAGAACTTGGATGTAGTGATCTTATAGCTAGACTGCTAGAGGTTCAAATTCTTGTACTTCTGACCTTTGTTTCATCCTAAATAATAGTATGTTGTCACGTGTTCACGATAATTTTTGAAATACTTACGTACAGCGGCCAGGGAACTAGTCTTATTGTTAATATATTATAATATAAATTTATTTAGAGTCTAAAGCTTGATTTAATAATTTTTTTTATAAAACATTTATGTATTTGATATAACTATATTGTTATTAAGAGCGAGCAGGTTGTTAGCGAGCATTCTGTCGCGAGGTAATAAAGACGACTATCATAACCCGCCTCATACTGTTATAATCAAGTTTTTTAAATATTTGAAGCTTCAACTTGAAATTCATCTGTTAATGAAATGATCTTAAAATAAGAAAGCAATTCACCCTATGGATACGGGGATTTTATAATTACATTAACGATGGTCATATTAACATGGTGTTTCCAATAGCGTAAATTTATTTTGATGTCAGTAATCCAAACCAATGATTACTTCTGCTTTTTTTTTAGTAAGTCTGATCACATTCAGCTAATTACTTTGTGACTAGCAAATCAGCATTATTTTTGTTTAAATCATTCTTTAGCGTAAATGTTTTCTTCTTCAAATATCTAGTAATTTATTTCTAAAGTATCAACTAAGTATCAAATAAATTGTCTTCTTCACATAACAAATATGACAGTTTTCCTATGTCCTTACAGAGCCGATGTGCAGTGCTCCCTTTAAGGAGGTGGGCGGTCTGTACTGTGTGTACGCCAACACCACTCGACTCTCCTGGATTGATGCCCGCCTCTTCTGCAGCACTCTCGGGCATGGAGCTGACTTACTCGTAACCCAAAGCTTCAGTGCTTTACAAGTTTATCTTCAGCCTTACAGTAACTATGGTTAGTATGCATGTTATGATGTAAAAACATAAGTGAGGGGTATAGTGGGTATCCCCATCAAGCTACAGTACAACTCCATCTAGTGCCCAAATTTGTGTTACTTTGTCCTGGTGTGGTAGCATGAACGAATCACTCAAAATACTTGGAATGGGTATAAAGTATAGTAACATCAAATGAGGTTGAAAATAACAATAATAATAATAATAATAATAACGTTTCCTTAAGACACTCGTCTTTCCTCAGAAGTGTGGATGGGTGTAAGGTACAGGAGGTGGCTGAACGGGGAAAGTGTAGATTCCGGTCATTGGAAGAGTGGCCAACCCGACGGGGAAATGCCCTTATGTGGTCGGATGGCGTATGATAATACTTACAGCAGCCATCTTCTTCATGAAACTCTCTGCAGTGAGCCCCACACCTTTCTTTGTCAGCATAATGGCAATAAGAAGGGGTGGAGACGGTGGTGAGTAGGAGGTAGTGGGTTGTGGTGGTAATGGTGGTGAGTGGGTGATAGTGGGTTGTGGTGGTAATAGTGGTGAGTGGGTTGTAGTGGGCTGTGAGTGGATGATAGTGGGTTGTAGGTGGGTGATAGTAGGTTGTGATGCTAACGGTGGTGATTGGGAGGTAGTAGGTTGTGGTAGTAATGGTGGTGAGTGGGTGATAGTGGGTTATGGTGGTAGTGGGCTGTGAGTGGGTGAAAGTGGCATGTGGTGGTTGGTAAAGGTGGTGAGTGGGTAGTAGTAGTAGGTTGTAAGTGGCTGGTAGTGGTGATACTGAAGCTGATAGTGGTGATCGTGAAGGTGATGGTGGTGATACTGAAGGTGATGGTGATGATACTGAAGGTGATGGTGGTGATACTCAAGCTGATAGTGGTGATACTGAAGGTGATGGTGATGATACTGAAGGTGATGGTGGTGATATTGAAGGTGATGGTGGTGATACTGAAGGTGATGGTGGTGATACTGTAGGTGATGATGGTGATACTGAAGGTGATGGTGATGATACTGAAGGTGATGGTGGTGATATTGAAGGTGATGGTGGTGATACTGAAGGTGATGGTGATGATACTGAAGGTGATGGTGGTGATACTGAAGATGATGGTGATGATACTGAAGGTGATGGTGGTGATACTGAAGGTGATGGTGGTGATACTGAAGGTGATGGTGATGATACTGAAGGTGATGGTGGTGATACTGAAGGTGATGGTGGTGATACTCAAGCTGATAGTGGTGATCGTGAAGGTGATAGAGGTGATACTGAAGGTGATGGTGGTGATACTCAAGCTGATAGTGGTGATCGTGAAGGTGATAGAGGTGATACTGAAGGTGATGGTGGTGATACTCAAGCTGATAGTGGTGATCGTGAAGGTGATGGTGATGATACTGAAGGTGATGGTGATGATACTGAAGGTGATGGTGATGATACTGAAGGTGATGGTGGTGATATTGAAGGTGATGATGGTGATACTGAAGGTGATGGTGGTGATATTGAAGGTGATGGTGATGTTGCTGAAGGTGATGGTAATGATGCTGAAGGTGATGGTGATGTTGCTGAAGGTGATGGTAATGATGCTGAAGGTGATGGTGATAATAGTGAAGGCGATGGTGATGATGCTGAAGGTGATGGTGATAATAGTGAAGGTGATGGTGATGATGCTGAAGGTCATGGTGATGTTGCTGAAGGTGATGGTGATGATGCTGAAGGTGATGGTGATGATGCTGAAGGTGATGGTGATGATGCTGAAGGTGATGGTGATGTTGCTGAACATAAGAACATAAGAAAATAAGTAGTCTGCAATAGGCCGGTTGGCCTGTGCATGGCAGCTCCTGTCGAGAGTTACTACCACTCTCTATCATCCATGAATCTATCCAGCCTCCTTTTGAAACTTTCCAGAGTTCCCGCACTTACTACAAAGTTGCTAAGCTTGTTCAACTCGTCCACCACCCTATTTGTGAACCAGTTTCTTCCTATCTCCCTCCTAAACCTAAACTAATCCAACTTGAATCCGTTGCTCCGAGTCCTATCCTGCTCGGATATTATAAGAACTTTATCTATATCCCCTTTATTGATTCCTTTCACCCACTTAAATACTTCTATCATATCTCCCCGCACTCTTCATCTTTCTAGGGAATGAAAGTTAAGTTTCTTTAACCTATCCTGATATGGAAGGTTTCTAAGTCCCGGAATCATTTTTGTCATTCTTCGCTGCACCGACTCTAGTAAATTTATATCCATTCTATAATAGGGGCACCAGAACTGAACCGCATAATCGAGGTGCGGCCTGACTAGCGCAAGATATAGTTGCAATAAGACCTCTGCACTCTTGGTGATGTTGCTGAAGGTGATGGTAATGATGCTGAAGGTGATGGTGATGATACTGAAGGTGATGGTTATGATGCTGAAGGTGATGGTGATGTTGCTGAAGGTGATGGTAATGATGCTGAAGGTGATGGTGATGATACTGAAGGTGATGGTGATGATATTGAAGGTGATGGTGGTGATATTAAGGTGATGGTGGTAATACTGAAGGTGATGTGATGATACTGAAGTGGAGGGTCTCATAATGAGTGTATAGAAGATAATTCCAACACTGACTTATCATACTGTACTTACAAAGGTTGGCACACACACACACACACACACACAAACACAGTACTTGCGTAGTATAGATTGTTTCCAAGTTTTTCTTCTTTAAAATTTAGTTCCAGGAGTCAATTAAACAGTAGTGTAAAATATGTATACCTTGTTGAAAGTATGCATACATTGTGGGAAGGGTATACTTTGCAGAAAGTATGTAAACCTTATGTAAAGTATGTATACCTTGTGGGAAGTAAGTATGCCTTTTGGAAAGTATGTATACCTTGTAGAAAGCATGTATGCCTTGGGTAAAGTATATATATATATATATATATATATATATATATATATATATATATATATATATATATATATATATATATATATATATATATATATATATATATATATATGCTGATAACCACAAGGAAAGAAGAAAACACGATGTTCCCAAGCGCTTTCGTGTTGTAGGAGTTCGTGGTATAATGTTGTCTAGCACTCAGGATGGATGGAAACTCTAAGGTGGTTTTCTTGTATAATATAAGTTATATGATAGACAGTCTGGTGCTGGAGGTGCCGTGTGGTGAGAAGCTGCTCAGTAGAGACGTTCAGTGAATAGCGTGTTGAAGGAGGTAGATGTGCAGGAGCTTCGTTAGAGAAGATGTTGACTGTTGCTGGCCTCCTGGTTGAATGAATGCTGACAGCGTGGAGCTTGCCGTGAGTCCTCTATGAGTCATGTTGGGAAAACCCGAGAAAGTCGCCGGTCTTTGGTTCGTTGCTAGGTTATGGTAACATCTGCTGTCGCCGCTCGCTTGGTTGCTAGGATACGGCGGCGCATCGGAATGCGGATAAGCAGTTGTAGGGGAGACGTCCACTACAGTGTACTCGCCCCTGAAGATGTGAATTACACGAAAGCGCTTGGGAACTTCGTGTTTTCTTCTTTCCTTGTGGTTATCAGCATATACCTAGATCACGCGCACCTACAGTGATTTACTTGCATATATATATATATATGTAAAGTATATATATATATATATATATATATATATATATATATATATATATATATATATATATATATATGTATGTATATATATTGATAAAATCACACGGGGAAAGGGAAACAACGGAGCACCTTATCTTTCGTCTTTATTGAAGACATCTTCAGAGGGAACTAGATTACATGGACAGAGAGAGGCTTAAATATACAGGGTGTCCTTATTAAACATGAGGTCAGGTCATAATGATGTCATCCACTAATCCCCACACCATCACCAACATGACATCATTATGACCTGACCTCATGTTTAATAAGGTCACCCTGTATATTTAAGCCTCTCTCTGTCTATGTAATCTAGTTGCCTCTGAAGATGTCTTGAATAAAGACGAAAGCTAAGGTGCTCCGTTGTTTCCCTTTTCCCGTGTGATTTTATCAAGATTTATCTTATCCACGTTTTCTTTGTGGATCTACATGAAATATATATATATGCACACCTTGTGGAAAATATGTTTACCTTTTGGAAAATATGTATACCTTGTGTAAAGTAGCCTATATACCCCTGTATACCTTGTGGAAAGTATGTATACCTTGTAAAGTATATAAACCTTGTGGAAAGTATGTATACCTTGTGGAAAGCACAGAATGTAAAGTATGGAAAGTATGTATACCTTATGGAAAATATGTATACCTTTTGAAAAGTATGTATACCATGTGAAAAGTATGTACACCTTTCGGAAATTCGAATTGCCTTCTAGGAAGATTGATAGTAATAAAAAATTAACTTTAATAAAATCTGAAAACAATATTCTTCTTGAGATTTTATTGATAATTTTGTGTTCATTGCGAAATGTGACATACAGTATAAGTAATAGTATTGCTAATGAATATGTGTAACAGGTTAATAAATACAACATACAAGGTACGTCTCTTATTTACCTCTCCAATGATACATGCAATATAAGTTAGACAATTGCAGGCGTTATAATCTCTCTGGGCAATAGGGATGCCTTAGTGAGGCCATCTGTCTAGTGATCCCTGGACATTTTTAATCAACTAACAGTCTCTAACAAAGTCAGTTCATCTCCCCCTTTTAGTATTATCCACTTGTTTGTTGCTTTTTACGCTTCCCTTGTGGGATTTCCCTTAATATATCCTCCTTATTTGAGAATTTTGTACTTCTTGTAGCACCTGCGACAAAAATGAGTGAAAAGCAATATTACTTGAGAACGCCCTAGTAAATTGTCAGATATTGGTAGTGTATACAGAAAATATAGCTATTATAGGCTAAACTACTGTATTATAATTTTTATCCTACAACACCAAAACAATGAATAATCAAAGTTTCACGACGAAGTGATAATCAATATTTTCAGAAGTATGTATTTAATGTACTGACTAATAGTCCTGGAAATAAACACCAGACAGCTGTGTCAGTAATCCTTGGTCAAAATGCCTCTCTTTCATAAAAAATACGTCTACTAAATGCAATCTTTTCAACTCTCTTTTTGTTTTTGTCCGCTTCGCCACTGATCGGCTAGTCAGCCGCTTGGGCGGTCGGTCACTCTTTGAACATAAGAAAATAAGGAGTCTGCAATAGACCGGTTGGCCTGTGCATGGCACCTCTTGTCGAGAGTTACTACTATGAGGGCTGCTACTGCCACCATTTATGAGGGCCTGAGCTGCCACCATTTATGAGGGCCTGAGCTGCCACCATTTATGAGGGCCTGAGCTGCCACCTATTTATTAGGGCCTCTGTGTACCAGTAACAATTCCGTTTACTCTCATACTTATTACCATTGGTAGCGTGACGAGAGGAGGCTCGTGGGTAGATGTAATGATAGTATCAAGCAATAGGGAAGAAATAACGCTAAATACTGTAGGTAAATAATAGACACAATTATACAAATACAGAATTTATTTAAACATGAATATGAAATTAGGAGAAAGAATTTATTTGTACCAACAGACGAAATCTAGTACTAGGCCCTCAGGCTCAACATACTCACACCATTACTGGGTGGACATACTCAATAACACTTCCAACCCTACTGGGTGGACATACTCAATAACACATAACTCTTACAGTCACTTAGCACTATAAAGACCAGGGCAACTGCCACTACAACACTCAGTCGTCAGAAGTGATACTCAAGCAACAGCCATGGGGTCCAGCCACCTTGGGGTACTTTCCGACGAACTCTGGAGATCCCAGTGGATTGATTCCACCACACAAATAGCCCTACTGAGTAAGACACTCATCCACCAATGATGGGGGCTGGTAGTGGTGTGTGGCTTGGTGATCCGGGGTCACCTCACAGGCCGAGCGTTAGGGCCAGACGAGCCAGCTATGGGGGCTATAGGTAGTCTGAAGTGTCTGACGGCCGGGTCTCACGAAGGTAACTGATCCTACTGGACCTCGGACATCTCCCAAGACATAGTGGATACAACATCCACGCTACAGACACGGCCTAGGCTGCGTTAGGGACCTGTATGGATGAAGGGATGGGCACTCACTAACGGTGACAACATCACGTTTCAGGGGACATTAAAGACGTAAATATGACTTCACTCAGAGCATATCAACTACGTTACTGTAACACTTGCACAATGAACTATTAATTGGGTCAAATCACTTAAAGAAGGGCAAATTACAACACAGAGTGGAATGGCATACCTTATGGATGAAGGGACGGGCACTCACTAACGGTAGAAATGCCCGCAGCGCCCTCACTCAAAATAGGCCAGGGAGTCCACCTACTCCTATGAATTAATTTACTGTACACTCTGACGTTGAAACTGAGACCATGAACTCAGTTTCATTCCCTACTATTATCTTCACTAACAATGCTCTGATTCAGCTATCAAAAGCAAAATTAAATTGATTACAAAGGGTTGGATGGCAACAGGTCCCAGCATACAGCGTCTGCTACTAAATCCGTGGATTATATTCAAAGTTCCCACTAGACAAAGACGGGGAAACAGAGAAAACGGAGGACGTTTCCACTGGGGGACTCGGAAGGTTTTGTGGACGTTTGAGCGTAATATGAATCCTTAAGGTTTTCAGGTTAGCCGTTATCACGATCATTACAAAGCTTCCCCCTTCCCCAAGATTTATATTATGCGGTAATGTTCAGAAAACACATAAGTAGTAACATACACATTAAATGATTAATATAAAGAATAAATCCTCATACCAAACATTGCACAAATTATATCAATAAAAATAGAAAAATAATTCCCTACGAGTGGTCAGGATTGGGTAAAAGAAATGGAAATCTGTTAACATACAACTAGAATGTGACACACCTTCATAAAAAAATATATTGGGATACATATTACAAAATAGCACCAAAAATAATAGCACATGGGGTTAGGTACATCATGTCATAATAATACTGAATGGCGGTAAATACATCATATCATATCATAATAATAATAAATGGAGTTACATACATCATATCATATAATAATAAATGGGGTTAAGTACATCATCATAGAATAATAATGATTTGAGTTAGATACCTCATATCATATAATAATAATAATATATGGGTTACATGTTACAAAATACACCCTCACATCGGTCGATAAAGTGCACACTCAAAATTTCCTTACAGAACTCAAATTTCAATGTTCATAGATCATGAAAGTTTCTTTTATGTGATTGGTCAAATGCTTACTAGACACACTGAGATTTAACATAGATTTCTCAAGCTAGGACATAGACGAACGGACCCCATCAAGTCAAAGGAATGATTTGTTGCCCTTAATCTAAAAAGTCATGTCGCACTCGCGAGAGGCAGCACCATTCAAGGGACTCCGAGCGAGAGGGTATTCCCAAGAATTCAATGCTAACGAAACGGTCCTCATGAGAACACCACCAAACCAAAAACTGTCTGTACTTATGGCATTTGCCATGTAGAAGTAATAGCACCATATTTCTATGCCCGACTACTCCCTGAAAGTCACGAACTCTACACCTATATACCAACAACACCCAGCCTACGTAGGACTTACCAACCGGAACTTGAGAATTCACCACTGGTATCTTTACTCATACTAGTAACAGATACCCTTCAGATGATTGCATAACTGCCAATACATCTTCCAATCTCTGTCTTTACTGCAAATTGACCCTTCCCCTGTAAAATTTTTCAACCACCCCCCCAAAAAAAAATCCTCCATTCTTTTCCTTTTTCTCCATTTTTTTTCTTCACTTCTTCAATTACCAAAAGTTACCTACAACAGATTGTGCACTTCACTACCCATCAACAACCAAGGAGGTTCACTTACAAAGCCCACTGTTTCTTAAAGATCCAGTCTAACCACTGGTTTTCTCCGCCTTTACCCATGGCTTTAGCGAGTTTAGCCAGAAGAGCTTGGGCTTCTGTTGCTAGTTCAACAGCGGCTTTGGCCATCATGGTCCCCTGATTCGCGTTAGCATCTGCCATCGTGTTACAACAAATCACTACTATAACCCACTTTAAATACAATAACATGCACAGTGCTCACTCAAGACCCAAGGACTGGTACTGATTTTCTGCAATACCACTAAACACGCCATGCATCAACTATTCAAAATACTGTTCAGATTATTAATCTCCCAAAATATAATATTATTGCATGAAAAATACACTGAGACACTTTGCCATTCACAAACTCAGTATGGTGCAACACTGTGTGAACACTTCACGAATTTCTGTACTCACAATTCTGGGTCCATACACTTGTATAACATTTTCCATATACCATATCACCATAAGGTCCTCACATATATAATACTGTACTCTGAAAGTATACTGGCATTAGAGTTCACATAACATACGTTGCACCAAATAATGACCCGTTAGCACCTGATTAAAATAAACTTTAAAATTATAGCATATACATAGAAATATTCATATGAGGAACTGTAAAATGCCCCGAGATATTAAGTAAATGGAATATATATCCTACCTAACACATAAACTAAAGAATATTACAAGTACAGAATTTAGCATCCACTTAACCTTTGCATATAGTGCAATGCTTCTGTTAGCAACTCAGAATGAAACACTGGGCACTCCCACGATGGAACATTTCACAACTAGTGCCACGGCCCAAACATGTATTCACTGTCTGTAAGTAATACTGAGATAACAACGGAAAAAAATTTGGCAGACTGTTACACATCAAAATTCTTCCAATATTAATGAACCTTATTCACACTCTACACTCAAGTTATTGTTGCAGGTATCATTTACTTTAAACAAGACTTTTTTCTAACCTAACTCCAAGGTATTTCTTTGAACTTATTTCACTTTCTCTGCAAACCTCCACAAAAAGCTGTACCTCAGAAAAATATGGAACAAAATTATTAGCAATCTGAAATACTCATTAGTTACAGTGGAATGGTTATTAAATACCCGTACAGAGAAATTGTTATAACTCAGTTAAAAAACTACAGTATCACAGTCATTCCTCCCAACTCGATACTATGTTCATTACATCACCATAGCTGCCACCATTTATGAAGGCTGCTACTGCCACCATTTATGAGGGCCTGAGCTGCCACCATTTATGAGGGCCTGAGCTGCCACCATTTATGAGGGCCTCTGTGTGCCAGTAACAATTCCGTTTACTCTCATACTTATTACCATTGGTAGCGTGGGTAGATGTAATGATAGTATCAAGCAATAGGGAAGAAATAACGCTAAATACTGTAGGTAAATAATAGACACAATTATACAAATACAGAATTTATTTAAACATGAATATGAAATTAGGAGAAAGAATTTATTTGTGCCAACAGACGAAATCTAGTACTAGGCCCTCAGGCTCAACATACTCACACCATTACTGGGTGGACATACTCAATAACACTTCCAACCCTACTGGGTGGACATACTCAATAACACATAGCACATGGCAACTGCCACTACAACACTCAGTCGTCAGGAGTGATACTCAAGCAACAGCCATGGGGCCCAGCCACCATGGGGTACTTTCCGACGAACTCTGGAGATCCCAGTGGATTGATTCCACCACACAAATAGCCCTACTGAGTAAGACACTCATCCACCAATGATGGGGGCTGGTAGTGGTGTGTGGCTTGGTGATCCGGGGTCACCTCGCAGGCCGAGCGTTAGGGCCAGACGAGCCATCTATGGGGGCTATAGGTAGTCTGAAGTGTCTGACGGCCGGGTCTCACGAAGGTAACTGATCCTACTGGACCTCGGACATCTCCCCAGACATAGTGGATACAACATCCACGCTACAGACACGGCCTAGGCTGCGTTAGGGACCTGTATGGATGAAGGGATGGGCACTCACTAACGGTGACAACATCACGTTTCAGGGGACGTTAAAGACGTAAATATGACTTCACTCAGAGCATATCAACTACGTTACTGTAACACTTGCACAGTCAACTATTAATTGGGTCAAATCACTTAAAGAGGGGCAAATTACAACACAGAGTGGAATGGCATACCTGTATGGATGAAGGGACGGGCACTCACTAACGGTAGAAATGCCCGCGGCGCCCTCACTCAAAATAGGCCAGGGAGTCCACCTACTCCCATGAATTAATTTACTGTACACTCTGACATTGAAACTGAGACCATGAACTCAGTTTCATTCCCTACTATTATCTTCACTAACAATGCTCTGATTCAGCTATCAAAAGCAAAATTAAATTGATTACAAAGGGTTGGATGGCAACAGGTCCCAGCATACAGCATCTGCTACTAAATCCGTGGATTATATTCAAAGTTCCCACTAGACAAAGACGGGGAAACAGAGAAAACGGAGGACGTTTCCACTGGGGGACTCAGAAGGTTTTGTGGACGTTTGAGCGTAATATGAATCCTTAAGGTTTTCAGGTTAGCCGTTATCACGATCATTACACTACCACTCTCTATCATCCATGAATCCATCTAGCCTCCTTTTGAAACATTCCTGCACTTACTACAAAGTTGCTAAGCTTGTTCCACTCGTCCACCACCCTATTTGTGAACCAGTTTCTTCCTATCTCCCTCCTAAACCTAAACTTATCCAACTTGAATCCGTTGCTCCGAGTCCTATCCTCGGATATTATAAGAACTTTATCTATATCCCCTTTATTGATTCCTTTCACCCACTTAAATACTTCTATCATATCTCCCAGCACTCTTCGTCTCTCTAGGGAATGCAAGTTAAGTTTCTTTAGCCTATCCTGATATGGAAGGTTTCTATGTCCCGGAATCATTTTTGTCATTCTTCGCTGCACCGACTCTAGTGAATTTATATCCATTCTATAATAGGGGCACCAGAACTGAACCGCATAATCGAGGTGAGGCCTGACTAGCGCAAGATATAGTTGCCGTAAGACCTCTGCACTCTTGTTACTTACACTTCTAGATATAAAACCCAATACTCTGTTTGCCTTATTTCGAACATTAACGCACTGTTTTCTAGGCCGTAGGTCCGGGCTTACAAGTACCCCTAGGTCTCTTTCACAAGTCGACTTCTTTAGGTTGATGCTGCTAAGGCTGTATACATTATAAGTATTTGTTCTTCCAATATTAAGTATGCTGCACTTGCTGGTGTTGAATTTCATTTGCCATTTTTCAGACCACCCCTGCAGTTTATTTAGATCCTCCTGTAATGCATTTGCATCCTGCCCTGAATTAATTTGCCGCCCTATTTTGGTGTCATCCGCAAACTTGCTTATGTCACTGCTGATCCCAGCATCTACTTTTACTTTTATCCTCTTCGCCACTGATCGGCTTGTTAGCCGCTTGGGCGATCGGTCACGTCTCTTTTCCTTTATATTCTTCACCAAAAGGTCGGCTCGCTAGCCGCCCTGGCGATCGATCACGTCTCTGTCACGCACTGTTGGCAAATACTGGGCATGCACCGGCTCCTGAATGTACCTGAACCCGCTCCAGTGTTGGTCAAGTCTTTTCTTGAAAGAGCTCACACTCGGTGCCGTCACAACACTCTCTGGTAGATTGTTCCAAGAGTTTACAACCCTCACTCCGAAAAAGTTTGCCCTCACGGTTTTCTGGACTTGCGGCTTCTTCAATCTTGAGCTGTGACCCCTTGTGGGGCGAGCGTCCGCCAGCTCCAATTAAGGACACTCAACTGAGTAGTGCCCCCTGAGATGCTTATAAACCTCAACTAGGTCCCCCCTTGCCCGTCTGTAGTATAAGCTAGGCAAGTTCAGGCGCTCCAATCTCTCAGGGTAGCTGAGATGCCGAAGTGCAGGCACCAGTTTGGTGGCCCTCCTTTGAACATTTTCAACCAACTGACAGTCCCTAGCATATCTCGGGGACCAGATGGGGTGACAGTACTCCAGATGGGGAAGCACTTCACTCCTGAAGATCGTCACGAGGGACGGACCGTCTAGATATCTGAACGACCTTCTTATAAGACCCAATAATTTATTTGCCTGATTTACCTTCTTCTCACAATGGCCTGAGAACTTCAGCTCATTGTCAACATACACACCAAGGTCCTTCTCACACAGTCTCAACTAGTACATTTTCTTCATCCCGTTGGGACATATGGTACGCCTCCTTACCGTTGGTACGCCCCAGGTGCATCCTCTTACACTTCGTGACATTGAATCTCAGCAGCCATTCCTTCGACCATTCCTGGAGCCCACAGAGGTCCTTCTGCAGCTCTTCACAGTCCGCTTGGTTCTTAATTTCCCGAAATAACTTGGCGTCATCGGCAAACATTTGTATGGAGGAGTGTACAACGTCAGGCATATCATTTATGAAACAAACAAACAACAGCGGGCCCAATACACTACCCTGCGGTACCCCACTTGTTACAGGTACAGATGACGATTTCGTGCCATTAATCACCACACTTTGCTTGCGGACATGTAGAAAGTCTTCTATCCACGCTAGGACATTTCCCCGAATTCCGTACCCTTCCAGTTTGATTTTCATCCTTTCGTGGGGTACACTGTCGAAAGCCTTGGCAAAATCTAGGTAAATACTGTCGATATTACCACCCCGTTCTAGAATATGGGTCCAAATATCCAATACCTTGAGCAATTGTGTCAAGCAAGAGCGCCCCGGCATAAAACCGTGTTGGCAATTTTTTACAAGGTTGTTTTGTAGTAGATGTTCCATCGCTGCATCTCTGATAATACTCTCAAGTACTTTACATATTATGCTGGTCAGGCTCAACGGTCTATAGTTGTTCGTGGAGTGCCTATCGCCCTTCTTGAAGATAGGACTCACATAAGCCACTTTCCATTCACTGGGGACCATTTGTTCATCCAGGCATTTACAAAACAGAATCTTCAGGGGCTCTGCAAGCTCGTTGCACAGCTCCCTTAGCACTCTAGGATGCACCATGTCAGGTCCAGGACTCTTATGGACCCTTAGCCTGGACAGTTTATTTCTAATACCCTCTTCTGTGAACACAATGTGGGTCAGTGCTGTGTCGAACCGTCTGTCCTCAAACGCAGGAAGGTTAGTTGCATCCTCTCTTGTGAACACTGAGGAAAAGAAGCTGTTCAATGCCTCAGCGTTATCCAGGTCAGAATCTGCGTAACTACCATCTTCAAGCCTCAGATCGTTCATGTAGATTATGAACAAGAGTGGGCCTAGTACTGACCCCTGGGGAACCCCACTGATTACACGGCCCCACTCAGATTTAACACCATCTACGCTGACCCTCTGCGTTATATCTGTGAGCCATGATTTTTATCCAATTTAAAACTTTCCCCTCGATACCATGAGCCTTAATTTTTCTCAGAAGCCTCTGATGCTGTGTTCTGTCAAATGCTTTGCTAAAGTCTGATACGCACTGTTGGCAAATACTGGGCATTCACTGGCTCCTGAATATTTCTGAATCTGCTCCAGGGTTGGTCAAGTCTGGCCTTGAATGGGCTCACACTCGGTACCGTCACAACGCTCACTGGCAGATTGTTCCAAGAGTTTACAATTCTCACTCCGAAAAAGTTTGCACTCACAGTTTTCTGGACTTGTGGCTTCTTCAGCCTTGATCTGTAACCCCTTGTGGGGCGGGCGTCCGCCAGCTCCAGGTATGTACATTTGACCGAGTAATGCCCCCTGAGATGTTTATACACTTCAATTAGATCGCTCCCGCCTGTCTGTAGTATAAGCTAGGTAGTTGCAGGCACTCCAATCTCTCTGAGTACCTGAGGTACCGTAAAGCAGCCACCGGTCTGATGGCCCTACTTTGGACATTTTCAATCAAATGACAGTCTGTAGCATAACTCGAGGACCAGGCGGCGAAGCACCTCTCTCTTGAAGATCGTGAAAAGCGACGGACCATCGAAATATCTAAACGCCTTTCTTATAAGACCTACTAGTTTCGTTGCCTCATTCACACCTCTTCTCACAATGGCCCAGGAACTTAAGTTCATTGTCGACATACACACACAGGTCCTTTTCACATTCTGTCTCAATTAATGCAATCTCTTCGACCTGTTGGGACATATGATACGCCTCCTTACTCTTGGTGCAACCCAGGTGCATCCTTTTGCACTTCGTGACATTGAATCTTAGCGGCTATTTCCTCGACCATTCTTGAAGCTCGTCAAGATCTTTCAGCAGCTCTTCACAGTTTGTTTGGTTCTTAATTTCCCTAAATAACTTGGCATCGTCAGAAAACTATTGTATGGAGGATTGTACAGCTTCTGGCATGTCATTAATGAAGCAGACAAACAACAACGGGTCCAATACACTGCCCTGTGGTACCCCGCCTGTAAGAGGTACACATGGCGATTTCGTACCATTTATCACCAAACACTGCGGTCATGCAGAAAGCCTCCAATCCACGCTAGGACACTTCCCCTAATCCCTTACCCTTCCAGTTAGATTCTCAGCTATTCTTGGGGCATGCTGTCGAAACCCTTGGCAAAAATCTAGGTATTATTATCAATATTTCCGCCTCGCTAAAGAATTTGAGTCCAAACATCCAGTATCTTGAGTAATTGTGTTCAGCAGGATCGTCCCGACATAAAACCGCGAAGGCATTCCTTTACAAGGTTGTTGGTAGCAGATGTTCCATCAAGGTATCTCTTTCTTTTTCTGTATCCTTAAATCCTATTTATATTCCATCATTCCGTTCAAGAAGTTTTCGGACGCGTTATCTCAATACTATATTCTGTATTCTACTTCATATCTCTCTCTCTCTCTCTCGATGGTGGCAGCAGTATGAACTTTGAATAGGCTGTGTGAAAACACTGAACATTCCTTTGGTTGTTTGCTAACGCTGGTGGCAGCAGTAACTGAACATTGTATATGATGATTCTATTCCAGTGCAGTAATAATTAAATATATTTATATTATTTTTAATAAATGTTACGTTTATTGTTGACAAATTTCCTTTAAATATGTGTATTGTTAATTCTTTTGTCTCTTTTATAATGTTAATTAATTATTTCGGGGAGTGAATTTACCATGAGTGATAAGAATGACAAGTGAAAATATTGGAATGAAAATTCTGTGAGTCAAGTTAGCGGAGACAGACAGACTTCTTTGTTTTATATAGATATAGATCATCACTGCATAAACACCACCCATCATCACTACATATAACACCACCCATCATCACTACATATAACACCACCCATCATCACTACATATAACACCACCCATCATCACTACATATAACACCACCCATCATCACTACATATAACACCACCCATCATCACTACATATAACACCACCCATCATCACTGCATATAACACCACCCATCATCACTACATATAACACCACCCATCATCACTACATATAACACCACCCATCATCACTACATATAACACCACCCATCATCACTACATATAACACCATCCATCATCACTACATATAACACCACCCATCATCACTACATATAACACCACCCATCATCACTACATATAACACCATCCATCATCACTACATATAACACCACCCATCATCACTACATATAACACCACCCATCATCACTACATATAACACCATCCATCATCACTACATATAACACCACCCATCATCACTACATATAACACCATCCATCATCACTACATATAACACCACCCATCATCACTACATATAACACCACCCATCATCACTGCATATAACACCATCCATCATCACTACATATAACACCACCCATCATCACTACATATAACACCACCCATCATCACTGCATATAACACCATCCATCATCACTACATATAACACCACCCATCATCACTACATATAACACCACCCATCATCACTACATATAACACCACCCATCATCACTACATATAACACCATCCATCATCAATACATATAACACCACCCATCATCACTACATATAACACCACCCATCATCACTACATATAACACCACCCATCATCACTACATATAACACCACCCATCATCACTACATATAACACCATCCATCATCAATACATATAACACCACCCATCATCACTACATATAACACCACCCATCATCACTACATATAACACCATCCATCATCACTACATATAACACCACCCATCATCACTACATATAACACCACCCATCATCACTACATATAACACCATCCATCATCACTACATATAACACCACCCATCATCACTACATATAACACCATCCATCATCACTACATATAACACCACCCATCATCACTACATATAACACCACCCATCATCACTACATATAACACCATCCATCATCACTACATATAACGACATCCATCATCACTACATGTAAACGCCTTAGTTAAGGACGTTCAGGTTACGGGCAAGTCGAAGGGAATGATTGAAACCCGTCTTTTGACACATTCAATATTTATTGATGTGGTCAAAACCTGCAGAGGAGAAGGCATTCATAATATTACAAAGTGATCCATCTGATACATAATTAGTTAGTCTCACACAATTTTATCTTAATTACAATTTATTAAACATACTGACATAACACAAAGTTCATAACTCTATTAATCTTAGCTTCGCTTCATTCTGCATTGTCATATTACTCCAGGTTAGGCAGAAACGAGTAGGCGTAATTAGTCAACAATATTTCAGTACCGAGGGGTATGTCAACACTTAGGCTATACTTACAAGTGCAGGTCATTGCAGATCAGTATGGTGTTCCAAGAGAAAACAGTGTTGAGTAAATCGTCCCAGCACAAATTCTCGAACAGGAGAAGGCTGGTCTTCACAGCATCAATAGAGAGGGCGATCTGTCTCATGGAGGGGAGGGCAGCCACCGCCACCAGTCAAAGACAGTCCACTCAGCAGAACCAGGACTTGTCTGTAAACACTTCTACATCTGGCGAGGTCACAGGTCGAAAGATTTAATGGCATCACATGCCAGCACTGTAGCTGAAGCCAGCGGCGATAACACTCCCGGCGTTGGGCAATCGCCCAAGATTTACGGTGTGGCGTGTTCAATTGGGTATACACGGGTCACTGGCCTTCGGAACTCCCTAGATACGGTTCGCGCAAGCACCTGGCGCACTAGACTGGCTCCCGGGACTGTTGTCGACCTTGCCCAATGGCCGTTTGTTGCGAAGAAGGTCTTCTCCGGTAACGAAGACATGGTCGCCTTTCTGGAGATTATAGGTTGGTTCTATGTACCTCTGTCTTTTGCGGAGTAGTGGAAAGTACTTCCTCACCCAGCGTTTCCAGAAGCGGTCTGCTAGGAACTGCACGTGCCGCCACAGTCGACATGTAAGTCTTCAAAAGACATCCTCTCAATGGCAGATCAGCATGTGGGCAACCGTGGAGAATGTGGGCTGGTGTAAACGCTTCCAGGTCTCTCATGTCGCTCGACGCAGGTGTGATGGTTCGACTATTTATTATTGTTTCCACTTCACAAATAGCATCTGCAGTCGGTATTCATCCAGGACTTGTGTCCCCAGAATCGTTCTGAGAACCTTCTGACTGTTCAAATTTGCCATTCCCAAACTCCAAACGTCGTGCTGCTTCCCTTTCTTCCCCCTTCGTGAAATACGCCTCCAGCATTTCAGTCACAGTTCGTCGCACTTCTGCCATCATGCTGGACCCGGGTTTCTGGTCAGGTGCTGAGCATTCAGGCTCAGGCAGAGGGTGGCCCCTTCAGCTTCTGTTGCCGTAAAGTTGCGGTTGTTCAGCTCTGGAGGGACATCTTCTACCTCTGGGTCTCGGTCACCTTTGTCCTTGTTCACCTTTCCCCTCCGTTGCTCTGGATCCATTTCCACAACCTCTTGTTCTTTTATTGATATTCATTTGCAGCTCCGGTTAGGTTTGTTCGGTGAACCACTGCTCACTGCCTGTATTTGGTGGTGCAGCTCGTTGCTTGTATTTATGTTTGAAGATAGCTGGTCACTGTTGGCTGCTCGTGGTGTTACAAGTGGCACTTCACTGCTGGCTGCTTATGGTGTTACAAGTGGCAGGTCACTGCCGGTTGTTTATGGTGTTACAAGTGGCATTTCACTGCCGATTGCTTCTGGTGTTACAAGTAGCATTTCACTGCTGGTTGTTTACGGTATTACAAGTGGCATTCCACTGCCGGTTGTTTACGGTGTTACAAGTAAATTTAATCACACTTACTGTGTACTTCGTCGAGTTGGTTATTTGTTACCTTAAAACCGGTGGTAATGAATCAATTTTCCTTTCCTTTGTAACCTCAGTAGCGGGCGGCAGCTCTGCCTGTAAGAAAAAGGAATACTCGCAACCTGTGGTCCACACTCATATGACATTGTCCCGACCAGTGCTGCTGCAATGTATGTTTCCAATTTAAGGGTACGAGTATGCAATACCAAAGGAGGACATGAAATTCAGATATCATTCGACGATTTCCTTATTTTACGTAAGGTTAGTAACATATTAATTCGTTGCTGATGCAGTAGAAAAGGCGATGAGATTGACAGGTCAACGGATATGGTCATTCTGGTACCATCGTGTAGTGAAAGCAGAAGAATTGTACACTGATTAGTACTTCTGAGGTTTCTGGCAACCCCTATGTAAGGCTCCTTCTATCATCGGCGAATATCGTCTCACACTTGGTCTAATTGTATTTGTTTAATAAATTAGTTTATTTACTTCCTTTGGGTAAGTGTCCCATGCACCAGAATCGTGCCGTTTCATACAGAAAACGGAAACTGGTATCGTTCAAGAAAATCTACTTAATATTTCCTAATACACACCTGTATTTACGAACTTGGATCACGGTTATGTCAAACTGTAACAAATGAACTCCGACAAAATTGACTGTGTATTGAATCTCATAATACAAGCTTCTTTTAGGATTATTGTTCACTGACATCTTTGGTGTCGCTTGTGAATTAAGAGGCTCTGATTCATGTAGTCATCTGTCTGTCTTGGTAATTGGTGTATTTACTGTCGTTATTACACACTCAATCAACATAACTAATATCTTTTATGTGGATTACATGTATGTGCAAGTAAACTGATATTCAACTGGGGGTTCTCTGCAATACCGGTATATTGGGTGAAATTCTATGCATACCACATGGGTGCACGGAGATTATTTAATGCTTGTGAGAGTCAACGTTTAACATATTCTCAACAACTGACATCTCCAGGTTATGCCTCCTCGTCCTCATTTCCAAGAAGAATGGCTAGCGAAGGACGTTTTGCTGTTGACTAGCTGGAGTACCAGTAACTCCGACCAAGGCATATCGTCAGGTTTGCCATAAATACTCAAGTGCCGAGACATCAGCGTTGAAACGCCACCGCACCTCAAGACAGCATACGGGTAAGGAAGAACTCCTCAAAGCAAGCACCTCTGCTCCTGGTGGCACGTTTGCTCATTGTAGTCAGCCTGACGGCGGTGCCTTTGATCAACCTGACACGTCTTCACCCTGCCGGGGCCATACTGAGCGCCGCGGCGAAGGCAACTGCCCTAGTCGCAGCGTTTTGGCAGAACATGATGCCATTCAGGTGATTTAGTGTTTGTTTCCTCTTGTGTTGTAGCCCAAAATGTAATGGCACTGCTCAATAAGTGGTCGTGTTAATCTGTCCCAAGTAAGGGTGGCAGAAACCTTAATCATTTAGCAGCATGTGATCTCACAATCTTCAATTGCAAGTATAGCCAAATAAATTTAATATTTCTTTTAGCTTATGTGACCACCTTGACGACCTCAGTAAGCGAATGTTCCCGATTCCAAGACAGCCGCTCAAACGGCAACGAAACGGACCAGATGCAAGGTCGTCGTGCAAGCTTTAGGGAAATATGCAACTCAAAACTTGGTTAGGAAACTACAAATAAATTTAGTGTAATTATTGACGAAAGTACCGACTGCTCAGTTAGTAAATCACTTGCAATGATAGTGAAGTATTTTGATCTGGAGAGATAATGACAAAATCGCGGTGCTGGATTTGATTGGAGTATTTGAAGGTAATCAGGGTTCGACTGGTGAAAATATATAACATGCTGTTTCAGTGCCTCATTACACATGATATACCATTGAACAACTTCATTGGGCTTGCTGCAGATGGGGCATTAAACATTACGGGCGAATAAAACTGTGTAACTAGCAGAATGAAAGTTCAAATGCTTGGCATAACCATATTTAAACGTGTTGCACAAAGCATACATCTCTGTGCCAGCGAAGCAGCGAAGTCCTGGCCATGTACTCGTGAAGATGTGTTGAGAAATATGTACATTTACCTTTCCCATAGTGCCAAAGGGAAATGTGAGTTTTGGAATTCCAGGGTTTTGTCAACTCAAACCACAAATATTTCATGCCTATGCCACGAGGTGATTGTCACTCCATGAAGCTGTTGCAAGAATACTCCAACAGTGGCAACCCCCTCAAACTGTATTTCCACATCAGGGTAATTGAGGAGAGACTTGTGTTCTGCTACTTGAATTTTGAATTACATATTGCCGCAACTCAACACAATAAACTTGATTTTTTAGAGAAAAGCCCCAACTTGCATTTAATCCGTAAAGCATATGCCAACTGCATCCTTTTGCCATTTACATAGTGTATCAAACTCCAAATGTATGGTATTGATCCAACCGATGATTCCCTATATGTACCAGTCAATCAGATATATTCAGGATCGCAATTACATGCCACCTTCCAAAGGCTAGAGCATTATAAGATAAACATGAACACTGACGAAGAAGTGGTTCAGAGATTTCTAGTAGTAATAGTGTGTAGGGAAATAAAGAAAAGATTCGAACTAAACAGCAAGTTGTGGAGACTGGCGGTATATTTACACCCCAAAAGAGTCAGCAATTTTATAAACCTGTTATTAGCGTTTTAAATGAAGAGGGAGATGCAAAATATAATTGTTTTGGACATTAGCAATGGAAGTGTTGTCACTTCTGACGTCCACTGTTGATGCAAAGCGTCCTTTTCTAAGGTGAATATAATTAAGGAAACAGAGAAATAGTCTTCGTATACAAACTGTAAATCCTCAATAACCTTTGAGCGAATGTCGTAATTTAATATTATTGTGGATATAACGTATTGTTACCACGTGTTCATTTTAATGGGCTCTGGTGTTCCCATTTTGTGATGGTGCTATAGTTGTTACCAGTCCCTTTCTTCTAATAAGCTTGAAGTCTTATGTTAAACGGTGATATTTTGTTTCCTAAGCGTTGTTGTTAGGTAGTAGGCAGCTATACTCTGGAACAGGGTGGTAATCTCGACAATATGTACCTAGATTTTGCCAAAGCTTTCGACAGTGTACCCCACGAAAGGCTAAAATTCAAACTGGAAGGGTACGGAATTCGGGAAATATCCTAGCGTGGATAGACGACTTTCTACAAGACAGCAAGCAGTGTGTGGTGATTAATGGCATGAAATCATCATCCGTACCTGTCACAAGTGGGGTACCACAGGGCAGTGTATTGGGCCGGCTGTTGTTTGTTTGTTTCATAAATGACATGCCTGACATTGTACACTCCTCCATACAAATGTTTGCCGATGACGCCAAGTTATTTCGGGAAATCAAGAAACCAAGCGGACTGTGAAGAGCTGCAGAAGGATCTCTGTGAGCTCCAGGAATAGTCGAAGAAATGGCTACTGAGATTCGATGTCACGAAGTGTAAGAGGATGCACCTGGGGCGTACCAACGGTGAGGAGGCGAATCATGTGTCCCTACGGGATGAAGAATCTGCACTATTTAAAACATTGTGAGAAGGATCTAGGTGTGTATGTTGACAATGAGCTGAATTTCTCGGGCCATTGCGAGACGAAGGTAAATCAGGCAAAATATTATTAGGTCTTATAAGAAGGTCGTTACGATCGTTACGCCAGCACTTACGCCAGCACTTACGCCAGTAGCGATGACACTCCCGGTGGTAAAGAGTCCAGGTGGCCACGCCGCCGTAAACACCGCTCACCCCCTAATCTTTGTTCGGGTAAGGCAGCAAAAAACGTTAGCACTGACACTAGTGCTGACGCCAGTGGCGATGACGCTCCCGGCGGTAAACACCCCCCCCCCCCCCCCCCCCCCCAGTCGCTACATCTTTTGTGGTAACAGGCCGCGTGTGGGGTGGGGGAGGCACATGGTTGTTGACACCAACGATAAAGCCAGCGGCGATAACATTCTTCTGGCTAAATAAACTACCAATATCAATATTAATGTCAATAAGAATTTTACAAATTCTCGGAGAGCCGAATTTCAATATAAGTAAATATTTTAGTATAGTTTTTTTTTGGATGTTTATTTGGCTTGACAACATCTTATTTAGAGAGAGGACATATTCTACTACATATATAAAATAATAATAATAATAATAATTAACGGTTTATTGAAAGAGCTTGGCAGCCAGAAGGCTGAAAATATACAGTTACATATTTGGGGAATGGGTTACGAATTACAAATAATATACAAGTAACATAAGTGACACAAATAAGACATATACTAACTTAGATGGGGAAAAGCTCAAACTACAGTTCATTTCAACATAGTGACAGTGTTACAGTATTACAAGTTATTGATAATTTTTACAATGGTTGGGACTGGGCTGTTCTTATAGCGATCAGTTCGTGCACGTATGGGCTGGATGCGGTTGTGGTGTCGAACAGCAATTCTCGGACAAGGGATCTCAGGTGGTAGTAGGAGCCGGTGTCGGGGATGGCGTAGAAGCTTCTTACCAAATTTGCAGATGAGGTCGTGGTGATGGTCAGTGAGAGTCGAAAGGGTCAGTGTGTTGAGCGCTTCTTGATATGTGGAGTAGGAGGGGGAGAGAATAATCTTGCATGCCCTCTTTTGCACTTTTTCTAGGTGTTTACGTTGTGTGGCATTTAGGGAGGAAGACCAGGTGGGGGAGGCATAGGTGAGCTTGGGAAGTATGAATGTTGTGTAAACACTGAGGAGCTCGTAGGTGTTCTGCATAATTCATCAGTGTAACCAAGTAGGCCATTGGCCTCGGGCCCACCGGTATCTGGGGGCCCACTGAAACTAATTTGTCGCGCAGCGTGCCAGCGTATAACCTTGTTTCAAGTGTACACCGAATATTTCATTATATAATATATTCACAACCATAGGGGCCCCTGTACAATAAATATAGGGCCCGGAGTATGGGGCCCCTGTACAATAAGTATGCAAAAATTTCTATAAATTTAGGGGCCCACTGATGAGTTTGGCCTGGGGCCCACAAGTAGGTAAATCCGGCCCTGGTAACCACGGTACGTCTCTGGTGTAGGCGGATCAGCTGTTCTTTATGATCACTGGTGTGTACATACACACACACACACGCGTATAATCACTGGGAGGGTGAGCTTGCCTGTCCGGAATGAACAATAACAGCCCGTCCGCTCGGACCGAAACCTTACGACACTGTCCGAGTGTAATGAATATTCGTTCACTGAGTGCGCGGGCTGGCTCGTCGCAAACAAACACTCACAACCCTGTACGCTTGAACCGAAACTTTATGACAACTCCTCAGATATTTGAACACTTCACTCAAACACGCGACACTACGTCACTGTCTCTTGTGCTGACGTTATGACGATCTACGCTGTACCACGCTGAAACTCCCGGCGTTGGTGGTTCCTTTGTTCCTCATGGTAGTTCAGAATTCCCTTCGACGCCCCCCCCCCCCCCCCCGTACTTGTTTTGACTGTAAACGCCTAAGTTAAGGACGTTCAGGTTACGGGCAAGTCGAAGGGAATGATTGAAACCCGTCTTTTGACGCATTCAATATTTATTGATGTGGTCAAAACCTGCAGAGAAGGCCTTCATAATATTTCAAAGTGATCCATCTGATACATAATTAGTTAGTCTCACACAATTTTATCTTAATTACAATTTATTAAACATACTGACATAACACAAAGTTCATAACTCTATTAATCTTAGCTTCGCTTCATTCTGCATTGTCTTATTACTCCAGGTTAGGCAGAAACGAGTAGGCGTAATTAGTCAACAATATTTCAGTACCGAGGGCTATGTCATCACTTAGGCTATACTTACAAGTGCGGGTCAATGCAGATCAGTATGGTGTTCCAAGAGAAAACAGTATTGCGTAAATCGTCCCAGCACAAATTCTCGGACAGGAGAAGGCTGGTCTTCACAGCATCACTAGAGAGGGCGATCTGTCTCATGGAGGGGCGGGCAGCCACCGCCACCAGTCTAAGACAGTCCACTCAGCAGAACCAGGACTTGTCTGTAAACACTTCTACATCTGGCGAGGCCACAGGTCGAAAGATTTAATGGCATCACACGCCAGCACTGTAGCTGAAGCCAGCGGCGATAACACTACATATAACATCATTCATCATCATTACATATAACACCATCCATCATCATCACTACATAATAACACCATCCATCTACAGATCGGTAAAGTATTTTCCGAGATTCTCGTGCGGACGCACAAACAAACAAACACACAGACATACTTCTTTGTTATATATATATATATATATATATATATATATATATATATATATATATATATATACTGTATATATACTGTATATATAAAGACGAAAGCTAAGGTGTTCCGTTGTTTCCCTTTTTCCCGTGTGATTTTATCAAGATTTATCTTATCCACGTTTTCATTGTGGATCTACTGTGGATCTACATGAAACATATATATATATATATAACTATATACATGTATATATATATATATATGTATATATATATATATATATATATATATATATATATATATATATATGTGTGTGTGTGTGTGTATGTGTATGTATATGTAATGTATATGTATATATATATATATATATATATATATATATATATATATATATATAAATATATATATATATATATATATGCAAGTAAATCACTGTAGGTGCGCGTGATCTAGGTATATGCTGATAACCACAAGGAAAGAAGAAAACACGAAGTTCCCAAGCGCTTTCGTGTAATTCACATCTTCAGGGGTGAGTACAGACTAGTCTGTAGGGAAGGCTTCTAGCTGTGGGCAGGGAAGGAGGGAAGTGGGAAGGGAGGGGGGCTTCTAACTGTGGGCAGGGAAGGAGGGAAGGGGAAAGGGGGGTTGAGAGCTTCTAGCTGTGGGCAGGGAAGGAGGGAAGGAGGAAGGGAGGGTGGGCTTCTTGCTGTGGGCGGGGAAGGAGGAAAGGGGGAAGGGGGGAGGGATTCTAGCTGGAGGCAGGGAAGGAGGGAAGGAGGAAGGGAGGGGGGGCTTCTTGCTGTGGGCGGGGAAGGAGGAAAGGGGGAAGGGGGGGAGGGATTCTAGCTGGGGGCAGGGAAGGAGGGAAGGGGGGCTTCTAGCTGTGGTCAGGGAAGGAGGGAGGGCTTCTAGCTGTGGGCAGGGAAGGAGGGAGGGCTCTAGTTTTGGGCAGATAGTCAGCTGGCAGATAAGATGAAAGTAAAATATAAATCGGGTCTTCTGAATTCGCAGAGAGGGGGCAGTTTAAGAAAATACTAGGGACTCAGGTTTTAAAAGAGGTAAAGAACAGATTTCTTTAACATTAATCATTCAGCCTTGACGAAACACACACACACACACACAGTTTCCGTCTCCACCTCCTCCGCCGACTCAAGTCCCTCGGAGTTCCTGCACCCGAGCTCCTCAGTGTTTACACAACATTCATACTTCCCAAGCTCACCTATGCCTCCCCCACCTGGTCTTCCTCCCGAAATGCCACACAACGTAAACACCTAGAAAAAGTGCAAAAGAGGGCATGCAAGATTATTCTCTCCCCTTCCTACTCCACATATCAAGAAGCGCTCAACACACTGACCCTTTCGACTCTCACTGACCATCACCACGACCTCATCTGCAAATTTGGTAAGAAGCTTCTACACCATCCTCGACACCGGCTCCTACTAACACCAGAGATCCCTAGTCCGAGAATTGCTGTTCGACACCACAACCGCATCCAGCCCATACGTGCACGAACTGATCGCTATAAGAACAGCCCAGTCCCAACCATTGTAAAAATTATCAATAACTTGTAATAAACCAGTGTATTCACTCCCAGTAAACACTACTCCTTGCACTGTCACTATGTTGAAATGAACTGTAGTTTGAGCTTTTCCCCATCTAGTTATCATATGTCTTATTTGTGTCACTTATGTTACTTGTATATTATTTGTAATTCGAAACCCATTCCCCAAATATGTAACTGTATATTTTCAGCCTTCTGGCTGCCAAGCTCTTTCAATAAACCGTTAATCATTATTATTATTATTATTACACACACACACACACACACACACACACTACACCACATCAGGCCCCTCATACACCATCTGTGAGGTAACTACTACATCATCAGGCCCCCCGTAACACCATCTGTGAGGGAATTACTACACCACGTCAAGCCCCTCATAACACCACCTGTGAGGGAACTAGTACTCCCCGTGATGCCCCTCATAACGCCATCTGTGAGGGAGTTACTACACTACGTGTCTGCTGTTCAACACCTCAGCTAACATGATCTACGTGTGTAAACATTAATCTGTATGTTCACTGTATGTTCCTTCACCTTTCTCTAATGAAGGCTTTTGTTAAACCACCAATGTATGCAATAAGTCATTTATGTCCAATGTATATTTTCAGCCTTCGGGCTGCAAACTTTATCAATAAACCGTTTATTATTATTATTATTATTATTATTATTATTATTATTATTATTGCACACACACACACACACTATTCAGGCTGGTTCAGACGAGCATGCTTCTGAAACGCGACCTACACTACCTCCGCTACCATCCACCTGTACTTCCACACCTCTGCCCACCTTCGCCTCTTCCTCTTCCGCCTCCTTCTCTTACCTCCTCTCCCCCACTTTATTCCCCTTCTTTATCGCCCTATCCTCTTTCCTCCATTCCCTCTTTCTCCTGCTACTCCCCATCCTCATCTCTTCTTTCCTTCATTCCCCCTTTCTGCTCCCTACTCCCCTCTTTTTCCCAATTCTCCCTTTTTATTTTCTCCTACTTCTTTCTCCTTAACCGTCCTTCCTTCCCTGCTTTGCTCGTCCCTGTCCTTGCTCCTACCCTCTCCTTCTAAATGCCCCCCTCCTCCTCCTCCTTTCTTAGGCAGGATCAACTCTGGGGAAACATCCAATGAAGTTACAGTGCAGCTTGCCGCCAGCAGTGGCAGCGCCTGTGTGTCAACATTCTTGGAATTAACAGCTGGAGATTCCGCCGCGAGTGTGTGTGTGTGGAGTATATCTAAAGGGGCGTGTGGGGAGTATCAAGTGTGTTCCTGTGTCTATACTTCATGCATACATTTTTTTGTTTTACCCTCTACGCATCCTCCTTTCGTTTCTCTTCTCTACCTCCTCTTTTTAACATTTGTTTTTCAACAGAATTTGCAATTAAATAACAATAACCTCTGGAGGCTATGAACACAATCCTTCAGACAGGCTCGACAATTTAACACGTTACAGACACAGTGAGTGAGTCTCCCCTCAAACAGTATCCAAGCTATTTTTTTATGTATATTTCTGAGCTTAGGATCAACTTGAATAGATCTAGAGAGAGAGAGAGAGAGAGAGAGAGAGAGAGAGAGAAATTAGATCAGGCAACTGTAACACGTCAAGGCCAGTGCTGTGTCAGTACCACAAGCTTTGTTGATACTTTACAGTCGGAGTCCTGAGCAATGTTATCAACAGCACGTCTCCCCCCCCCCCCTCAACCACGTCCTCATCCCCTCGCCTTCCGTCTCCCCACTCAACCATGTCATCATCCCTTCGTCATTCGTCTCCCCCCCCCCCTCCTCAACCACGTCCTCTGCTCCTCGTCCTCCGCCTCTTTTATTCTCATTCCATCTCCTGTGTATCGTATGCTGTGTCTATTTCTTCTCTCCCTCAACCATCCTGTCTTCACCCATCAAAACACTTTATATCCTCTTCTTCAGTGACTTCCTGTTTTACCATCAGTTTTGTTTTCCTAATCTCTTCATCCTCCTCCTCCTCTCTCACTTCCCTTCTAGTTTTTTACTGTAACATTTAGGTTAGTTTAAGCTAGGCCCACCGGGGGGGGGCTTCCCCCGGCTAAGGGTCAGGTTCTCCGTCCCCGGCTAGGAGTTAGGTCAGGTTTTGTTAGGTCAGATGACTCGTTTTCGTTTTTCTCTCCCACCAAAAACCCCGATTTCCCAGGTTCTCCCCCAATATTGTTGGGGGGGGGGGGGCAAAAACTAGCAATTTCCGCCAAAAATGAGTCAGAATCGTTTAAAATACACCAAAATACACTGGAAAAACATATTGGTCAACCCTATGGACTCATGTCCTAAATTAAAAATTACCCAAAGAACAATTATCAAGTTATATGCAAAATAGTCTTGGTGTTTAATAGTACCTTGTGACTATATTTGTGAATAACATTATGCCGAGTCATACTGGCTAACAATATCAAACATACACTGTGCTATGCTTGTTAGATCAAATAGACATAATAATAGAAATGATAACCAAACCAAAACATTAATTCAATGTGGACAAATGTAAAGTACCCAGTATAGGAGATGTAAACAGGGAAACCAGATACCAGATGAACACTGATGCTATTGAGAAATCCGACTGGGAGAAAGATTTAGGAGTAATGATAAGTAGGAATCTTCAGCCAAGTAAACAATGTGTATTTGGTCGAAACAGGGCTAATAAAGTTCTTGGGTTCATACAAAGGAGTGTTCTTACAAGACTAGCAAGGTCATCCTAAAACTAGATCTTGCGCTTGTGAGACCTCACTTGGATTACGCAGTTCAATTTTGGTCACCATATTACAGAATGGATATAGAATCCTTAGAGAAATTTAGAGGAGAATGACAAGGATAATCCTAAGCATTAGGATCCTTGAGTACAGAGACAGATTAAAGCATCTTAATTTACACTCCGTGGAGAGACGTAGAGTGAGGGGCGATATGATAGAGGTGTATAAATGGAAGGCAGGGCTAAACAAAGGGGACATTGCAAAGGTACTCAAACTATCCAACCAGGAGCGAATTCGTAACAATGGTTTTAAATTAGACAAATTTAGATTTAGGAGCGAAATAGGTAAACATTGGTTTGGAAATAGAGTAGTATAAGAGTGGAACAAGTTACCAAATATCATCATTAACTCGAATATGCTGGATAGTTTCCAACATAGGTTGGAGAGATATATGAGCAATAAGGGGTGGGTGTAAATGGGACTGCCCAGTATGGGCCAATAGGCCCGCTGCAGTTTCCTCCATTCTTAAGTTCTTTTGTATACCTCTTGAAAAATTCCTCACTCCTAACCTTTCCTATGTCGTTACCTCCTACACTAAGACGCACTACTGGCTTGGTACCTTCCCTGACAAAACCCTACCTATCCTTTCAGCTACATGCCCGGTCCCAGCCCCAGGAAAACACACCCTAGTCCTACATTTCCTCTCTCTTGCACAAAAAGTCATATCTAAGAACCTCACCTGGCTGTCCCCAACTACCACGATCTTACAACTGGGCAGGGTTTGACCAACTGCCCTTTCTCTCCTGGCACCACACCGTCTTGCCTCTTCTCTTCCTCGTCAGCTTCCTCCAACACTTGGTCGGGGTTACTGTACTCCACACCTTGGTCAACTTTCCTGAGTCTGACCCTAGTCCCCTTGGAGACAACCACTCTCCACGCCTGCTCCTCCTGACCCTCTTTCGCAGGTGTCCTGCTAGGCAGGACACCTACCTGAAGGAGTTCAGACCTAAGGGCTACGTTCTCCGCCTTTAAAACGTCTATCTCTCTCCTCATCTGCTCCAGCTGACTTAACAAAGTGGCCAGGGGGTCGTCTTTCCTCACATACCGTCCCTCTTCCCCCACAACACAACGATCCACGGCGGCCATTTCCTATGGTCACTAACACGAGCACTTAGGGCATGTCATTCTCCAAGCTAGGTCAGGTAGCGTCTGCATATTTAGTCCATTTTTATCCAGGATGCACACTACTAGTTAAGTTTGGCATTAATATTGGTCACTTGTAACTTATATTATCCTTCACAGACCCACTGCCACGTGTCCGCCCTCGAGTTAAAAATAAACATTACTTCATTATTTTTGTGTGTTTTTTGTCTTTCTCAGAGATCCTGTACTGGACGTGTGGCAGATGCACGCACGAACCACCAACTGTGTTATTCATATCAATATGATATTAATTTCTTTCATGTTTCTTTATTTCTAAAAACCTCTTCAGGTAATTCAACAATTATACCAGAACTGTGAATGTCACAAAACACCTCAACATAGTGCAAGTAATTGAGGACATGATTGCAGGGCCGGCGCTACCCACTAGGCGAACTAGGCGATCGCCTAGGGCGCCAACATCTGGGGGCGCCACAAATTCAGGGCAAACTTGGATAAAATTAAAAATGAAGGGAAAACTGTGGTGGACACTGTGGTGGAGCCGTGGAGGGTCGGAGCAGGATGTTAGAAGGGTGGGGGGGTCGGAGGGAGGCGAGGGTAGGTAGACGGTAGCCGACTGTGTTTTCTTTTTTAATATTCGTTAACCCCCCGGAGGAACTAACCCGGGTCCTGTCCTTAAGCGGCCAGGAGAACTGTCGAGCAGTGACCTGAAGGCTGACGTCTGAGGAACCCTTCTCCCAACCACACCATCCCCTCCCCTCCCTTACTGCCAGGGCGGCTGAGCCGCCCCTTCCCTGCCTTTGTCGGGATGAGGCAAGGTTTCCTGACCTCTGAAGTTTGACCTCGCATAACATAATCCCACTGAGACTGGCCAGCGACCAGAGCCACCAGCGGCCAGGCAAATAGTAACCTGGAACAACTTCATTAGTTGGAGATCAAGATTCAAGCTGTCCAGACTACTCACAGACACCAGTGACCAGGCCACTTCAGTCCGAGTCAGTCATCTCCAAAAGTGCGGTGCAGTGGCAACAACTTCAACAGCTGGCTATCCTGCTAAACAGTAAGTTGAAACTTGAAACTGTGTTATTATTTTTATAGTATGTAGTTATTTGTTTCAATCTTAGTGCTTCTCGTCATTTCGTCAAGTTTTATCATACGTGTGTTACGATGTGTACTAGTGGACGTATGTACTGCGTGAGTGTGTACTAGTGATTGTATTTTTTTCAACAATAATTTGATATATGTTTTGTAGAATATATTTGGTTATGTATCCATTACAGTAAAAGCTAATCTCCAGTTTCACGATTGTCAACATTACAAATATTTGTCCACTAAATTTTTATTACAATAAAAGACTTATTTATTTATATACTTATTTGTTTGTCATATAATATCGTCTACAATAAGCTCCTATATAATGTAATTTCAACACATACACTAAATAAAATTCACCTAACAAATTAACAAATGTTTTATATAGGTAGTAATGGCGTACAATAGGAGCTCAAAACCAAATACCAAGAAACAAACCAAATGTATTAAAAAAACTTTTACATCATTAAATATAAAATGGGTGAACGCTTATTGTACACGTCGTAAATGTAAATAATTTTTTAATGTGGCTTGGTCAGAGTTGCAATTATTTTTATTCATAACTGTTACATATCTCCATTAAGCTTTTTCTATTTATACTTAAGATGTCAATTTAATATATTGTCCGACCAATTACTGGTCACAACTCACAAGTATCTTATTTTGCACTACATGTATATAATAATGATGTAATAATAGTAGGTTATAACTCGCAGGAGGCTGGAGCGAGCTAAATGCCTATATGTTATTATTTTTTAAAGATTACCCTAAAATAAAAAAAATAACTAAAAATTGTTTCATTGACATTTACGTCAAGGATTTATTGACTTAATGTAATAACAATAATGGGTTATTTGCATGGATGAAGTAATAAAGCCACAAGATGAAAATTATGTTATCAGTGGTGTTTCGAGAGTTAGAAACAATGTAGTAATGGGTTACTGTACCTACATTAGCTTATCAAAACTTTCAAGGGGGCGCACATCTAAAGGCTTGCTTAGGGCGCCAAATCATCTTGCACCGGCCCTGCATGATTGTTCAGTTAGTTACTGTATATCACAGAGAACTCCGTACAGTTGGTTACCCTGACTTGACGGGGCTTTCCTCCGCCGAGCAGTGTTGCCAGATGGCTCTTCGCAAAATCGGCTATACCAAGCGTAAAAAATGGTTTGAAACTGGCTAAACTGAAAACAATGTGGCTAACTCTTCAGTGCATACACATTTAAATAAAAATTGAAGGAAACTACGTATTTGAATAAATGTTTTCCATACTAGCTCTTTTCTTACCTTTTAGTTAGTCACATCTTGTAATATATTGTTTAGCAAGTCATCTTCATTTTCATCAGTGGAAGATGTTGAAGGCTTGTCTGATGCATTTTTGTTTGACTGCTCATACTTATGACTTGAGGTTACAAGGTCGAAAATATCATTTGGCAAGTATAACGGGTTCGATTCCCGGGCCGGTGGAAAGTTGTTGGGACACACTTAGCCTCCCTTGGTCCCTGTTCACCTAGCAGCAAAGTAGGTACCTGCTGTAAATCGAAAGTTGCGAATTCGTATTCAGGGACAAGTTGTTGGAGCTTCCAATAACTTGCTTAGACATAAAAAAACCCATTGACTCTTCAGGTTTCTACGCCCTTAACTCATGAGACATAAAGCATGCTTCCCTGTTGGGAGCTGTAAACGCTTCTGCGCTTCACCTTACACAAGGATGTAGGGGGGTGCCCAATAAAAAAAAATAAAAATAAATAAAATAAAATTGGAAAGTCATATGTTACGCAAGTTTCTGACATCCTCTTAAGGCCATAGTGAATGTGAAGTAATGCATTAATAGTGTCTGTTTTCATTTTATTCCTTAGCTTGCCCTTAACCAAGTTTATTTGACTAAACACTTTCGAGTTCTGCATTGGAGTGTGGCAAAGTTAGGATAGTTAATGCAGATGATGACAATTCAAGGTAAGGATTCAAGTTTGAAGAATCTTTTTACTTGCAGACTTCAGCCCAGAATTTTACCGTGTCCTGGGTTTCACACCATTTTACTCGTGCAATATTTGACCACTGGAGTTCAATTTTTGTAATGTCTTCTTCACTAACACCCAAAGATTCTATAAGAGGGGCAATGGAGTTATTTACTACACGCAAAGTATTTGAAACACTTAACAGTGATTGTTTTCAATACTCGTACATTATCTGGGAATCTCTGGCGAAGTTGCTTGATGAGACTGATAAAAAATCTCGACTAAATTTATTTTAGAGCATCGTTCTCGATAGTTTTGCTCTCGCTCCACAGACAAATGCCCTGGCAATTCTGATAAAATTTTCTCAGTTTCATATCCAAGATCCAGTTTTGGTTCGAGATACTCCTCAAGTTGCAGGTGAAGGGATCTATGCGATTTCAATGAGAAGGTAGTATCAATATTCACTAGCGTTTCAATCAGAAGTGTCAGATCGTCCAATAACTTTGGAGGATCACAGTCATTAGATTCAAATATCTAGTTCACTCTTTGAACGTCACTTAAAACAGATTTCAAAAAGAGCATATAGGCAAGGTTGAATTCATCACCGTACATGGCATACTAAATTTCTGATGTATTGCACCTTTCACACTATTTTGCGATACTTAAATGTGTTTTCATCTCTAACCATTTGTTAGAATATTCAATAGCGTTAGTTAGAGTATTCAATAACATTAAAACTGAAATGAAGAGAAATAAACAAATTCATAATAATATTTAATTTAAAAAAACCTTGTGGATTTTCGGCTATTTTTTTCGGCTATCAGCTAGATGTAATATTTTCTGGCTAGATGTAGCAAAAATGGCTAATCTGGCAACACTGCCGCCGACTCTCCGACAGCGTCATTCACTCAGACACTTGAGGTGAACAGATAACGGTGGTTCAGTGCAGTAAGGGGACGTAAACGTAGGCCCAGCAGATACCTTTAACATTGTTGCGTTGCTCAATAGTAAGTACATTATTGTTATCTTTGAATTGTTTACATAATAAAATTTTAGAAGGTATTGGAAACTGATCGTTGTGTGAGGCATCCTTCATGGTGAGGCAGGGCGGGCATCCGCCTTCCAAGATAGTTGCGCGCGCATGGTTGTTGCCAAGTTCTGCTACAGATTATTTAAAGCAAATTTTATCAAGATTGTTACTATTACAAAGCCCTCACGGTCGTGGCCGTATGCCTTATAGACTTACATTTACATTATTAAATCAAAACAGATTAATTACAAATTTACAACCTATGCGGAATTTTGCACATAGCCATAGTAAAATGGTAAAAATTACTAACGAACAATGTTCCTTGACAGCAAACGCCGTTTCTGGTGACAAAGTGAGTCCCTGTGGCCTTTGCCAGGTTGGGAATTCAGGAGATAACAAATAAATAACCAATCATAACATAGGAAACCGGACGTGAGGTGAGACAATATACATAACTCGTTTTCGATGTTGGTACGCAAGTTTTTCATCACCGTATACGGGGGGGGGGGGGGGAGGGGGGTTTCGATCCCCAAGTCGGATGTGAGAAGGGATGTTATCCAGTGTGACTCCCATACATCACAGGGGGATGGAGCTGGTGGTAGAGTTCTTGCCTCACAAGTAAGATATCACGGGTTCGATTCCCGGGCCAGCAGAAGTTGTTCGGACATACTTCCCAGCCTCCCTTGGTCCCTGTTCACCTAGCAGCAAAGTACTATGTACGCTCTTAACTCATGAGACATAAGGGCAAGCATGAACTTAGCATGCTTCCCTGTTGGGCGCTGTAAACGCATATGTGCTTCACCTTTGAAAAAGATGTAGGGGTGTGCCCAATAAAAAAAAAATACATCACATGTTTTTTTTTATAGGTAAATCGGGGTGTCCTCTTGTAACCGTTATAACAAATTAGGTTGTTGACAGGAACTCGTCAAATGAGTTAAGGCAAAATACAACCATGACATTATTACTACCGAACAATTGCTAGTAAGCTGATAATTAAATTATTAATTAAGAGTAAATTAGAAGCAATCAATTAAAAAAGAAACTACGGCATACAAGTTTTTTGTTTTTTCCAGACAAAATGGGAATAATAAATTAATTTTGTACTGAATCTCTTGGAACATGTTTAAAAAAATAATGGTTTGATAGTGACAATACACTTACGTTGAATAGGATGTGAAGTCATAACTGGGTTGAGTTTGGTGATTAAGGAGGAATATTAAAAGTATTAATTATAATAAAATGCAAAATCTTGTATGAAACACAGCAGGTGATAAAGGTTGGATATTAACCATGCTGTATTGTACTGTAGTGTACCCTATGTGGCCAGTTGTCAATTCTCTTTGTATGGGCACACAAACGTACGTACATGTAGATATTGTAGTGGACGTCTCCCCTACAAGCTGCCACGCACCACCTGTTACCGCCTTCCCTAGCAACCAAGCGTATCCGCATTCCATTGCCCGCCGTATCCTAGCAACGGAACTAGTCACCGGCTACTTCTCGGGTTTTTCCACCATGACTCATAGCCGCTGCTGGGTGTATATAAGCTCTGTCTCTCCATTGAGATGCATTCTGACCAATCTTCTTGAACAAGCAACATCTCCTCCAGCAAGCTCCACACTGTTAACATTTCATTCAACCAGGAGGCCAGCAACAGGCAACATCTTCTCTAACGGAGCTCCTGCACACATACCTCCTTCGACAAGCTACTCACCGCACGTCTCTACCAAGCAGCCCCTCACCACACAGCACCTCCAGCACCAGACTGTCTATCATATAACTTATATATTATACAAGAAAACCACATTAGAGTTTCCTTCCATCCTGAGTGCTAGACAACTTTAATATCTCGATACCCCTACAATGTTGACTCCCGGAGATAAGCACTCACACAGGATGGAGGACGGACGGATCTCTCTGCCGATTTTCAACCACAACGTCGAGGACTGGCTTGACCATGTGGAAGCAGCCCTCGCCGGCTCACGAGCGACCGACGAACAAAAGTATTGCGCCCTGCTTTGTGCCTTACCCACGGAAGTGGCCACGCGGGTCTCACAAACCATTTCCAACCCTCCAGATCACAACAAATTCGCTACCCTGCGGGCTGCCTTGAAGACGTGTTATCAACAGACCAGCCCCAATCTCCTGCAAGATCTATCCTCTACCTCCCTCGGGAACTCAACCCCGGGACGTCTCTGGGAGGAGATGTGTCGGCTGAACTCCCGTCACACAGACAGACTCCCCGACTCTATCCTGCGCCAGCTTCACGCACAAAAGCTACCCACAGAAGTACGCAACATCCTGTCCGCAGTAGATTACTCTACGACACCGGAACTATATGCAACCGCGGCAGATAGAATTTTTAACGAATGCGCTGCTGCACCCCTTGCCGCCACGGTCACACCAGTACCTACCATCGAACTTGTAAGCCGGGTCAACGCCCCTCAGCCGAGCAATTCCTCACAAGACATCAAGGACCTGTTGCAAATTTTGAACCGCAGGATGGACACTGTTGAGCAGTTCTGCTCCTCCATACCCGCTGCTGCGCCGGTTCCTGACTCACATACTACGCCCTACAAGTTCCGACACACAGCAGCCAACCCCCAGCACACCAAATTTACCCTCTGCTGGTATCACCAGACTTTCGGCCGCTATGCTCGAAACTGTGAGCCCTATTGCACCTATTCGGGAAACGGCAACACCGGAGGCTGGTAGACGCCTCAGCCTCTGTCCCTCCAGGCGTCTCATTACTGCGCGTCACCGACCGCACCTCCGGCAAGAAGTTTCTCATCGACACCGGTTCATCGGTCAGCCTCATCCCTCCCTCACTACGAGACAAGTCAAAGCAACCCTCGTATGACCTGTTCGCTGCCAACAGTACCTCCATCGCCTCCTACGGCGTACGCACCCTCGCCTTAGACCTCGGTCTGCCCAAGACTCTGCGTTGGTTATTCGTGATAGCAGACGTGTCTCAACCCATCCTTGGTTTCGACTTCCTCACCTTCCACAAGCTCGGCGTCAAACCAAGTCATCTATGCCTCATTCATGAGCCTACAGCACGCAAGATCCAGGGTTCTCGTGCCAGACACACGGACGCTATCACCTGTCTTGCGCCTTCCAACGAGTTCTCCTCCCTGCTCGACGAATTCAAGGAGCTTTTCTCACCCCGAGTCTCCCTACCCCCACCACCTACGTCGGGAATTTTCCACCACATCGAAACCAAAGGACCACCTGTCTTTTCACGCCCTCGCCGCCTGCGCCCTGAGCTCCTGTACACAGCCAAAGCAGAATTCAACAAACTACTGCAAGACGGCATCATTCGCCCTTCAAGGAGTCCCTGGGCATCGCCTCTTCACATGGTTCCTAAGCAAACACCCGGCGAGTGGAGGGTGTGTGGCGACTACAGAGCCCTGAATCTCGTCACCAAACCTGACAGGTACCCTATTCCGCATGTCCAGGACTTTCACCACAAACTTCATGGCAAGACTATCTTCTCGAAGATCGACTTGGAGCGTGCCTTCCACCAGATCCCAGTAGCACCGGCAGATACCCAGAAGACAGCCATCACCACTCCGTTCGGACTCTTCGAGTACACTTTCATGAGTTTTGGCTTACGCAATGCAGCACAGACTTTCCAGAGGTTCATGGACCATATGCTTCGCGACCTCGATTTTGTCACCGTCTACATTGACGACATCCTCGTCGCATCTTCGACGCCTGCCGAGCACCACCACCACCTACAACTCCTTCTCCAACGCCTGCAGAACAACAACATGAAAGTTCATCCTGCTAAGTGCGTCTTTGGAACCTCGGCCATCGATTTCCTCGGTCACAGAGTCTCGCCCAGTGGCATACAACCCCTACCACAGAAGATAACCGCGATTAGGGAGTTCCCCAAACCTGAAACGGCGAAGAAACTCCGGGAGTTCCTGGGTTTAGTCAACTACTACCACCGCTTCATTGACAAAGCTGCCACCGTCCTAGCCCCCCTACACGACCTTCTCAAGGGACGCCCAAAGAAGTCTCACAAGTCTCTCATGTGGACTCAAGAGGCTACTACGGCATTCACCACTATCAAACAGCACATCACACGCCTCACCCTCCTGGCCCACCCCGCACCTAACGCCCGGACCACTCTCACAACAGACGCTTCTTCTACTGCAGTGGGCGCCGTCTTACAGCAGGAGATCAACGGAACTTTCATGCCCGTTGCTTTCTTCTCACAACGGCTTCAACCACCACACCTCAAGTACAGCGCTTTTGATCGAGAACTCCTGGCCATATACTTGGCTGTCAGACATTTCCAACACTTCCTCGAGGCCCGTCAGTTCACCATCTTCACTGATCACAAGCCCCTCGTCCACGCTTTCGCTTCAGCTTCCCAGTCACATACACCTCGTGTCCTGCGCCACTTGGCTTACATCTCGGAGTTCTCCAGCGACGTCCAACACATTAAAGGCAGCCACAACGAGATCGCCGACGCCCTCTCTCGTTGTATATCCACCATTCTTCCCTCATCTCCACCCATTGATTATGGGCAGCTAGCCGCGGCTCAAGAGAAAGACGAAGACCTGGCAGCTTACAAGACATCCCCCTCAGGCCTCATACTCCAAGAACTCCCTGTTCCTGGCACAAAGATAAAATTGTGGTGCGACGTATCCTGTGGACAGCCTAGACCGTTCGTGCCTCACGTCCACCGCCGCGCTGTTTTCGACCGCATCCATGGTCTCAGCCACCCGGGTGTGCGGGCCTCCCAGCGCCTCCTCACGCAACGTGTCGTCTGGCCCGGCATCAAGTCTGATACTAAGAAATGGGCTGCCCAGTGCCTAGCCTGCCAGTCCTCCAAAATACATCGTCACATACGGGCCCCCTTACAAGCCTTTCCTATTCCCAAAGGACGTTTTCAAGTAGTACACCTCGACATCGTGGGACCTCTTCCATCATCCTACGGTAGCACCTACATCTTCACCTGCATCGACCGTTTCACCAGGTGGACAGAAGCAATTCCCATGCCCAACGCTACAGCAGAGACTACTGTCCGCGCCTTCATGTCCGGTTGGGTTTCCCGTTTTGGCCCCCCCGCTACCGTAATCACTGACCGAGGAGTACAGTTTGAGTCACAACTCTGGCAGCACCTCCTACAGTTCCTCGGCACGTCTAGACAACGCACTACAGCATACCACCCTCAAGCCAACGGCATGGTAGAACGTTTTCACCGGCAGCTGAAGGACGCACTCAAGGCACAGCACGACCCTTACAGCTGGACTGATGCGCTTCCCTTAGTGCTCCTCGGCATCCGTGCGTCACACAAGGAGGATATGGGCTGTAGCCCAGCAGATCTGACACTAGGCGAGCCCCTTCGGCTACCCGGGGATTTCTCACTCCCTCCTGATCCCAATCAGGCCACTCCAGCCGTTCGTCACGACTTACTCCAAAAGCTACGACAGGCAGTTTCTGCATTCAGAGCTACTGCTCCACGCCAGCCTACTCGGCGCCCTGAACACATCCCTCCTGCACTACTCACAGCCGAGTATGTTTTCGTCAGGCATGATGCTCACCGCAACCCATTACAACGCCCCTACGATGGACCCTTCCAGGTGGTTACCCATTCTGCAAAGTTCCTGACAATTATCCGGAATGGCAGAGATGACACCGTCAGCATAGACAGAGTCAAACCGGCCGCCTTACCCGTCGGGCCCCCAGCCCAGCAGCACCATCAACAAACTACGCCTGCACCAGTCCACCCGCAGTTACCACCGGCAGCAACACCACGCCCACGACATTTCTGGGCACCCTCTTTTCACCCTCATGTACAACCTGCTCCTGTCATAGAACCTGAACCTGTAGTAAGCCTCCCTCCTATCATAGAACCTGCTCCTGTCATAGACCCTCCTCCTGTCATAGAACCTGAACCTGCTCCTGCCATGGACCCTCCTCCTGACGCAGCCCCTGCAGCAGCAGGAGCACAACAACCATTGCTTGTACAACCTCCTCTAATCCCAAACCCTCTTTCTCCTCCTAATTCTCCCACAGGTTTTGTGTCACTGGACGGAGTTGTTACACGTAGCGGTCGAGTCGTACATACACCTGCCCGGTATGTGTTATGTGTGGGACACAACCCGGACAACATCCAGCCTCCCGCCGCGCCGGGAGGGGAGGGGGAGTATTGTAGTGGACGTCTCCCCTACAAGCTGCCACGCACCACCTGTTACCGCCTTCCCTAGCAACCAAGCGTATCCGCATTCCATTGCCCGCCGTATCCTAGCAACGGAACTAGTCACCGGCTACTTCTCGGGTTTTTCCACCATGACTCATAGCCGCTGCTGGGTGTATATAAGCTCTGTCTCTCCATTGAGATGCATTCTGACCAATCTTCTTGAACAAGCAACATCTCCTCCAGCAAGCTCCACACTGTTAACATTTCATTCAACCAGGAGGCCAGCAACAGGCAACATCTTCTCTAACGGAGCTCCTGCACACATACCTCCTTCGACAAGCTACTCACCGCACGTCTCTACCAAGCAGCCCCTCACCACACAGCACCTCCAGCACCAGACTGTCTATCATATAACTTATATATTATACAAGAAAACCACATTAGAGTTTCCTTCCATCCTGAGTGCTAGACAACTTTAATATCTCGATACCCCTACAATATCTCACACTCAGGAATGAGGTAGGATAGAAACTCACAATGCGCTTTCTGTATATATATTGTTGTACAGCGCAGTGCTTAGGAGTGACTAGGTGAGGAGAAACTTGCTCAGAGGTCCAGTAGGGCAAGGAGGTTTCTGAAGAAGCTGAGTGGTGAGGAGCTGTGAGAGATGTTGCTGGTCCAGTAGCCGAGTGTAGAATGGTCTCCCTGGCCAGGCATGGCCATATTTATACAATTTACAAGGATCAGGATTTGGGGTGAGCATAGCGAGAGGGCCAGTCACAGCGGCTTTAGTGTAAGGTGTGAAATGCTCTGCTCCTGAACCGGAGGTTGAAGGTCGAGACTAGGTCGGCGATCGTACCCCTACGTCCTCTGCATAGACCTAGTCTCTCGGCGTAGCTGGCTGTACGCTGATTGGCTGGTAGGCGCGCGGCCGGAGCTCAGTTGGGAGTTGTAGGGGAGAGGAGCCACTACAGTACCACTGGAGGTCATGGGTCCGAGGGAAGTTTATACTATACAGTACTTTATAATTCCAGTTTTTAACAGTAAAAGTTTAGGGAAAGATCAGACAAGGTGTTGAAGGTTCTCTTCATTTTATTATTATTCATTCCATAACATTGTTTTTTTTTTTCAGGTTTATAATGACAAGTTCAGGAAACAAGTACTGGCAGTGTCATCAAGCCACCATAAATGAGCGCCTTGCTTTCCTCAGGATGTCTACAAAACTATCTGACCTCACCATTTCCTTTCCTGGCCACAAGACAGAGATTCAGGTGATCAGTTGTACCCTGTAATGAGTGAAGATTATTGTATTTAACCATGTATAATACTTTACAGTGTACACCATTCTGGTATAATATGCCATGGAAAGAAAGATTGGTTAGCTTGTTTTAATGCAGTTTTGGTAGTGATAATGCCGGTGTAGCGAGTGGTATGCTAATACAGGTTGTACCTCTGTAGTCTGGCATTCTGTGGTCCGGAAACTCCCGTGGTCCGGAACGATTTTAGTTTCTCCAATAGGTAGATAGACAGCTTTTTTTTTTTTTTTTTTTTTTTACTTATCTGAATTATTACACTGGGCTGCATTTGAAAAAAAAATCATGAGGTGCGGGGTTTCTTAGCTGATTCTTTATGTATTTTGCGTGCTGATTCCAAAAATGCCATTCATTTTGCCCAATCAGGTCAAATTTTTATGCTATGGGAATTAGGAAAAAATCGAAATTCTTAAATATGTCAAAATTTTTATGCAAAATATATCATAAGAAATGTAACCACAACACATAGGACCAAAATATGTCAACTATATAGATGCCTTTACAGTTAGACATGCATAAATGGCTGTCGCAGAGAATTTCTTTGGTGGTTGGTGTCTGGGGCGTCCCGTTTCAGACACCAACAGTAGTCGGCGAACATGTTGATATCCCAGCGACCCTGGTACCGCTCCTCCATTACACGAATATCTTGATGGAAGCGTTCTCCTTGTTCCTCACTCACATCACCACAGTTCTCTGGAAAGTAGTCCAAGTGGGAGCTGAGGAAGTGCATCGTGATGGACGTACGTGCACCAAGAACTTTGTAGCTCAGAAGTAGGTCCTCAACAACTCGTTCATACTCTGGACTTCTGTAGTTGCCAAGAAAATTGGAGACAATAGACTTAAAGGCATGCCAGGCTTTCTTTTCATTTACATCCATGCTGCAATCAAACTTGGGATCTTTGAAAAGCTCTCTGATCTGAGGGTCATCAAAAATTCCTGCATTCAGCTTTGCCTCACTGACTTTTGGAAATTTTTCTTTCAGAAAATTGAAAGCCTGGCTTTTTTTTGTCCAGTGCCTTTACAAAGTTTTTGAACAGACCGAGCTTGATGTGCAGTGGCGGAAGAAGCATGTTCTGCGGATTCACCAGAACATGGGCAACAACATTGTGAGAACCTGGAGTAGGTCCACTTCTTGCAGGCCAGTCACCTTGCATGTAGTGCTGCTTGTCTGCTCGACTATCCCACAGACAGTGGAAACTTGGTGTAACCACCTTATAGGCCCAGCACCATGGACACAACCTGTGGAAAAAACAGATTAAAAATATGTTTAGCTGAATAGTTTTATTATTAAAACATATTAACACTTCATAATATGACAGTATGTCGGCAGACATAATTACCTATTAGAAAAACTGTCAACAAAATAACAATTTTTGAAAGCAACTGTTTTTGGTGTATTAAATTACCTTAAAGTCTCCACAGATCTTCCAATTGGTGAGAGAGAGAGAGAGACGCACACACTCCCACTTTCTTGAAGTCTCGAGAGACACTGACTGAGGGTCTAGACTTTAGAGGCACATCGGGGTGGCTGCTAGTACATGCCATGTACCACCAGATGAAAAAAATTTAGTTGTGAAAAAATATATGTAAAAAAACACGGACATATACTCTTTTCCTTTGCGTCACGGCGGACATTTAAATGGCCGGCGAGCACATGGGTGTATTTAAATGCATCGTAAGGGCATTAAAACTGACCGAAATCTTTTCTGTGAGGCTTGCCAATGTCTCGGATGATATTTTTAATGAACGAATATGAGGACCCCATTTTGAGCGAAAAATGCCAATATTTTACCTGAATCTCCGCTTAAAATGCTATAGCACAAAATTCTGACCTGATTGAGCAAAATGGATAACATTTTTGAGATCAGCATGAAAAATACACCCAGAAAAGCTTAATAATACACAAACCTCAAAAACTATGCAGGGCAGTGTACAGGAGTATTAAATTTTTGCCCCTCAGGCCCCAATGTGGGTCAGTGACCTATGCCCAGGTGGGCTAATCCCCTTAAAAAAAAAAAGCCGCGGGAAATTAAGGTTTGTTTACATCCGGCAGTTCGGCTCTCTCTCTCTCTCTCTGTTTGTCTATACAGAGTACAGCATTTAACCCTTCAATATATATGAACAGTAAATAAGTGTTGCTTTCATATTCTTATGTAGAGTAATGACGATATGTTTTCACATGTGCGCACTTACGTACGTGCAGTCTCAGTTTTTTTTACCATTAATAGTTAGCTACTTATGTTGTTCCATTTATTAACATTAAATAACATTACAGGTACTTCAAACAACCATATTATTTTTTTACATTAATTTTACTACAGCTAAAATCAGGGTCTTATTTTCTTCAGTTTTAGATGTAGAACCAATCAGTCACTGGTTTTGTAAGCTTTAACATAAACAATGCCGGCAGCCGTCTCGTCTCCTCTAATATTCCACGTATTATTAATAAATTGTATTGTTAATTTTGCACACACATACATTAATTCAAGAAAAACAAATTCAGAAACATTAATTAAAATGTATAGGAACAGTAAATAAGTGTTGCTTTCATATTCTTATGTAAAGTAATGACGATATGTTTTCATGTGTGCGCATGCGCACTTATATACGCGATCTCTCTTTTTCTTTACCATTATCATTAGCTACTTCTATTGTTCCATTTATTAACATTAAATAACATTACTTAAAACAACCATATTAATTTTACTACAGCTACAACCAAGGTCTTATTTTCTTCAGTTTTATATGTAGAACCAGTCAGTCACTGGCTTTGTAATCAACGAAAACAATGCTGTGTCATTTCCTCGTGTGTTTTAATATTCTACGTATTGCTCATTTTGCACACAAACATTTATTCAATAAAAAAGACATTCAGTAATAAACAATAATGAATCTTTTGTACATAAGAGAAATGACGCTGTTTACATGATTATGCACGTCGTCTGCACGTTGGCGGACTGTTCAAACCCATCGAAATTCAAGTTTCCGCCGTCAAAATTTTTTATTTATTTATTTTTTTGTGTGTTCCAATAAAATACGTTAAGAATTAAAAACTCGCGAAATTTGAGAAGCTACTATACGACATTTAACCTTTCAATATGTCTTCAAAGAGACCATGACGCAGAGAAAGTGGTGCTAGTGCTTCCAAGCATAAGCACAAGTCACTATCTATCCAGGAAAAGAGTGAATTTCCATGGTCCGGCACCGGTCAGGTCCCGAGGTTGCCGGACTAGAGAGGTACAACCTGTATCCCATAATTAAACACGTGTTGTAATGTAGTTATATTAAGACTTTATTTAGCTTATATGCACAGAATTATTTACTCATAACTCCTGGTTACTCCACATAGAAGTACAAGAGTGAGAAACCGGGTTAAACAAGACTGCCGTCGATTCATCTGAAGTGAACTAATTTCAACATAAAAAAGAGAACTGACGATAGCAAAAACGCTTATGTAGTAGTATTTGTTGTGGCAAAACTGTTTTCTCATTTGTCTCTTGTAACATTTATATAAGAATAATTTTCTAAAAGCAAAACCCTATACTGTATCTATAAGTAAAGCAATAACAGTAATGATGTTACTGTGTGAATATGTCTATATATTATGGCATTACAAAATTAAGTCGGTGAAATAACTTTTTGCAGGCTCATCGACTGATACTGGCGATGAGTTCACCTGTGTTTGAGGCGATGCTTTATGGGCCCCTGGCAGAGAAAGACGTGTTGTTTCTACGTGATGACCAGCCTGAAGCCTTCAGATGCCTGCTTGACTATATCTACAGCAATAAAATCAACTTTACTGGGGTTGAGTTCACCCATCAAGTGTACCATCTGGCACACAAATATCAACTTGATGAAATCTGTCAGATTTGTTCAGAGGTAAGAGAAGAAGCAAGAGGATGGCTGGGACTACCAGATACTGTACCTGTACAGTGTATTGGTTAAAGAATGTTGCAGCATGAATCTTATTAGTTGAAATTACAGTACAGTAATTTATCAATTTGTCAGCCATACATGTATTTTCTAGTCCCGACATATGTGATCGCGCTGTATACGGTACTGACAATTTTTTTTTTGTAATTCCCTTTAAAATGGCTGGCAAGCATAAAAGTGAGAGTTTTCGTGGTGCCAAGAAGAAAAAGAGACACCCATTTTAGAATTTCTATGTATTATTTTTGCCTTTTCGACTTACGACCTGGTCGTCGGGACGGAACCCCATCGTAAGTCGAGGAGAGACTATACACGTAATCGCCTTTACCAGGTACAGTACACGTATTCACCTTTACCCGGCACAGTACACATATTCACCTTTACCCGTGACAGTACAGGTAGTCGTCGACTTACGACCTATGCGACTTACGTCTGTTCGACTTTACGACCGGGGGTACGACAGTTTTGGCCCCAGCCTCCTGGCGCTGCCGGGAGCTGGAGCCGCGCGCATCCCCGCGCATCCCCGCGCTCAATTACAAACACGCTCGCTGGTACAGCACACTTCCCTCCGTGTCTGTTTGCCTTGTGCCTTTCTTTTGTCTTGGAAATTTTTCTTGAACCACCACCCCCCCAAGATGTCTACCAAGAGGAAACTTAAAGATGATTATATTATCATTACACATTATAATATACGTAAGGTAATTAAATTGTACTGTAGTATGCAGTGATTTACTTAAACCTGACGACCGTAACAATAATGAACAAAGAAAATGTTGATAAAATATGACTTAAAGATGATTATATTATCATTACACATTATAATATACGTAAGGCAATTAAATTGTACTGTAGTATGCAGTGATTTACTTAAACCTGACGACCGTAACAATAATGAACAAAGAAAATGTTGATAAAATATGACTTAAAGATGATTATATTATCATTACACATTATAATATACGTAAGGTAATTATAACATAGGCCGACTTACGACCAGATCAACTTACGACCGGGCGGCCGTAACTAATCTAGGTCGTAAGTCGACGACCTGTACACGTATTCACCTTTACCCGGGGCAGTACACATAATTGCCTTTACCCGGTACAGTACACATATTCACCTTTACCCGGTACAGTACACCTATTCAATATTTGAAATTTATGGTGGATGGCGAAAGGCCAATGAAGAAAATACAGACATTTCGAAAGCTCTTCCACAAATACTGCGATATACAGTACAGCACCTGGTCATCATATTTAGGTCTTTACTACGTGACTCTACTGGATGATGATAAATATCACTCAATTTACTGATAATATTTCTTTCTGTTCCAGAATCTGGCTGAAGAAATTACTGAGGAGAACTTTCCATTTGTTTATGAAACCGCCCTCTCCTTTGATGATCATAAGTTACTCCAACGATGTGAGGAGGTGAGATGTTAGGGATTCTCACGTTGTAAGATGAAGCTGCATCACTACACAAATGTGACTATTACATAGTTTTTAATGACAGTTCGTTGCTGCAAATGTTCACTATCTTGCTAACTGTCTGTCCAGTTGTATTGTAATTAATAATCACATTGTATGAGTCAACGGTTGATACAGTATGAGGAAGAGCTGTTGCACAGAGACTGATTGTGTGCAAATGATCTTGTTTTGGAATTGTATAAAGAATGCAATATTATGAGTCAACAAAGAAGGGTTTTTTTTAGTTTAACAAATTTATTGACAAAGCTTGGAGTACAGTTTGTCTATTCTGAGTAATTCAGACAGGTCTTGACACTGAGGATGGTATCACTTCTCACTGCCACGCAGGACAGAGGTTCGTACACAAAGAAATACATTATGTTCATTGGCAGTATATATAGGTCAAATTCATTTGGGTAATGTCACTGTTTACTGCCATGCAGGACAGAGGTTCATACACAGAGAAACGCATCATATTCATTAGCAGTACAGTATATATAGGTCAGAGTCATGTAGGTGATGTCACTGTTCGCTGCCATGCAAGACAGTGGTTCATATACATTGGACGTCATATTCTAATTGAAGACTAATCAGTGTGGGTTAGCAAATTTGGGATAAACAGCAAGAATGACCCCAAGCACCCCCAATTCAATATAGTAATTACAAAGTTCATGATACAATAAGCCAGGTGGCCTGAAGTCTTTGACAGTGTCACATTCAATAATAGAGTGTCCAAGTGTATGCTTTAAAGGTTTATCACAAAGTTTACTTGCTGAGTGTTCCGGTATGGGTACAGCGTTATTAACTTGCCAGATGTGTCTGTATCCTAGCCTAATTCTGGCCACAACTACATCACATTGTCTGGTTCTGTCCTTATGCTGGCCATACCTGTACCTCTCGTCACAAAATTTGTCATATATACTAATGCTACAACTGCCAAGTCTCTGCATTTCTCAGTTCTTGTAGATCAGAGTTCATGATTCTGACTTGATTGTTTTTAAGTACAGTATTGGACAGGCCAAGGTCAGGTCAACATTTTCTTTCTTACATGCCTCATTATCCAGTCTATCAGCACGGTATACCTAATTCCAACATGGGACTGAATCCACACAAATTCGATACGAGAGTTGTTCTCATTGGCAGTTATCACATTTCTTTTAATATCACATACAACTTTAGACATAGAACCTGATGGGCTGTTCTTTGATTTCAAAGCACTTTGAGAATCACAGAATATTACCCCACCTCCATTTTCTTTAAGGTAGTCTGTGGCTAAGTAGATTCCAGTTAGTTCAGTTTGTGTTGTGCTGGCCCAGTTGTTCAGCCTTTGCTTGTTTGACACTATCATCTCTTTTTCTTTATATATTACAATTGCACAGCCTGTTCTACCCGTGTTTGTCTGCACAGAACCATCAGTAAAAGCATAACATTCACTTGATTTAATACTCTATATGTGTCTGTTAATAGTTTCTAGTGTGACACATCTAATCACATCAGTGTTTAACATTGCTTAGTACCAACAGGAGTGTAATTAATAGGAACTGATATATCCAGCCAAGGAGGAATGGCATGAATGGGTTCGTCTGGGGTGATTGGGACATTCAGTTTAAAGAGATCTACAACACTTTTATGAAGCCACGCCCCAAAGAGAGTCCTTTGTGGAAGGTTAGCGAGATAGTCTGGATTACTTAGATAGAACATCAACTCAGTTTGAGCTGTAGTTTGGGCACCATTGTTCTTCAAAACTTTGACACAAAACATGGTACTAAGTAGAGCTATCCTCTCGGATAAGGAGGGCAGTCCGAGCTCTTTCCTCATGTTTACAATTCTGATTGATTTTGGGTATCCTAGAATGATGCACATGGCTTCATTTTGCACTACCTCAAGGATGTTGAGTTCTTTAGGTTGAATAGTCACAAGATGGAGAGCATGATAGTCAACTACAGAACGAATGAAGTGAAGATAAAAAGTACGAGCATACCGTAGGTGATGTTATTTTCATAGCCCTTGTCAACAAGGGTTTTGAGGGGTTTAATCCGCTGCATTAGTTTGGCACGAAGGTTGCCGACAAAGTTTGCATCATTCACACAAATTCTAAGATATTTATAGGAGCTACATAGTTCCAAGGGCATGCCGTTAATGTTAAAGTCAAGAGGCAGAGAGTGAGCAGGACGAGGATTGAGGACCCTCGTCTTGTCAACAGATATTATGAGACCACATCCCACAGTCCTCCGGATTTGTTTCAGGACTTGTGTGTTATAGTTTCGATTGGTATAATATACTATAACAGACACAAGATTGTATTGCTATGACATAAAACACATTTACATTATGTCCACAACTAGTGCAACATTGTATCCAAAATATAAAGCATAATTTGCAGAATTAGAAGGACAGTACTGACCTGTACAGTTTTATGAACTTAATTCACAATACTGTACTTAATTTTGGGGGATCTTGTGTAATCTGAGTAAATTTGGCTTAGATTTCCATTAAGGGCCTTGAAAATATTATTGACATGAAAATCTTTGTTTTTAAGGTGCTAACAACTACCATTAAGGGCCTAGTAAATATTATTGACATGAAATTCTTTGTTTTTAAGGTGCTAACAACCACCATTAAGGGCCAAGCCTAGATAATATTGTTGACAAAATATTTTTTGTTTTTAAGGTGCTAATAACAGCCGCTGACCAAGTTTTAAAATCCAAGAACATCACGTATCTTCGATCATCATCACTAAAGCAGCTTTTAAGCCACCCAAGACTTGCAGTATCTTCAGAGGCAAATGTCTTCTCTGCCCTATTGTCTTGGTAAACTATAAGTATTTAGTTAAGAAATAATGTGTAAAGTCAGCCCAGAAATGTCAAGTTTTTTTTTTTTCCATCACTGTAGGACTCTGTCTTATACACGGATTAGTAATAATGACCTTAAAAATTTACGCTCCTCGGCCCCCCCAGCTGTATTCTCAAATTACATATCACAGCTGAAACTCATATGGTATGTCTTACCGACAGGTTAAAACCTCTATACAGGTATTTTAATATGACCCTGAAATTTTATTTTATTTTTTTATACATTTTCACTAACATAGTACAGTACAGAATTTTCATTGATGGACATTCACATTTCTAATTATTATCACTCTTAAACATTACAGGGGCTTAAGTCAGGTAAAAGCTGAATATGCTGTGGGACCAGTTACTTACTCACCTGTAGTTGAGAAAGAATCACCCAAGAGCATCTCTGCAAAGGAGGACAAAAATGAGAAAGAGGAAGAAGCAGTTGAGAAGCACCAGTACAAACAAGAAATGCATATACCAAAACTTCGTCAAGTAGTGGAAGAATTCCTCCCTCTGGTAAGGTTCCTTACAATGACAACTAAAGAATTTATTCAACATGTGATACCCTCGGGCATTGTCACTGAAGAAGAGGGTGTTATTATTTTGCAAGGGATCGAAGGTATGTACTGTACTCTGCCCAAATTTGTGTCTTCTGTTGCAGCGAAGAAGCGGTATCCATCCCTAATAAAATCTGTTGTTTTGTCAATTTACCAGATGAACAACGGCACTAGCATCAATTTTATATATTATACCACAATTAATCATCACTTGCTTCAAAATTTCAAGACAACCAAGGCAGTATTGGTGGTGAAGATTTCATCTGCATTTATATCAAGCCTTAAAGAAGGCATTGTGACTGTGAATGATTCAAATGGTGAAATTGGTAAGGGTACATGGAGAGGTACAGCTTGTCACTTTAAGAGACCCATTAAATTAGTACCTGGCGTGATTTATAACTTTGTATTAAACATTGAAGCAGCTTCCATTGCAGTTAGAAACAGCAATATCAATGTATCACAAGACGATGATGTTACATTCGTTGGCACGACTTCTTGTTTCCACAATCTTGAGATCGAATATACAACTGAAAATTAGTGCTGACAGAAACCCAGATTAAGTGTAAATTAACATTACAATTCTTAGAAAATGGAATGAATAAGAAGAAGGAATAATGGTAAATCCTTTATAGTGTGGCATGTGTGCACTTGCTATACTGCAGTGTGTTGCTGGCTCTTGCACACAAACAATTAGAATAACAAATACTGAATTATAGTTGTGTAATTTTTTATTATCATTATCTTATGGAATATAATTAAAGTATCAATTATTGTGAACAATTTTGTTTATTGTGTAAAGGTACTGTAGTTTGTGTGTAAAATATATTCTAGGAACGAAGACCAGAAATGCCGAGTCTCTTGTTGCTGTCTCTATATCATAGCTTATTACAATACACATCATGACTAGAATGATAATGAAATATTTATTTACAAATAAGAAATATTCTGTTGGAATTGGTCCATTTAGTAATGAGAAAGAATCATGAAACAAAACAGACATTACACATTAATTCTCCTCCCTGGCTCTCTAAAATTTTTATATTGTCTTTAATATTAAAGATAATTACAGTATGTGTTACGCAGTTAATATGAGTTATATTAAAGGGTTGTGTTGTCTGAGAGTACTGACATCAGTATTTCAGGAAGGCCTTGTAACTATAATTTACACTATATAATAAAATTTAATTTTGTTTTAAAAATAACATTAATACAGTAATTTATATAAATTTTGAAGTTCATTCGGTGTGGACAGGGGCCAAAATGTTCAATAACAAAGTTGTGTATTTCCGTTGAGTAGAATAAATCAGTGTATATCTAACAATTGTAAATGCGTTGGGTTGTGTTTCTGTCAAATGAATATGATCTACACCATTAGTTATATAATGGTAACCTTATACTGTATATATATTAAATTGCCTTAAAGTTCATATATTATTATTTTTTTCAACACCTCGAAAGTTAGCCTATTTTATAGTGCTACCTTGTTTATAATCGCAAGTGTCGGTTGACCCACTTAACAGGTATCAAGTCGCCTTAAATTGATATTGCTTTTTTATCAATCATGCACAGGAAGGTCATGACGAAGTGCTGTACAGGTTCACATTTCAGCTTTTCACTTAAAGTCTTGTATGGTTTCAATTTCCAGGAATTAAGCTCACTTAAGATGAGTTTGAATATGGCAATCATTAATGTTGTTGTCTAAGATGGTCACCATAACCTTACCTGGCCACCACTCTAGCTTTACATTCTTAATTATACAGGAAGACACTTGTACCATCACTAACTCTCTTGGTGAAAGTTTACACTTGACAAAACTTTAAATGAAGGACTGTAAAATCTCACCCTTGAATGGATTCTATGAAGTAAGAGTAGAAGTACTTTTTATGTATCTTGTAACTTAAGTAGTAGTAGTAGTAGTAGGTAGTTGACAGCTACCAAACATGGAGGTACTACCATCTAGGAAGTTATTGGAAGCATAACGTGTTGTCTGATAGTAGACCCTGCTGCCATATGGCATCACAAAAATTGTGACCAAGTCCCAGGTTGCTCATCTGAATTTCTGCCTCATTTACACAAAATTGCAGGGTTTCAATTGTTTCTCTTACTTTGACAACACAACATACATATATCATTTCTCACTTGTTATTTTTATTTTTTGTATTTATTTATGACTATTCTTATTATTATTTATAATTTTTATATTATTATTATTTTCCTTTATTATAATTGTTATTTACTTTTATATATTTTTATTAATTATTATCATTATCATCATAATTATTATTATTATTATTTTATTATATCCCCCTCCCTCCCCCCAGGCCTTGATGTGGGTCATTGAAAATGACCTGTGCCCGGGTGGGCCTAATACAGTACCCGTAAAAAGACAAAAGTAGACAACAAAATTAAAAAAGTGGGTTTTACCACACGCAATACATTATTACAGAATACCGCTGTGCATTGCCGTGCGTTAATTTGTGTTGCTTTTCTCTCAACTCTCGAATATAAATAAGTCTTATTGGTCCAGGTGTGAACGAAGAGTGTTTTTCCTACTAATGCTGATATCAAGGAAATTATTCCCCATAACCTCAAGATACATTGAGGTCTGATTGCTGCTGCCAGAAAGCAGGGAGAGAATATGTAATACTGTACCGATATATTAATGTTGACACAAGTCCTTGACTCTGTCCTGTTAGTTAGGAAAAATTGTTAAATATTCAGTACCAACTCAAATGATGCAGTGTGTTGTGCAATAATGGGCCATAAGCTTCCCACCTTGAAGAACCAAGGAGGTTAACAGGCGGTTCAAGCATACAATACACAATATTCTCACGCTGATCTAACGAGGCTGTCAATAATAATGATTATAACCTTCTCGGTATAAATAATGAGGTCAGATGTTTTTTAGATACATAACATTTAGGTTGAGCAATCCACTCAATGTTTACACCATGAAGCTTCTATCCTTCCTTCTGAGAGAAGTTAAGGCTGAAACTTGTATTTTGTGTTAAATGTTTATACATTCTGATCCTCGTAACTAAGACAATTTTTCCCTGGTTAGAGTGAATCTTTTTCTTTGTTAAAACACTTTGCTCACTTCGTAACTCCAGCTCAGTGAGTCACAAAGTTAAGACACTTCTTTCGGAATTAAAATTTAAAACGGTAAAGAATGTTCGGAACTTAGGACACGATGTAAGACTGTCTACCTTAGCTATACAGACTCTCGCTCGTACAAGCATTTGTAGATAGTAAATGTCTCGCGATATTTTTAATGGGATTTTGTATCTCATCGGCAAAAAATAGTCAATGAATTATTCCAAAATTTTCTAGATGAAGGCCATTTATTGTTGATGTATGGTTGTAAAGGGAAGACGGGCCTAGAGTAAGGTAATTGTGGATTTGGGGACAATCTTTTTTTGTCAAGTGCGTGTTTAGTTCTTTTTGGGGAGGCAAGAAGCAAAATATACAATGTTAGAATTATCAATAATTTATTTAAACAACTGCCAAGTCTTTGTCTCTATTATCATTGTTAAGGTCACCATAATTATTACTGACAGACGAGCGTTAAGTTGCGGCTAGAAACTTGTACGTTTGTATCGCTTACAAACAACTCCAGTTGCTTCGTAAGCTTCGACTCGACCGACATTTGGATCTCCACGACCCATCACAATTAGGGCTACCTTTGTAAGGAAATTCGTCTGCTAATGACGTTTACGGATGCCATGACTTCAATCTTCTGGACATACGGAAATTACGGAAATTTTATGTTTGGCTAATTTCTAGCCAGACAATGAATAAATATTTGTAAAAATAAATTAAAATGTGTTTTTATTTATACCCATATCAATTATAATGTGAAATAAAACTTTGTCAGTCTGTGACGTGTAAAGTAACCGAAATGGAGAAGCCAAACACAAAGAAGGTCCATTCTGTCCATGTACAGTACTGCACAGTTATTTCCTGATGCCTTATTCCCCTGAGCTTGAAAATCAAGTACAGTACTCCCTCGTTATCGACGGATTTTTTATCGACGGTTTCGATTATCGACGGATTATTTAGAGGTTAAGCGGGGTACTACTGTACACCAAAATAAAATAATAATAATAAAATATAATAATAAAATTTATAATACAGTAAAAGTCCAAAAATCCGGATGCCAAAAATCCGGACTAATTTTTTTTTTTTTTTTTTTTTTTTTTTTTAGCGGGCTTTTGTGTGTATGTGCGCATGCGTGAGCGCCACAGCTGCACAGCGACAACAAGCGACCAAGTGGTCTCCACTTTAAAACGAGCAATCAAACTGCGACAACATACCGTATATACTCCATTCAAGTATTTATTCAAGTCAATTAGGAGGGAATATTATTGTAATACAACAGTTTTTTAACTAAACCATTCGAAAAGCGATTACGGTAACATCTTTTGAACGAAAGAAATCGAAAGTCATTGTTTTCGTCACGATTTTATCCCACTTTCCACTGTAATACATACGTAATTTCAGCAAAAATATTACATTTCCGTGAATGTATTATATCAAGCACAGTATGAATAGAATATCATTGTAATATAACAGAATTTTAACCGAAAACTATTAAAAAAACGAGTAACATCTCAAGAACATCGGAAGCTTAGGTAAAGTCTTTTGTTTTCGTCATGTATTTTATCCTATTTTACATTGAAATACATCACGTTTCAGCAAAACTACTATTTATTTCCAAGAATATATTCATTCAGGCGCAGTTTAGGTAAAATATACGTGTGATGTAATAGTTTTTTAACTGAAAACGATTCGAAAAACACGTACCCTCTAGCCCTGTTCAAGGAGAGGACTGGAAGAAGCTGTTTGGTGCTGCAGACGATGACAAGGAAAATGAATTGGATGGATTTTAATGAAAATATTCACAAATATGGTATCGTAGTATTTATTCAAGTCAATTAGGATAGAATATTATTGTAATACAGTACAACAGTTTTTTAACTAAACCATTCGAAAAGTGATTACGGTAACATCTTTTGAACGAAAGGAAGCGCAAGTCATTGTTTTCGTCACGATTTGTTCCCACTTTCCACTGTAATACGGACGTCATTTTAGCAAAAATATTACATTTCCGTGAATGCATTATATCAAGCACAGTATGAATAGAACAATATTTTGAGTCCTACTCTTTCCATTTACAGATTACTGTACAAGCCCATAATAATGGCTCCTAAAGTAGATAAACTTCGTTGTGTGACGAGAAAGAAGAACACGTTGAAATAGAGTGTAAAGGAAACGCATTAATGCTTAAAGGTACATTTATTCAACATATGCTTATAATAGTTAGAAAAATTACGTAACCATCACGGTATCGACGGTTTCTTTATCGACGGCCATCTGCAGAACGTAACCCCCGTCGATAAAGAGGGAGCACTGTACTATCTTCAGATAACCTTCAGATTGTCGTTAAGCTAATATTTGATTGTTCAATATTTATAAGGAGAAAGGTTATCCATCAAATATTTACATATTTTCTTCTTTTCTTAGAACATGTACTTCTTGGTAGGGAGGAATAACTATCTCGGGTTTTGTATTATTGTGAAACCCTGCAATGGAACTACAATACTGAACTCTATTGTACCTCCACAGTAAAAGTGAATATTCAGTATAAAATACTTTGAAACGATCCTTTTCCTTACAGGAGATTTAGTGGTGCAGTCCAGCATTTTTGCTGTGTACTACATCCTTCTTCAGACCTTCTCTCATTCATTTTTTTTAATCTCCTTAATGGGATCCTCGCCTTAAGGAAGTACCCCGCATACATGGAGATATTCATATGCCCTATGATGAATGGCGGTCTTTAGACTGGTGCACGTTATCTGACGATATTAAATATACAAATTGCGATATTATAGATTTTTACACGAAACTCATAAACTTTGAGGATAATGCTTGCAAAAAAATTCCAAAACTTTTCAAAATTTGCTCTGCAGGTTCATCTAATACTGATAGGAGAGATAATTCTCTCCAACTAAATTTGATGACATCGAAGACCCACAATGGTCTAAAATTAAATTCTGTTTCAAGTCTCCTGTCCCTGTCTGAAAGTGTGAGAGCACAGGGTGGAAGCAAAAAATTTAACCAAGTCAAGAGTGTGTTAAATATTGTATCTGCTTAACATGGATTTCTTGGTGCTTGCTACCGCTAAGCGGGGCATCACCACGCAGAGTCAGTCCATTGTTTACATCCAGTGTGCGTGCATGCTTCTCGCCCCAGCAGTTGGATTTAACATTTACAAACATACAGCATACCCCACTGTATGTATATATATATATATAATATATATATATATATATATATATATATATATATATATATATATATATATATATATATATGCTGATAACCACCAGGAAAGAAGAAAACACGAAGTTCCCAAGCGCTTTCGTGTAATTCACATCTTCAGGGGTGAGTACAGACTAGATAGAGTAATGCAGAACAAGATGAATATATACAGAGGAGGGTGAGACCAGGTCCACAATGGTCAGGTAATGACCCTACTAATCTTTAAATGGCACACAACGGTTGGTGGTTGGGTCAGATGGGACAGTGACCCGCCCTCTCACCTGATCACAAATCTTCTTAATTACAAAGTTGTCCAGCTTGTACATGCCGTTACTCAAATTCATGTTGAATGCTTCGGTATGTTTAATAAGACTAGATTCTATGATGTTCCTACTATCAATTGAATTACATGGTAATATTGAGGAGGCATTATCCCAGTCAATGCAATGCTTGTTATCCCTCAAATGAACAAACAGAGCATTGGATTCCTGGCCTGCCCTGACACTGTATTTGTGTTGTTTAATTCTAGTTACAAGATCTTTACCTGTCTGGCCTAAGTAAAACATATTACATTCCTTGCAAGGAACTTTATAAATGCAACCAATTGTGTTGTTGGGGGAGTTCTTGATTAACATTTGTTTAACAGTGCATGAGTTTTTAAATGCCACATTGACGTTCCAAGATTTTAGCTGTGCCGGAATGTGTGAGAAATTTTTGTGAAATGGTAATATTAAGATATTCTTATGGTCATGGGTGGGCTTGGGATCAGTTCTATAAAAAGTTTTCTTAGTAATGTTTAAGCATTTGTCTATGAAAGATCTAGGGTATTTAAGGTTTGAGCCAATATTATATACATATTTGTATTCCTCATCGATGAATTCCGGACTGCAAATTCTCAAGGCACGTAAAAACATTGTTGTAAATACTGACTGTTTGACTTTATTATGGTGGGCAGAATAATAATGAATGTATGAACACACATTGGTTGGTTTTCTATAAATACTGAACTTAAAAGTGTTACCTATTCTGTGTATCAGACAGTCTAGGAATGGCAATTTACAGTCTTGCTCTAATTCCACAGTGAATTTGATCGAGGGGGCTAAGTTGTTAAGTTGTGGTAGGAAAACTTTTAGGTCCTCATTACATGGCCAGAGACATAATACATCATCAACTTAACAACTTAGCCCCCTCGATCAAATTCACTGTGGAATTAGAGCAAGACTGTAAATTGCCATTCCTAGACTGTCTGATACACAGAATAGGTAACACTTTTAAGTTCAGTATTTATAGAAAACCAACCAATGTGTGTTCATACATTCATTATTATTCTGCCCACCATAACAAAGTCAAACAGTCAGTATTTACAACAATGTTTTTACGTGCCTTGAGAATTTGCAGTCCGGAATTCATCGATGAGGAATACAAATATATATATAATATTGGCTCAAACCTTAAATACCCTAGATCTTTCATAGACAAATGCTTAAACATTACTAAGAAAACTTTTTATAGAACTGATCCCAAGCCCACCCATGACCATAAGAATATCTTAATATTACCATTTCACAAAAATTTCTCACACATTCCGGCACAGCTAAAATCTTGGAACGTCAATGTGGCATTTAAAAACTCATGCACTGTTAAACAAATGTTAATCAAGAACTCCCCCAACAACACAATTGGTTGCATTTATAAAGTTCCTTGCAAGGAATGTAATATGTTTTACTTAGGCCAGACAGGTAAAGATCTTGTAACTAGAATTAAACAACACAAATACAGTGTCAGGACAGGCCAGGAATCCAATGCTCTGTTTGTTCATTTGAGGGATAACAAGCATTGCATTGATTGGGATAATGCCTGCTCAATATTACCATGTAATTCAATTGATAGTAGGAACATCATAGAATCTAGTCTTATTAAACATACCGAAGCATTCAACATGAATTTGAGTAACGGCATGTACAAGCTGGACAACTTTGTAATTAAGAAGATTTGTGATCAGGTGAGAGGGCGGGTCACTGTCCCATCTGACCCAACCACCAACCGTTGTGTGCCATTTAAAGATTAGTAGGGTCATTACCTGACCATTGTGGACCTGGTCTCACCCTCCTCTGTATATATTCATCTTGTTCTGCATTACTCTATCTAGTCTGTACTCACCCCTGAAGATGTGAATTACACGAAAGCGCTTGGGAACTTCGTGTTTTCTTCTTTCCTGGTGGTTATCAGCATATACCTAGATCACGCGCACCTACAGTGATTTACTTGCATATATATATATATATATATATATATATACAGTTGTACCCCACTTAACGCGGTCAATAGATCCCAGAGGGTCCCGTGTTAAGTGAAATCCGCGTTAAGTGAACAACAGAACATATGGGATTAATTCCAATAGAAACCGGCCCGACCCCCAAACTCCACTTTTTGAAGACACATAACTATGTTCTAGTAAAAATAACATCTTAATTTTATGATGGTACATGCACACAATTAATACTTACGAGAAATAGAGAAATACAGTCGCCAAGTTAATGTCCATTCAAATAATGGACTCAACTCCCTCCCCCTCTATGCAAGTCGTAGAGGAGAATGGGGAAGGAATGAATGAACTGTGGACGGTAGATGGGCTGCCTAGGGAGCAAGTAGGCATGATATGTGTTCGAGAGATGCAGAGATGGTTGGCGGGAGAGCTGCCGGAGGACGAGGTACAGGTAGAGCTTCAAAATGATGACTTCCGCAGGTTGTACCGAGCGAGGCATTCCCTGATTGTAAGAGAAGGGGTTGCCTGGCATAGGGGACCAGAAGGAAAGAATCTATGGAGGGAGGTACCAGCATTACCACCAAAGATGCAGGAGGTGTAACGACCACGGTCTTACACGTCAGTTAGCTCCAAAGTCAAATGATTCATATTACGCTCAATAGCCCACAAAACATGTAACTCGGCTTTCGTTTGAGTCCTCCATCTGAGGAGTCCGTTTTCTCATCACTTCAAGACACCTCAGTCCTCCGTTATCCCATTTTCTCTGACTTACTGAAACCAACCTTTCTATAAAATGAATTTGAGTGTGAGAGAGAACACCCTTGTTTTGAGTCAACTTAGATATGTCTGTTTACAGTTGGAACATTCAAGATCCATTGTGAGTGGGGTAGAACGCTTCAACTGTCCTTATCATTAGTAGAACATTTCAATAAGTGAGTGTTGAGTATGCCAGCTAGAGTGGCGTATTTTATGTCGTCCGTCGGAGTATCCATGAGTTTCTGATCGCGCCTGAAGTTATATCATTTTGTCGCCCTGACATCAGAGAAGCTGATGCTTATAATTTAGTTAGTGTCAGTTGTCTATTTAAGAAAGTCATTAATCTCCTGAACTATTCTGTCAACTGGTATAATCTCCAAGATCTAGCGCCTCCCCGTGAATAGCTCCTTGTTCGCCTCAGGCCTGAGCTTGCAGAATTAATGTTATTGACGTGTATATTCCACCTTTTCCTGGCAAGCTCAACCTCTGATTAGATTATATGAATAGACATAGGAAATTACCCTGATCAAGAACACCGGAGTTCATAACCAAGTATACAGTGATCCAAAATGATAGAGAAGTTATGTTGTTGGTAAGATCGACCCTTTTGGTATGAATACGGAGGCCCAAGCTGCCCCGCGGGTGCACGTATATACATCTGCATGAGGGAGAATCACGCATTCGTGACTCTTCCTCAACGTCTCTCCAGGTATGTTAATGTGTGTTCCCCGCCGCCTATTAATTCAGTTTAACTTAGTCAATTTTGGTGAATATCAGTGCTCATGTGTTAACATAGTAACGTAGAGATTTAGATATCGTCTGAACTGTTGCCAGGCGTACCGTATATCACGGCCTATAAGGTGGCGGGGTGCATAAGACGCCCCCCCCAAATTTCCATTTAAAAAGTAGCTTTTGAGCTCTATTTGCTGTATAAGACCAGTACCCCAAATGTGACACTTACCCACTGACTCAGTAGTCCTTTACCAACCATCCTTGATTTTTTAAAATAAGGCCAATTCACTTCAAGTAATGTCATCAAATTATACCCGTTGGTGTAGTGTAAACACTAGTGACGTCACTGAAGCGTCTGCTATTTACCGATAACTGGAACTAATGTTGGTATCGAGTAAAATTTTTCCATTTACTTGAAATGGATTTACCGATTTATTTGTTTATTTATTTATTTATTTATAATATACTGTAACATATTAAACACACTGCAAGTATTTTCTTTCATTTATACGCTTGCTTCACACGAGACGATCGGTGGTGGGAGTGTTCCCTCGTCTCGGTGGTGTGGCTGTGTTCCGACTATTTATACAACAGGTGGTTCAACAGCAACCACCGTATTCTAATTGTGGTGTTTCATTAGGATTTGAGTGAAAAAGGTTACCGGTATGTTCTTACTACATACATTTATTACACAAATATATATACCGTATATCACGGCCTATAAGGCGGCGGGGTGCATAAGACGCCCCCCCCCCCCCAAATTTCCATTTAAAAAGTAGCTTTTGAGCTCTATTTGCTGTATAAGACCAGTACCCCAAATGTGACACTTACCCACTGACTCAGTAGTCCTTTACCAACCATCCTTGATTTTTTAAAATAAGGCCAATTCACTTCAAGTAATGTCATCAAATTATACCCGCTGGTGTAGTGTAAACACTAGTGACGTCACTGAAGCGTCTGCTATTTACCGATAACTGGAACTAATGTCGGTGTCGAGTAAAATTTTTCCATTTACTTGAAATGGATTTACCGATTTATTTGTTTATTTATTTATTTATAATATACTGTAACATATTAAACACACTGCAAGTATTTTCTTTCATTTATACGCTTGCTTCACACGAGACGATCGGTGGTGGGAGTGTTCCCTCGTCTCGGTGGTGTGGCTGTGTTCCGACTATTTATACAACAGGTGGTTCAACAGCAACCACCGTATTCTAATTGTGGTGTTTCATTAGGATTTGAGTGAAAAAGGTTACCGGTATGAACTTACTACATACATTTATTACACAAATATATATATACATATATATATATATATATATATATATATATATATATATATATATATATATATATATATATATATATATATATATATACAAAAAATGAATGTTCAATGAATTATTTATGGTGCATTTGGGTACTGGCCACTTCAGACGGGCTATAAATAGCCTTGTTATCTCCCCTCCATGTCACCCTGAGCCAGAGGGACGCGTCTTGGTAAATAACATGTTTGCTTATTTTCCATTTACTTGAAATAAATTTACCGAATTATTTGTTTATTTATTTATTTATAATATACTGTAATATATTAAACACACTGTAATTATTTTCTTTAATTTATAAAAATAGCCCATCTCCCCCTCTTACAGCTGCCAATGGGAAGCGTGTTGGTAATTAAATTTGCTGTTTATTTTCAGTTTGTCTAATTTATCATGTATCAAATTAATATTACTAGAAATTGTGTAGGTAGTAGGCAGCTACCAAACAGGGAGGTACTACCGCCTGGGAAGATATTGGAAGCATAATGTGTTGTTTAATGATAGACCCTGCTGCCATATGGCATCACGAAAATTATGACCAAGTCCCAGGTTGCTGACCTGACTTTCTGCCTCATTTACACAATTGCAGTCTCAATTGTTCCTCTTACTTTGACAACACAACATACATACAGTATATTATTTCTCAGTTTTGATCTTTTTTTTTAATTTTTGTATTTATTTATAGTTAGTTACTTAAAATAAGGCCAATTCACTTCAAGTAATGGCATCAAATGTTACCAGCTGGTGTAGTGTAAACACTAGTGACGTCACTTGAGCGTCTGTAATTAACCGTCGATAGTTTCAAGAATTAATGCACTCATTTACTGAATATTCTTTGTAAAAAAATAAAATTTAAATCAATTATTTATAGGAGATAAATATTATTATGAGTAAATATACCAATACCGGTATGCATTACTGACCACCTCCACGGCTAAAAATAGCCCAATCTCGCGGTCACTTTCCCTTTCTTGTCTCCTCACTGGCAAATGGGGGGGGTGTGTGATGATAGCTGTGTTTATTACAGGGGTATAAATCTCTTTTACGGTATGTTAGACAGGTTTATAATACATTTTTATTATTTTAATATACCGGTAATCTTAATTTGAATCCAGCTTGCCAAACGTAAGTTTCAGTATAAAATAATTAGTGGTAAGACCTTGTGAGTGGCTTACGATGTTTTCATCACCACTCTTGACACACTAAACCACAATATTTAAGAGGTAATAATTTTAAACTTGGTGGTTTAGATGACCCCCTAACTTTGGGCAGATTTTTTTAATGTTCAAATTTCGTCTTATAGGCCGTGATATTCGGTATGTTTTGTATAGTTGAAGTTAGACCTTTACGCATTCGTGACTCTTCCTCAACGTCTCTCCAGTGTGTTGAACTGAATACTCATCGGCTAACGTGGGTCGGTAACCAGGTTGGACGATGCCGTTAATTCGACAGGATTAAACTGGAAAGTCCGTTTCCTGCAAATCAGGCACCAGCTCCCCGGGGCGTGTGTCGGTCTACAACCGACCCCTAACAGCGATCTTCTTTTGTTGTAGAGACCAGCGTTACCCTGGGGCACTCCTCACAGTTACATGGGCCTAAGTATTATTGTATCTTGTTTGGGGGATAACTAGCCAAAATATAGTATCCCAGGTTAAGTATTGAACCACTGAATGAGAGTTAAAAGTGCCATGTTGTTCCTTGGGAATTAAGAGAAAGTATTGTATGTTGCGATAATTGTGGAGTTGTCCAGTGTGTTATGTATTCATCGGTAGTGACCATGAAATGATAATCTGAGAGTATAACGATATAACCAAGAAGTGAAGAGTTAATTTGCTACTTGGCAAGGTAAGACCTGAGGGTCCAGTGATATCTGGTGTATACCCAGTACTGAATACCATTTGGCAGAGTGATAATACCACAATTGTCGATTGAAGTAATAAGTACAGTAATACCCCGCTTAACGCGGTTTCGCTTAGCGCGATTTACTGTATACGTGGTGCCTCGCCAGAGCCGAACTTTCACTTAACGCGGGTTTTTTCCACGTATACGTGGCGAGCGTCCGTCTCGAGACGCTATTTTTAGATTCGCCCCACCCGCCTGCTCCCGCCTCCTCCCTCCGCTTGGGCAAGCCGCGCTGTAAGGTTGCGCAGTGCATGTCTCTGTTGCATTATCACTGACGTCATATGCCGTATCGGACTGTGATTGGCCATGCATCCCTACCCCCCCCCTCTGCTGCTAGCTGTAATTGGCTTAAAGTATTATGACGTGTCCACCCGGGGAGGGAGGGAGGAAAGACGACGCTTCACCTAGCCGCGGCAGTTTCATCCCTCCAGGCCACTCCGTGTATACGTGAATTCATTGTTCTGTGAAATGGCTTCTGCCGGATCACCACCGCCACCAGAGAGAGACCTTTCCTTACCTGGACCCAGCCGCCCTAAGCCCACGAAGACACGCCGTGGTCTAAGCTACGAAGTGAAGTACCAGATCATTCAAGATTTGGAGAAAGGAACACGGCAAGTTGATTTCGCGCGCCAGCATGGCGTCAACGAATCTACGATTCGCACTATCAAGAAGGATGCAGCCAAGATCAAAGAGCACATGAAAATCACAAAGTCTGCAGGTGCTTCAACGATCAAGTATTGCCAGAACAGGGTGCTGGCAAAAGTGGAAAATTTGCTGGTGAGTTATTTGATTCGTCAGGCGCGACGCAACATGGCGGTGGGCAAGCGCTCAGTGCAGGAGTACACATTTGAACTATACGCAGCAGTGTCACGTAAGCTGGGAAATGCAGAGCCCAAACCCTTCAATGCTTCCTCTGGTTGGCTGCATAGGTTTAAGAAGAGGAACAAGATCACCAACATCAACATTGGTGGTGAGGAAGCAAGTGCTGACCGTGTGGCGGCTAGAGATTTTCCTCCGTTCTTACGTGAGATTATGGAGGAAGAATAGTACACCGACGACCAGGTGTTTAACATGGACGAATCTGGTCTTTTCTGGAAAAAGCTACCTTCCAAGACCTTCATTGTAAAGAATGCCAGCAAGATTCGGGGCCGGAAGATGCAGAAGGAACGCATCACCGTCCTGTTTACCACCAATGCCTCCGGTACCTGTAAACCAAAGTTATCGGTGATTAACACAGCCCGCAAGCTGCACGCCTACAAGAATATGGACATGAACAAGCTTAATGTCCACTGGCTAACCGCACGTAAGGCGTGGATGTCCTCTTCTCTGTCCCTCTTCTGGTTTGACGACTGTTTTGTTCCCGACGTGAAGAAATTATGCGAGCAACAGAATGTTCCATTCAACATTTTGTTGCTCCTTGACAACGCACCTGGACACTCGCCCCTACTTATGGATCGTCACCCCAACGTAAAAGTGGTCTTCCTTCCTCCCAACACTACGTCATTAATCCAGCCCATGGACCAGGAGTTGATCTGCAATGTGAAAGCTGCGTACTCTGCAAAGAAGTTCAAGCTCCTGAATGATTCTACCAACACCAAGGATGAGTTGCGTAAGCTGGGTGACACCGACAGCGAGAGTAAAAGCGACGAGGTCAAGGAACAAGAGGTGGCGACTCAAGAAGTTCTCGTCAAACAATTTTGGAAGAAGTTTAACGTCAAACAAGCTGTAGACTTCTTGGTGGAGGCATTGGATCAGTTGTCTATTGCTACGATTTGTCACGCATGGAGACATGTGTTGCGTGGCATACCAGGTGAGAGGAGGAGAGAACCTGTGACTGGTGAGGTTCAGACTGTTGCAGTAGCAGTGGACCTTGCCAGAGAAGCTGCGCTCAATATTACAGCTGAAGGCTTCTCCGAGACCACCAACGAAGACATCCCGGAGGTGATCAGAGATCCTGAAGTGACTGCCGACAAGATGTTGGAAGAAGATCACGTCAGTGAAGAGGAGGAAGAAGGTGCGTCATTCTCCGAAGAACACAGTTTAAGTCATAGTGATATTAGGGTGCCATGGAGTGTGCAGAGAAAATGAAGTCCTTCCTTTCCCGCGACAATAACGATGAACCGCTATGAAGTCTTCCATACCCGGCTGGTGCAGGCTATGGAGCCGTACATCAAGGTGTATCAAGACAACATAAACACCAGCCGTCAAAAAAGCATAACCGAGTTCTTCGCCCGCAACCCACCACAGCCAGCCCAAGCCAGTGATAGTGACAGAGGTAGAGACAGTGAAGATGACTTTGAGGGATTTGTCAGGGAGGCCATAACAAGTGTGGGTGACAGTGATGGTGACTCACCTGAGGGCCAGTAGTCTGCCCTCTGCCTCGGAACCAGCCTCCATCCCCGTACGCCGACCCATCTCTTCTACTAACGTAAGTGCTCAACATAACTTTTAGTTTTCCTAACTTAACCTTTATTTTTCCTAACCTAACCTCTTCTATATTACTTGTTTTTTCATACCATCATAAAGTTAAGATAAAATTTTTACTACAACATAGTTATGTGTTGTCAAAAAGTGGAGTTTGGGGGTCGGGCCAGTTTCTATTGGAATTAATCCCATATGTTCTGTTGTTCACTTAGCGCAGTTTTCACTTAACACGGTACCCTGTGGGTTTTATTGACCGCGTTAAGCAGGGTACTACTGTATTTGGAGGTATTTAATGAGGTAATAAGTTCTTGAAGTGTTTGATGACTTAATAAATAAATTGCAGTTCTGTTTTGTCTGAGTGAATCTAAGATGCATCTTATCCAATCACTGTGTTAATAAATATTGAATTAGTAATCTACGAGTATTACCACTCTATCCTTTCCCACATTGGTTCTCAGAAAATAACTAACTCACGTGCCTAGAAGCTCGCTACCTAACAGTTAACTAAGATATGTTATATTCTAGAAAAATCCTGGGTGGTGGCAGGTCTACCGGTGTAAGTATAATAAGTGTGGTAATAAGAAAGACATGGTTTCCCAGGTTAATCCAAGGTTTAGAATATAACTAGAACCAAATTTATGGAAGTGATTATAATATATGAAAGAAAATGAAAAGAAAGAACATTGACTTGGAAAATATAAGCAGAGAAGCATAAGAGTTACTTATATAAGAATATATAAGAATATAAGGTATATAGAGATAAAGAACATATTAGGATATAAGCAAGAATATATAGGAATAAGTATATATGTAAAGAATTGAAGAAGGATAACTATATAAAACAGGACACTCATTGGAAAGAATGCTACAACGAACATAGAAGTATATGAATAAATAAGAAGACTAACAGAAAAATAATATCTGGATGGTAAATTATAAAAAGAGAAAACTCGGCCCGTTACAGAGCCTTGATTAGAGTCTGTCACGATGAGTTTGGGCACCAGGGGCGGGATCGTACTCTGTCGCTGCTGCAGGAGCGAGGTTTCTGGCTAGGCATGGGAGCGACTGTGCGAGACTACATAGCCAGCTGTGAAAGGTGTAGATTGGCAAAAGATGAAGTTCCAAAGCCCCAGCCGCATCTAGGAACAATTGAAGCTACCTGGGGTACCGGTGGGTAGAGCGGTACCCCTCTTGCCTCACAAGCAAGATGTCACGGGTTCGATTCCGGGCTGGTGGAAAGTTGTTCGGACATACTTCCCAGCCTCCCTTGGTCCCTGTTCACCTAGCAGCAAAGTAGGTACCTGCTGTAAATCGAAAGTTGTGAATTCGTATTCAGGGACAAGTTGTTGGAGCTTCCAATAACTTGCTTAGACATAAACCATTGACTCTTTAGGCTTCTACGCCCATGACTCTTCAGGCTTCTATGCCCTTAACTCACGAGACATGAAGGCAAGCATGAACTTAGCATGCTTCCCCGTTGGGCGCTGTAAATGCTTCTGCGCTTCACCTTACACAAGGATGTAGGGGGTGCCCAATAAAAAAAAATATTTATAAAAAAAAAAAAAAAAAATTGAAGCTACCAAACCACTAGAGATGCTGGCCGCAGATTTCACCAGCTTGACAAGTTGCAAGGAATGGAGAATGCTATGATAATGATTGACATATAGTCAATACACTTGGGCCTTTCCCACCAAAGACCAGAAAGCCTCGACGATTGCAAAGATCCTGGTGAATCAAATCTTCCTGGCCGGGGGTGCCCCTAAGTGGTTGCTGACTGACCAGGGCAGAAATTTTGGCAGTGCACTGGTCATACAAATTTGTGCTACATATAGTGTGAAGAAGATCAGGACGTCGGCATACCACCCGCAGGGAAATGGTATGGTGGAACGGTTCAATAGAACCCTGCATCGTCTGCTAGCCACCCTAGAGGAGGAGGAGAAGAATAAGTGGCCCGAGCATCTGCAGGCAGTGGTGTCACAATACAATGCGACCCCGCACGCCACAACGAGGTTTTCCCCATTCCTGCTGTTTTATGGGAGAGAACCAAAACTGCCGTTCGACCATAGGCCGAAGGTAGACCTAAAGCCGGTAGATGAGTGGGTGATGGTGATCAGAGATCGGGAATGGAGGTTGCAGGAGGCTGTGGAGATCAATGTGCGGAGACACAAGGAAATAAACCGAAGGAAATGAGAAGAGAAAGCCCACAAGATTATAACTGGGAAGTAGGCCAGGAGGTCTTGTTGAGGAACAACGCAAAAATAGGCCGGTGTAAGCTCCAAATCCATGGTTTGACACGAGGTCCTCAATTCCAGGCCAGGCTTATGCGGCATCAAGCCGAGTGGGGAAGAAAACCTGGCTGCGAGAGTAGAAAACCGGAGCAACTTAAAGGCTGCTCCACCCCAAAGGCACACAGGAGACCCGATGGTGGATGAACCCGAAAGTGAAGACGAAGGGACCCACCACAGATGAGAAGTAGACAGGCTGACAAGGATGAAGCTAGCAAGTATAGCAAGGACTAGAAATAGGTGAGTTTTGGAGGAGTCGTGAGTAGGGCAGAGAAAATAGGAGAGATGGCTATGTCAGGAATGTGCGTTAGGTTGTGGTTGTGATGTCAAGAGCTGGGTTATGCGTATGGTTGTCAGGGCCGGATTCATTTGGATTATTTTTATTTTCATTCTTTAAAATTCATGTTTATCTATTCCATCACATAAAACTGTTCAGCAAGAAGCGTGATAGAAATTAGGCTAGCTACTCCTTGAAATTCATGAATTCCTGGTTTTCCTGTGAACGGTATATTTTTAATATTTTTTATATAACTGCATATGGCTTCAAAATTCTCCAAAGAAGTATTCAAATTTCAAAATTTTCCCGGGGGGCTTACAGCGCCCCCCGGAACTCCCAGATATTTAGGCTAGCTTCACTCACCACCCCACCCTCTTGGGTAGTTAAAATGAGGGGGGCCTCCACAAAGAGGCTGCCCATGGGCCTCCACAGGTCTAAATCCGGCACTGATAGTTGTAATGGCCAAGGCCCCACTAATATGGACTGGTGCATTGTCAGAGGGTTGGTCTGCTGGCAAGAGGGTCGGAAGCGTGGAATGAGTCGATCGTTGTAGTGTTCGGAGCTGAAGACGTGAGAGTGCTTGATTTGAGTCGGTAGTGTTTTTGACACTGGTTCTCTAAGTTCAAGGACTAGGCAAAAGGGGAGAGTGCTTGATTGGAGGCAGTTTTATTTTTGACACTAGTTCTCTAGTTCAAGGACTAGGCAGAAAGCGAAGTTTGCTGGCTTGTGAGTTGGAATCATGCAGGATTTGAAGGTGGCTCTATGTTGTTCTTTCAGTACATGAGGACAATGCTGTCTTCTTTTAGGGGGGGTCGATTGTCAGAGGAGGAAAAGAAAAACTAGCATCATCAGGGGTGCCAGAAGTTGGGGGACGGAAATGCTGCTGAAGTGTGTCGCAGGTGTGAGATGCAGTTAATAGATCAGGTCTCCTCTAGGGGGTCGTATGTATACTTTTTTTTTCTCTCAGCACATGATGACAGTGCTGTCTTTTTTGGGGGGGAGGGGTCGATTGTAATATTCAGACATTTTAATGTGATATTTAGAGACGTTAGAACAAAAATGACCTATCTGCCGAACAGGGAAACATAAGTAGGCCAGGCTGAAACACTCATGCCTCGTGGCGAGTTAAACCAAAGCCTTCAAGCAATGCCCTCAGTCAGGGGATGGAAGCATTTTGAACTAGGCCTATAGAAATTTAAATGTACTTTATCGAATTAATGTAGACACGATTCATGAAGTTAAGGGACAATTATAAAATTTAAAGTTATTGTGGATAGGTTTCCAGTTCTAAATATGTTACGTGTGTCCCAAAGAAACTATTAGAAATACGCGAAAGATGACGTCATGGGGGGGCAGGCGAGCGCCCTGAGGGATGCAGGCGTTGACCGGGCCTCAGTAGTTCACGGTCATTGACCGAAACGGACGTCTAACTACACTTTCCGCCAAGGAAAGCGACCACGTGGCCTTGTTCCTTCCCACGCGTTCATCCATGTTGGTGGTGATAGAGGGTGTGTGTTGGTGATGTTGGAGGGTGTGTGTTGGTGTTGTTGGAGGGTGTGTATTGGTGGTGTTGGAGGGAGTATTGGAGGGTGTGTGTTGGATGGTGTTGGAGGTTGCATGTTGGTGGTGTTGGAGGGTGTGTGTTGGTGGTGTTGGAGGGTGTGTGTTGGTGGTGTTGGAGGGTATGTGTTGATGGTGTTGGAGGGTGTGTGTTGGTGGTGTTGGAGGGTGTGTTGGAGGGTGTGTGTTGGTGGTGTTGGAGGGTGTGTGTTGGTGTTGTTGGAGGGTGTGTGTTGGTGGTGTTGGAGGGTGTGTGTTGGTGGTGTTGGAGGGTGTGTGTTGGTGGTGTTGGAGGGTGTGTGTTGGTGGTGTTGGAGGGTGTGTTGGTGGTGTTGGAGGGTGTGTGTTGGTGGTGTTGGAGGGTATGTGTTGGTGGTGTTGGAGGGTGTGTGTTGGTGGTGTTGGAGGGTGTGTGTTGGTGGTGTTGGATGGTGTGTGTTGCTGGTGTTAGAGGGTGTGTGTTGGTGGTGTTGGAGGGTATGTGTTGGTGGTGTTGGAGGGTGTGTGTTGGTGGTGTTGGAGGGTGTGTGTTGGTGGTGTTGGAGGGTGTGTGTTGCTGGTGTTGGTAGTGTTGGTGGCATTGGAGGGTGTGTGTTGGGGGTGTGTGTATGTGATGTTGAGGTGTGTTCCACACACACATTACAATGATTTTGACACCACCGATATCCAGCTGTCACTATCACAAGTTGTGAACTTTCCCACACACGGTCAAAATACCCTTGACCTTATCTTAACCGACTTAGCGGACCAGTACCAACCACCTCAACTAATGCCTCCTATTGGGTGTAGCACACACCTATCAGTGCTCTGGTCCCCAGCGGCCACTCCCACTCAAGTACAGAGACCCTACATCAAGACCTACAGGCCAATTACTGACTCTGCAGTGCATCTCTTCGGGCAGTGGATAGTTCATCATCCCTGGACTGAAGTACTTAGTGTGGATGATGTGGACACCAAGTGGATAAATTATACCAACACCACCACGGAAGCTCACCACCACTTCTTCCCCGAGAAGTCCGTCAGACCTCACCAAGCTGATTTGCCATGGATCACACCTCGGATCAAAAGACAAATGCAACAGAGAGACAGTGCCTTTTATCTCAATGACCACAACTGCTACAGGTCCCTTCGCAGCCGAGTCATCCGCGAAATACGAACTGCAAAGAAGTCTCACTACCCAACCAAATTGCAACACCTAAAGCAGACCAACATCAGTCAGTGGTATGGTAAGCTTAAAGAACTCTGTGGACTAAACAATAAGACACACACCCCTCCCATTCCTTAGCCATCTCACTAATGTTGACGCAGCTAAGCAATCAAATAACCATTTCGCTACTATATGCCAGACACTATCCCGGCTTGACACAACCACTCTCCCTGCTTACCTACCAGTCCCCTTTCCCACTTATTTAGTAGAAGGATTTGAAGTTGCAAAACGTCTGGACAAACTGAAGTTAAATCGCTCCACCACTCCCATTGACTTACCAATGAAGGAGTTCTCCCCGGAGCTTGCTAAACCCCTCTGCTCTATCATCAATGCTTCCCTCAGTCAAGCCATACGCTCAGCTGACTGGAAGACTTCATATGTGTCACCAGTACCCAAGTTGACCAGCCCACAATCCTTAAATCAACTACGATCCATTGTAATCACCCCAATACCCAGCTTAATCTGTGAAAGTTTTGTGTTTGACTGGGCCTATGCTGATATTGCAGGTGCAGTAGATCCTCATTAATTTGGTAATATGAAAACTTACTCCACCACTTACTGTCTTATCAGCTTTCTCGAAGACATATACCGTCATCTGGAGAAACAAAAAATGTCTGTAGCTGTCGCCTTCATTGACTTCACCAAGGCATTCGACCTAGTCGACCACAATTTAATCATCAACAAAGCTATCGACCTCGGGTTTCGAAGAAGTCTTATACCATGGCTTACAGACTTCCTCAGTAACCGAGCCAAACTGTACGCTTCCGAGGCTGTCTCCACCTTTCAGTCACTCACCTGTGGCATCCCCCAAGGCACCACTATACTTCCTTATGCTTATCAATGATGCCCTAAGAGAAACCCCTGCTCGCTGGAAATATGTCGACGACTCCACCATTGGGATCAGTGTCAGCAATTGTGCTCCCAACTACACCGCCCTTCAGGATTTATTGAACAGTCTCCTAAACTGGACCACCAACAACCATACCAAGACCATGGTTATGCACACCAACCTCTCCTCTGATGTTGTTCCACCCCCTTCCATTACTTTAGGTCCCAACACACTCCAGGTTGTAGATTCCACTATGCTCCTCGATGTTACTATAGACAACAAACTAAATTGGAAAACACACGTCAGTGAAGTTGTCAAATCCTCCAGTTTCCATCTCCACCTCCTCTGCCGCCTCAAGTTTCTCAGAGTTTCTGCGCCCAAGCTCCTCAGTGTTTACTCAACATTCATACTTTCCAAGCTCACCTATGCCTCCCCTACCTGGTCTTCCTCCCTAAATGCCACACAATGTAAACACCTACAAAAAGTGCATAAGAGGGCATGCAAGATTATTCTCTCCCCTTCCTACTGTCATGGTCACATTGACTGCTAGTCTGTTGTAAAACTGAGGATTCTTATTATACTTCACGCCCACAAAACATGAATGGGTGACTGGTTAGTTATCCCACGGAAGAACGAGTTTTTCCCTCTCGATGTTTACACCAAGGATCCCTCTCTAAGTCCCTCCCATGTTGAAGACAGTCGTCAATACGTTTATTCCACTTTCTCCTGGCAAGCTCAACCTTAAATTAGTTTATGTAAATCAACTTTAGTAATTCACCAGACCTTTGTCAACTGAGGGTCATTTTTGAATGTGTAGCAGTTGGTTTGTTTGTGATTTTTGTCATTGCGTGAGATAGCCACGTCTGGAAACTCACGGGTATATAAACCTGGGCGGGATGGAGAATCAAGCCTCCCTCCTGACGTCTACAAAATTGTTCACAGATCCAGTGTGTGGGTTATTTGAACACCCCACCAGTTGCCCGGAGTCGGTGGACACCTAGCAGTGAGCTATAATGGATGATGTAGCTGATTTGGCATGATTAATTTGCTCCAGTCTACATTCTGGGAAGTAGGCCCCACAGACTGTCACCACGTGTTGGCCTACCACCGGTCATAACAGCCATCATCAGTTGTTGAGTGTTCTACCCTGGGACACTCATGGAAGTTATATGGTCCACAGTGTTTGTTGTATTTGATTGGGGATAATTCTGTTAATATAATTATCCCATGTTGGGTAGTGAACCCCTGTGTAATTTGTTGGTGTCAGTATTAACATGTTGTGTGTTGTGAGTGCATCTCATATGTAATTTTGTCTTATAACTGAATGTAATGAAATGTACCTAGTCATGTTGTAAGAAGTAAAAGTATCTAAGTGGATTTAAGAGAAACCAAGGAATTGGTCCTTGTAATGTAATGTAATGTACCAAGAGTAAGGTTGTGAGAAGTAACAGTGAAGTGGATTCCTCCCCTACAAACGCTGTTTGTCGCTGAGTAGCCGACCCCGTGAATTCCCCAGTGCATGCCTCGTGGTCTAGGTCAACCAGCGCCGCCTTACATGACGGAGGTCAACTGTTAAGCCACACCTACCTCCGCTATATAAGACCTGACCTTGTGGTGACCTACTTCTCTTACTACCTACAGCCAGTCTTCAAGTAACACCACCTCCTCCGCTCCTGCCTGGCGGCCCTCGCTCCCGCCAGCGAGCATGGCGACCCACAAGCTGGTCCTCCTCTGAGCACCCTCACCAACCAGCTCTCTCTACATCACGCTTGTAACCACGCTGCTACTTCCCAGCACCAAGCTGCACTGTACATCCAAGACAATATGTATAGAGAGAGCACACTGTGAGTTTCCTTTCCCATCCTGAGTGTGAACCCAACATCTCAAAACCCCACAACAGTACAGTATCTGAGTGAGTTGCAGTTGAGTTAAGCTGAGTAGTTGCACCTTGGAGTTGTATGTTAATGATATCTTTTTCCCTATTTTGATTTCATATTAATAAAGCTTTTCTTACGAGTATATTAGGGGTATTCATTTTCCCGCAGTATTTCACCTTTATTTCCATCCAAGTGACTTGATATCAGAATTACAATACCCATGTGCCGGCCCTCGGCATGCTACCAAAGAACTGAGGTTATGTAGTAACCATGAACTGAATATGTAGACAGAGTATGAGTAAGATAAGGGTGGTCTCAGTGGTTCAACAGAAGTAGTAGTGTGCCCCCGCTCTTACAAGGGTGGCAGTTGACTTATCCCCCCCCCCCACCTTACAATGGTGGCAGCTCTTGAGTACTCTCCCCCCCCTTTACACTACTCCACATATCAAGAAGCGCTCAACACACTGACCCTCTCGGCTTTCACTGACCATCACCACGACCTCATCTGCAAATTTGGTGAGAAGCTTCTGCACCATCCTCGACACCGGCCCCAACTACCACAACCGTATCCATCCCATATGAGCACGAACTGATCGCTATAAGAACAGCCCAGTTCCAACCATTGTAAAAATTATAAATAACTTGTAATCAACCAGTGTATTCACTCCCAGTCAATCTTACTTTTTGCACTGTCACTATGTTGAAATTCCCTGTACAATAGTTTGAGCTTCTCTCCACCTAGTTATTATATATCATATTTGTATCAATTATGTTACTTGTACTTATATTATTTGTAAATCAATTACCCATTCCCTAATTATGTAACTGTATACTTTCAGCCTTCCGGCTGCCATGATCTTTCAATAAACCGTTAATTACTATTATCATTATTATTCACACACACAGGAATTATGACAACAAGCATCCAGTGAGGGTCTTGTTGTGTGATTGCCTGGAGGCGAGATAAACATCAGCTGTTGAGGAGCTTATCGCTCGGCAACACTGGTGCATGTTACCACTCCTTTCCATTCCATCTCTAATCACCCACAACTTTCTGCTTTCTTGCTCCACATTTTAAAATGTTATATAATGCAAAGTTGAAGTGATACAACTTTGCTCATTTATACGTACACTTATCAGAGTCTTCCTAAAAAATACTTTAGCTTTGTCTTTATTCAAGACATCTTCAGGTCATGAGACTCACTAATCCCCCACCCAAGAAAGGATGACCTGACATTCCATCCCTGTAGATTCAGTTGCCTCTGAACATGTTTTGAATAAAGACGAAAGCTAAGGTGGTCCAGTGTACACAGGGGGCCTCCTAAGTTCGCAGATTTTTATTTCATAGTCCTCTATTATTCACGGATGACAGCCTGGATGTACCCAAGAATGTCTGTAGGCAGCTTTAAAGTTTCCGTCATTTTTGTGGCTGGGACAGGGAGCCATTTTTTCTAGAGACAGTAAATTCCTTTACCTGTATTGTAAATATGTGTGTGCGCGTGGAGATACACACACATAAAACGCATACAAATAAATAATACTGTAATTGGAAAATCCTCTCACAAATAATTAGAAACAAATTTATTAAAAATGTGAGTCTACCCTCAAGTCCATGCTTTATTACTTTACTATTAAAGCACGGACTTGAGGGTAGACTGTGATACTGTGCGTGCAACGGAATAGCTAAATTTGCAAAAAAGGATATTTTGTGTTAGGCTCACTACTAATTTTTTTCTTCAATTTCGAGTAATCTGCACCTAAACCTATTTTCTCCATAAGCCCTGTTATTTCTATTGCGAGAATTTCTACAACGCGAGGTTTTACAGGAACATAACTATCGCCTTGTAGCAGAACTGACTTTACAATTATTAGTCATTAAAAATTTAGTTAACATATTGATAATATATGCAGTACAGGGAACTAGTTTTTTGTGCGCCCATCAGCCGCTTGACTTAGCCACCAGGCGTCAGTGGCTTTGTTGACAGTGGAGTGAACATCGATTTTGTTGGTGTCTTGAATATTTTTGCATTTTTACATTAATATTGGTCATTCTGAAATTTAGTTAACATTTTGATGATAAATAGTGCAGTGTAGATTTAAATAAAATACAGTAATCTTGAATTACACCTAGTGCACTAAAAAAATTTTTGGTGAAATTACTGCATCAAGCATGGGTCCACTGAAAGGTGATTTCTCCTCAATCCCCACTTCATTCTCTTCTCCCTTCTTCTCCACCCTCACTTCTAATTCTCATCATCATCACCAACCAGGAACCTTCTACATACACACCTCAAAGTAAGTGAACTTTACTGCATATTTTTTTTACTCTGTATGTACTTTTCTGTGAGCTGGAACCATTTACCTAATATCCCCTAGAAACAATGGATTCGGTTAATGAATGACTCTGTGGAACGAATTGTATTCGTTAACCGAGGGACCACTGTATATATACAATACAGGTAAAAGAAATAATTGTCCTGAGGACAAACACATACAGTGATCCCTCGGTTAACGAATTACCTTCCATAAGATTCTTCACTTCGGTTAACGAGCAATCCCTCGATTAACAAATTCCTTACGAGCGCCCCTCAACATGTTTTCGTTTGCACACTAGCTGTCGTATTAGTCCGCCAATGCAGGAATCGGTTCTAGGGCTTAAATTCCTTACTATTTTAGCAAACATCAAGAAGTTTGTACAATTCAATAATTTTAAGTCTTATATTAAAATTTTGAGTCATTTTAACAATTATTTAACATAATTGAATACAGGGAAACTAGTTTTTAGTGCGCCAAACAGCCTGTCAACACACCAAGTAGGTGTCATTCTCTGTCTTTTCAGTGGAGGTAACATCTTGCTTCAGACACTCTTCAGCATAAATGATTTTTTCCATTTTTACAGTGAAATTATTGGTCATTTTGAAATTTATTTTACATATTGATGATATATAGCACAGTGCAGTGTTGAATTAAAGAAAATATTCTTTATTTACAGCAATTAAACTTAAAATATCACGTGTTGAAATTGTTTTTGAATCCAGCATGAGTCCCAAGAGATCAAGAAAACCGATTTCAATCCAGGTGAAACAGGAAATTATTAAGAAACATGAAGAAGGCATTAGAACAAATGTGCTTAGCAAAGAATATGGCATGTCAAAATCAACTGTGTCGACAATTCTTGCACAGAAAGACAAATTCTAGTACAGTAAGTGAAAGTGAGAGACAAATCTTCCAGTGTTTTTAGAGGTAGATCCATAATAGCAGAAACAGAGAGGTTACTTCACACTTGGATTAGGGAAAAACAAATGAAAGGTGATTCAGTTTCAACCGAATTTATATGTGAAAGAGCCAGGGAGATTTATGAACATTTAAAGACAGATCAACCTGGTTCTTCAGGCACAGAATTTGAAGAGTTTAATAATAATAATAATAATAATAATAATAATAATAATAATAATAATAATAATAATAATAATAATTAACGGTTTATTGAAAGAGCATAGCAGCCAGAAGGCGGAAAATATAGTTACATAATTGGGGAATGGGTTTCGATTTACAAATAATATACAAGTAACATAAGTGATACAAATAAGATATATAATAACTAGATAGGGAAAAGCTCAAACTACAGGGCATTTCAACATAGTAACAGTGCAAGAAGTAGGATTTACTGGGAGTGAATACACTGGTTTATTACAAGTTATTGATAATTTTTACAATGGTTGGGACTGGGCTGTTCTTATAGAGATCAGTTCGTGCACGTATGGGCTGGCTGCGGTTGTGGTATCGAACAGCAATTGTCGGGCTAGGGATCTCAGGTGGTAGTAGGAGCCGGTGTCGAGGATGGTGCAGAAGCTTCTTACCAAATTTGCAGATGAGGTCGTGGTGATGGTCAGTGAGAGTCGAAAGAGTCAGTGTGTTGAGCGCTTCTTGATATGTGGAGTAGGAAGGGGAGAGAATAATCTTGCATGCCCTCTTTTGCACTTTTTCTAGGTGTTTACGTTGTGTGGCCAGCAAAGGCCGGTTCGAAAAATTTGAGAAAAGAAGTGACACTTTTAGTGTTGTTAGGCATAGTGAGGCTGCCAGTGCTGATAAGGAAGGAGCAGCAAAATTTTTAGTGGAGTTTAAAGAACTGATGGATGAAGAAAATTATCTTCCACAGCAAATGTTCAAAGTGGACAAAACTGGGCTGTTCTGGAAAAAAATGCCCAAAAGGACATTCATCACCAGAGATGAAGCCTCTTTACCTGGGCATAAACCAATGAAAGACCGTCTCACTCTATTGCTTGGTGCCAATGCTACAGAGGATTTCTGACTGAAGCCTATGCTTGTCTACCACTCTGAGAACCCCAGGGTGTTCAAGCAACAAAAAGTGGTAAGATGACAGCTTGGAGTTTAATGGAAGTCCAACAGTAAGGCATTGGTAACAAGACAGCTCTTTAATGAATGGGCTGTTGAGGTGTTCTGCCCTTCTGTGAAGAGCTACCTAACCACCAATAAACTCCCTTTAAAGGCTCTTGTCCTTAAGGATAATGCCCCTGGTCATGACCCTCAACTTGCCAGCACTTTGGAGTCTCAATTTGACTTTGTCAAAGTGTTGTTTTTGCCTCCCAACACTACATCAATCATACAGCCAATGGACCAGAATGTGATCAGCAACTTTAAGAAGCTGTACATGAAGAAAATGTTCAGGTGTCATCAGGCAACTTCCACTGATCCTGAACTAATACTGGCACAGTTCTGGAAGACACAATTTAACATCCTGGAGGCTGTTAAATTGATTGTGTCCTCACGGCAAGAAGTCTCCACTAGATCCCTCAATTCTGCATGGAAAGCACTGTGGCCATCAGTAGTCCATGATTTTGAGGGATTTCAGGAAGAAGCAGAGTTGCACCAGGAGACTGTGTCCATTGGTCAGTCATTGGGCCTTGAAGTGGAGGATGATGATGTAGAAGAGCTTGTGATGTCTCATGAGCAGGAACTTACTCCTCAAGACTTGCAGCAACTGGATGAGATGTTAGAGGCTGACAGTGGTGAGGAGGAAAAGGAGAGTGATGACCATATGTCAACTTCAGATTTGAAAGATGATGTTGACCACTGGGAGAAGTTCAGGAAACTGGCTTCAAGGCACCCAGATGTGGAAAAATCAGAACTAGCTTTGTGTAATGTTGAGGACACAGTGGTCCCCTTTTTCAAACGTCAGTTAATGATGAGGAGGAGGGATGCCCCACTGGAAAAAATTGACACTTTCTTCAGTAAAAGGCAGAGGGAACAAGATGCTAGCCCTCAGCCCTCCACTTCAAGGAGAGAGGATGTTGCTGGTGGAGAATCTGTCAGTTCAGAGGTTCCTGACATTTTTATGGAAGGTGACTCACCTTCCAAGAAGCAGTAAAATGCTTGTCTTCCACCTCCACTTCCTTCTCTTCTCCCTTCTCCTCCTCCACCTCCCACTTCAAATTCACATCAGCATCATCATCCAGGAGGCTTCTACATACACACCTCAAAATAAGAGTACTTTACTACCTTTTTTGTTGACTTTAGGCAATTTTCAGTGAGCTGGAACCAATTACCCAAAACCCATTGAAACTGGTTTCGGTTAACGAATTTTTTGGTTAACGAGCAACCTTCTGGAACGAATTGTGCTCGTTAACCGAAGGACCACTGTAGAGGGAAAATACATTTCTTTGTACACAAGTAAAAATGTAACCCCCCCCTCGGTCCACAATTCTTATTCGCGGATTTGTCGATTCACAGCCATTTTGAGAACTCAACCCCCGCGAATTTGGGGAGCTCCTGTACTTAGTTGAGTGAGAGGTAGCAGTGAACAACACACGCGGTGGCGGCAGGACACAGGCTGAGCGGCGGAAAGATTGATTTGGCGGAAAAATTGATTTAACGAACAGGGGCGGCTCAAATTTGTTCATTAAATCAAGACAATACAGGTATGTTTTGAAGGAACTTACAATGTCAAATGCAGAATACTCTAATTTTCACAACTTTCTACATGAACTTTATTTTCTATCTTCACACCCAACATGTTGACATTAGGAAGGGAATCCAGCTATAACATTTTTCTTCAACATGCCTAAAGGCAATTAAGTCATCAGAACTGTGCCTATCCTCTGTTATCTACTGTATTTTCTGGATTGGTGTCCAGGGGGAGAGGGGATGAGCATATTATGGCTTTACATAACAGCTGCCATCAAGTACAGTAATTCCTATCATCGGGTAATTGCAGATAACCCAAGCAAGAGTGGTAAATGGCAGTAAAATGTTGAAGATGGTGACACGTGTAATCCTGCAACATTCCTTTAATGAAAATGCCCACAAAAGTGACTTAGTGTTTTTAATATCATTATGAGACCTTTATGAGTAAGTACATTAAGTGACTAGATTGTAGTCATAGATGTGATAGAAGTATTACAGTATACTTCAGATTTACACAAACCTAACCATTTTCATACAACCTTTCATCTGAGTCCTTATTGTACAAGTGAACTTTTAGCATCTATTTATTCAATCAGATTACAGAGACAGAAGACAGAAAACAACAACTCTCCTTAGTTATATCCAAGTCGAACATTTCTTAATGAACATTACATTTCAGTTTTATGTTTCCCTTTATAATTCTGAAATCAACTTTCCTGAAACCATCTATCTCTTTAATACATTTTACTTTCTTATTCCACTTAAATTAACAAATTCATGTTATATAATGAAAGAAGTTATAGACTCTAAGCTGAGTAAACAACAGCTTTCATTCAAGCTGTCATAACTTCATATCCTTATAGTCTCCACAGCTCAGTTTAGAAGCCAGCCTTATGTAGTTCACATAGCTGGGCACCAAGCCTTTCCCCCTTAAATTTCCTTAAATGAGTTTCCTGTAAATGAAAAACACAGATTAAAACATGGCAATCTTATTTGAAGATATAAATTCATAACAGCTTAAATATTTAGAGTGCCTATACCAGGCTGTGCAGCTTATAAGCAATATTTACTTGCCCAGATTTTGTTATTGAAAAAGTCAAATAAATATCTTAAAACATGCAAATTTATTGTGTGAATCAACTCACAGATCACTTGTCTCCATCTAAACAGTGTCAGAGGCAGCAACCCTTGAGATGTGAGGACATAACTCTGCCATCTTACCTCACACCTGCAGGATATGTAGGGGGCAAAGACAGCACCTGTGATCACCCCCCCCCCCCCCATATAATCTGGTGTCAGTGGAGATAACACTTGTCATGGAAGGTCATAACTCGTGTCACCTCATGTCTACAGCCTCTGAGCTTGGTGGTTTCTTTGAATGGTTGACAAGTTGACCAACGGACTCAAGGCAGATTGTCGGCTTAATGTAAAGGTAAATTCCCTGACATAGGCACTAATCCTGGCACACTGATGACTTTACTGGTTTAACATGTATAGTGAGTAAGGGTCATGCAGCCCTTGACATATTCCCATCTAGGTATTGTCAGGGACCAGTGCAGGGCACATCACATGGACATGAAAATCACATACCCAGCCTTAGTCTGGGCATGCCTGGGCTGCTAGGCACTGCTAATCTGCAAAGCCTGAGCTATATGCTAAGAAAAATTATAAAGGATCAGTAAGTTTCATACCTTTGTACTACAAAATTCCTCTTTATTTATCCTTGCACTGTACTGTACTGTACTGTGGAGTTGCAATAATTCAAGAAATAAAAATTCACGATCTTAAATTAACAGGTAACCTCTATTACTAACTCTCTTTTTCAAATACTGCGATCAAATAATAATTCATGACTGAGTGGTTGCCGCCACAGTGTTAATTTGCATAAGAACCCATACAAATTTTTTTAAATACATTTCAATTCTAATGCGACTTAGAAATAGAGAAAATATAATATAAATGTTGAAACTATCACCCTTCTAATAGTAGCTGGAGGTTGGCAATTGAGTCATTGAGTACTATTAGTTGAACTATCATCAACTAAGAGAAAATCAAATTAAGGATTAATATAATTTCTTAATAATTTGTTTTTATTAAATTGTTTTAGTAACTTTTAATTACTAAATAAAGCTGAAGTGGAAAAGTTCAGTACAGAACTTTAATACCAATATCAAGTTAGAAAAGTTGGTATCACTGGGCCAGCTCGGCAACACACTCAGTTAATCCTCAAACTTCCGTTGATTGTGATGATATTTGAGAATTATACAGTACCTGTATTACCATTCTATACCAAACTTCTATATATCGCTCCTCTGATTCCAGTAGCACCTTTCTATTCCGAATGAACTTGCTATATACCAAACCCTCTACTGAACTCCTCCTCAAATAATTCAAATATTCAAATATAATAAAGGTATCCCTCATTTAACAATGGGGTTGCTTTCCTGAAAAATCTCAAATTAAGTGAAATAATCACTAAACGAGGGATAACAGCGAGGCACAGAGGGTGAACAACAGGTTTAAACAGAATGACTGTAAACACTATGTACAGTAATCCCTAATAATAATAACAAATGAGTTGGTTATAAATAGCTTCGAAGTTAAACAACTGATTCATTAACACCAAACATTTTTATAAACCATGTGGTACAGAGATAAGGGATTTAGTGAGCGCAAAGTGAGCTTAATTCAAACAAACTTAAAATTGTATACCGTATATCTCGGCCTACAAGGCGACGGGGTGTATAAGACGACCCCCAAAATTTCCATTTAAAAAGTAGGTTTTGAGCTCTATTCGCTGTATAAGACCGGTACCCCAAATGTGACACTTACCATTGGGAGCTTACTGACCCAGTAGTCCTTTACCAACCATCCCATTGACCAGTGCTGTTTACACATCCTTGGTTTTTTTAAAATAAGGCCAATTCACTTCAAGTAATGGCATCAAATGTTACCGGTTGGTGTAGTGTAAACACCAGTGACATCACTTAAGCGTCTGTTATTTAACTGGAATTAATGTCGGTGTTGAGTAAAATTTTTCCATTTACAAGGTACTTGAAATGGATTTACTGATTTATTTGTTTATTTATTTATTGATAATATACAGTAAGTCCCCAAGTTACGTACATAATGGGGACCAAAAGGTTGTACGTAACTCGAAATGTACGTAACTCGAAAATCCCCCAACCCTATAACATTGGTCAACTTTTCACCACTGTCAAGCAGTTTTATTATGTCCATTTTTACCTCTAGTGAGATTGCTTGACGTTTCGTAGCACTCCCACTGGCTTCACCACTCTTACGCTTTACACCAGTCATTGCACACAGAGTAAAGTGTACAAAATAGGGCAGAAATTCACAGGAGAAGTATGCACAATGACCACACGTGTTCGCACAATGACCACACGTGTTGCTTTGGTGCGTCTAGCGTGTCGTCTGCATGGTCAGTGATAGTGGCGGCGCGGTGCGGCTGGCACGCAAACTATGCGCTCGCCCTCCAAATTTAAAAATTGCTCGCCCTTTTAAGACAATATTTTTGCAATTAAAGACTTCAGAAACGATGTACGTATCGGCCGTTTGTACGTAAGTCGGATGTACGTAACTCGGGGACGAACTGTACTGTAATATATTAAACACACTGCAAGTATTTTCTTTAATTTATAAGCTTGCTTCACGAGAGACAATCGGTGGTGGAACTGTTCCGACTGTTTACACCAACTACCGTATTCTAATTCATTAGTGTTTCATTAGGATTTGAGTGAAAAAGATCACTGTACTGTACGTACTTTCTATAAACATATAAACATTATAGGTAATATCCTAGACATAATTTATAGCAACACACGAGACTCACACCAACGTGTCTTGGCTGTGACCACCACTACAAGAACTGATGCTATAAACTCTGAAAATGAATTCTGCCAGCTATTAACCCCTAGGAGGATTAACCTGTAAAAGTACATGATAGCCTACCTGGTCGGGAAAAATAAAAATTTTGTTTTATTGCCCAAACACACCAAAATGACCTAAGAAAACAAGGAATACTTGTAATAGTGGCAACTTGCCCAGTTTAAAGTGCTGCATGGCATTTAAATCCTGGTTTAGTTTAGTATTGCCGAGCGTACTGGCTACCAGTACTGTCACAGTACAGTACTTTTGGTTAGTTTGGCAGCCATGTACAGTGGTCCCTCGGTTAACGAACGGTTCGATTAACGAATTACCTCCCATAAGGATCTTCAATTCGGTTAACAAACAAAACTTCGATTCACGAAACCTTTACAATAAACATGTTTTGCTGTGAGCATCAGCTGATCAGCTGATGGGCTAGTCTGCCAGTTCAGTAAAAAGTTCTATGTTTACATTCGTTTCCAGTGGCGTAAATGTCAAGAAAATTGTGCTCTTTAATATTTGTGTATTTTTTATATTAAAATTATTGGTCATTCTAAAATTTAGCTCTCCAGGCTCTGTCTACATAAAGTTTTTAAACTATTTTTTTTGGCTCGATATATGTAACTTTAATAATTTATTGAAACTCATTTACATGCACACACTGTCCAAAAGGCAAAGCTATACTGCACATGTAATCAAAATAATGTACAAAATGATTACTAAAATTTTTGTCTTGTGCAAACTATAGCATGTTTACATTCAAATTAATCACTATCTTATAAGAATTCCAGCAATGTAAACTATATTCTCCCTGGTCACTTCTATGTCAATTTATAAGCAAAACACAAAAACTCAATCTAAAGGGCATAAATACAGTATACAGTGATCCCTCGGTTAACGAGCACCTTGGTTAACGAGATTTTGGTTAACGAATTGCCTTCAATAAGATTCTGAACTTCCGTTAACGAGCATTCCCTCGATTAACGAATTCCTTACGAGCAGCTCCCAACATGTTTTCGCTTGCACACTAGCTGTCGTATTAGTCTGGCAATACAGTAATCAGTTCTAGGGCTTAAATTCCTTACCTTTTAGTAAATATCAAGAAGGTTGTACTATTCAATAATTTTAAAAGGTTTATGTTAAATTTTTTAGTCATTTTAACAATTATTGAACATAATTGAAGTACAGGAAACTAGTTTTATGCGAGCCAAACAGCCTGTCAGCACACTAAAAGGGCGTCACTCTCTGTATCTTTTCAGTGGAGGTAACATCTTGCTTCAGACTCTCTTCAACATAAATGCTTATTTTTCTGTGTTTTCAGTCAAATTATTGGTCATTTTGAAATGTATTTTACATATTGATAATATATAGTGCAGTGCAGTGTTAATTTTAAGAAAATATTCTTTATTTACAGCAATTCGACTTAAAATATCACGTGTTGAGATTGCGTTTGAATCCAGCATGGGTCCCAAGAAATCTAGAAAAGCGATTTCAATTCAGATGAAACAGGAAATAATTAAGAAACATGAAGAAGGCATTAGAACAAATGTGCTAAGCAAAGAATATGGCATGTCGACATCAACTGTGTCGACAATTCTTGCACAGAAAGACAAATTCAAGGAAGTGAATGTGAGAGACAAATCTACCAGAGTGTTCAAAGGTAAATTCCTAATTGCAGAAACAGAGAGGTTATTTCTCATCTGGATTAGAGAAAAACAGATGAAAGGTGATTCAGTTTCTACTGAATTTATATGTGAAAGAGCCAGGGAGATTTACGAACATTTAAAGACAGATCAACCTGGTTCTTCAGGCACAGAATTTGAAGATTTTAGGGCCAGTAAAGGCTGGTCCGAAAAATTTAAGAAAAGAAGTGACATATTTAGTATAGTTAGGCATGGTGAGGCTGCCAGTGCTGATAAGGAAGGGGCATTTAAAGAACTGATGGAAACAGAAAATTATCTTCCACAGCAAGTGTTCAATGTGGACGAAACTGGGCTGTTCTGGAAAAAGATGCCCAAAAGAACATTCATCACCAGAGATGAAGCCTCTTTACCTCGGTATAAATCCATGAAAGACCGTTTCACTCTATTGCTTGGTGCCAATGTTTCAGGGGATTTCCGACTGAAGCCTATGCTTGTCTACCACTCTGAGAACCCCAGGGTGTTCAAGCAACAGAAAGTGATAAGAGGACAGCCATGAGTTTATTGGAAACCCAACCGTAAGGCATGGGTAACAAGACAGCTCATTAATGAATGGGCTGTTGAGGTGTTTTGCCTTTCTGTGAAGAGCTACCTAACCACCAATAAACTCCCTTTAAAGGCTCTTCTCCTCATGGATAATGCCCCTGGTCATGACCCTCAACTCGCCAGAACTTTGGAATATCAATTTGACTTTGTGAAAGTGTTGTTTTTGCCTCCCAACACTACATCAATCATACAGCCAATGGACCAGAATGCGATCAGACACTTCAAGAAGTTGTCCATGAAGAAAATGTTCAGGAGGTGTCATCAGGCAACTTCCACTGATCCTGAACTAACACTGGCACAGTTCTGGAAGACACAGTTTAACATCCTGGAGGCTGTAATATTGATTGTGTCCTCATGGCAAGACGTCTCCACTAGAACCCTCAATCCTTCATGGAAAGCACTGTGGCCATCAGTAGTCTATGATTTTGAGGGATTTCAGGATGAAACAGAGTTGCACCAGGAGATTGTGTCCATTGGTCAGTCATTGGGCCTTGAAGTGGAGGATGATGATGTAGAAGAGCTTGTGATGTCTCATGAGCAGGAACTTACTCCAGATGACTTGCAGCAACTGGATGAGATGTTAGAGGCTGGCAGTGGTGAGGAGGAAAAGGAAAGTGATGACCATATGTCAACTTCAGAGTTGAAAGATGTTGTTCACCACTGGGAGAAGTTCAGGAAACTGGCTTCAAGGGACCCAGATGTGGAAAAATCTGAACTAGCTTTGTGTAATGTTGAGGACACAGTGGTCTCCTCCTTTAAACATCAGTTAATGATGTGGAGGCGATATGCCCCACACACAAAAATTGACACTTTCATCAGTAAAAGGCAGAGGGAACAAGATGCTAGCCCTCAGCCTTCCACTTCAAGAAGGAGAGAGGATGTTTCTGGTGGAGAATCTGTCAGTCCAGAGGCCTGACATTTTCATGGAAGGTGATTCACCTTCCAAGAAGCAGTAAAATGCTTCTCCTCCACCTCCACTTCCTTCTCTTCGCCCTTCTCCTCCTCCACCTCCCACTTCAAATTCACATCAGCATCATCATCCAGGAGCCTTCTACATACATACCTCAAAGTAAGTGTACTTTACTACCTTTTTTGTTGACTTTAGGCAATTTTCATTGAGCTGGAACCAATTACCCAAAAACCCACTGAAACAATGGTTTTGGTTAATGAATTTTTCGGTTAACGAGCAACCTTCTGGAACGAATTGTGTTCGTTATCCGAGGGACCACTGTAGTCTCGATTTACACAGTCAATTAAACCCGTGGAGGTCCACGTAAAACGAGGAACGTGTAAATGAAATAACAGAACATATGTGATTAAGTGAAATAGAGACTGGGCCGACCCCCAAACTACACTATTTCTGACACAATACGCATGTTGTAGTAAAAATAACATCTTACTTTTATGATGGTATGCACACACAATTAATATTTAAGAGAATTATCAATAATATTAGGTTTTTTAACATTTAAGTTAGTAGAAGAGATGGCTGGGAATACGGGGATGGAGGGTTGGTTCTGAGGCAGAGGGCAGATTATTGGCCCTGAACTGTATCACTTGTATCACCTGTATCACTATCCACCACAGAGGCCTACAGGGCCTCTTTGTCAAACCCCTCAAAGTCCATATCCTCACTATCACTATCATTGACTTGGGCTGGCTGTGGTGGGTGGCAGATGAAGAACTAGGTAATGTTTTGTTGACTGGGCGACCTTGTGCGCACCCTGCTCTCGCCGCTTCCCGCGTAAATGATGGAATGTACCGCGTAACTAATAATTGCCAGTCTGGCCAGGTGCCGCATAAATGACCAAACGCGTAAACAAAATCCGCGTAAATTGTGACTATACTGTAAACAAATAACTACTTCACTAGACCTTCCGTGCTAACTGTCAAACATGTCACTGTCACCCCTCCCTCTCTCCCTCTCTCCCTCCCTCCCAGCAAGAGTTTGGTGGTTATACAGTAGGCTTTAAGTTTTTATCTTAAATAATATCACAGACTAAAGTTAGGAGAATATAATTTGCTTTGCTGGAATCCTTGTTAGACAGCGAATAATTTGAATGTAAACGTCATATATTTTGCACAAGAGATAAAATTTTTTGTACATTAGTGTACTGTAGTGTACTGTATTTTCTTCATTTATTTTCATTCATATACATGCACACACCATACTAGAAGAAACGTCAAAGAAATAAATGACCTAAGTGCAAACCTGTACTGTACATGTACTAAATGATTACGGTACCAAAATTGTTGTCTGGTGCAAATTATAGCTTGTTTACATTCAAATTAATTAGTATCTTACAAGAATCCCAGCAATGTAAATTATATTCTCCCAGGTCATTTCACTGGCATTTTATGAGAGAGAAGCTTTGTCACTTAAGGCTTGTTAAATATAACACACATGAGACCTTCGGCTCCAACTGTCAAACATATCAACTCAACTCCTGCTCTCTCGCTCGATCCCTCCCTCCCTCCCTCTCCCAGCCAGGGCTTTAGGCTTATAGTTATTATCTTATATAATATCTCAGACTAAAGTTAGGAGAATATTATTTGTATTGCTGGAATCATTGCAAGACAGCTAATAATTTGAATATAAACGTCATATATTTGGCACAAGAGATAAAAATGTATCACCTGTATCACATTACAGAAGTGATGTAAGAGTGTACATGTACGTATGTATACAGTATAGTGATTTAAGGGCGATTTAGGGGAATTTTAGGAGTGTTTCTGACTTTCTGCATTTTTGGCTTTACAGTGGTCCCTCGGTTAACGAACACAATTCATTCCAGATCCATTATTTCAATGGGATATTGGGTAATTGGTTCCAGCTCACAGAAAAGTACATACAAAGTAAAGTAAAAAATGCATAAAGTCAGAAACACTCCTAAAATTCCCCTAAAATACACAAACACACACACACACAAAAAAACAAACACAAAAACAAACACACACACAAACACACACACACACAAACACAAAAACATACACACACAAAAACAAACACACACACACACAAAAAAACACACACACACACACAAAAACACACACACACACACACAAAAACACACCCACACACAAAAACACACATCACACACAAAAACACACACACACACACACAAAAACACACCCACACACAAAAACACACATCACACACAAAAACACACACACACACACACACACACACAAACACACACACACACACAAAAACACACACACACACACAAACACACACACACACAAAACACACACACACACACAAAAACACAGACACACACACAAAAACACACATACACATAAACACACACACACAAACACACACAAATACAAACACACACAAAAACACACACACACACACACACAAAAAAACAAAAAAAAAAAACACACACACACACACACAAACACACACACGCACAAAAACACACACACACACACACACACACACACATGCACCTTTAAAGTGCCAGTGACAAGGACCACCGCGGTGTTTACATATATCGTGAAAACTGTGTCGGCGACCCCAAGCACCAGGGACAAAGACCACGGTCTTTACGACTGACAAATATTAACAGATGTCTACCAGTGTCAGTGTCCCTCAAAGTGCCGCCAGTGACAAACACTTCCGTCCGCCCACAACAGATTTCAACAGATGGCCACCAATCACTTACTCCCGACGCACTCTGTACCATCTAAAGCGTGGGAACGGTTATCCTGATGGCAGTGTTATCGCGCTACTCAAGTCACTAAACCTATTCCACGCGCGGAGCCGTAGACAAGGCCGTCATGCACATAAGCCCATTAGAACCGTAACCTCCACTAGGAAACCGGAGAAACCCACCCCTGACAGACCATACCACCACACTGAAGTTCCACGGATATGGTATGATCTCCCGTCTTTACTGCTATCCAACGTCACTTCCCTAGCTAACAAGTTCGACGAGCTGGCAACTACAGTCAGGTCAACCGCCGCGAGCGTCGTTGCCATATGTGAGGCCTGGCAAATTGTGCCTGAAACGTGTCATATTGAGGGATATCAACTCTTTCATCACCTTCGTTCACAAAGACGCGGAGGGGGCGTTGCCCTCTTCTGTCAAGATGACCTACGCCCGTCACGCCTGGATGTTCAAGTCCCAGCAGATGTGGAAGCATTATGGGTACGTGTCGTGCTAAGAGCCCACCCACGCAACACTGCTTCCATTATAATCTGTGTGGCATACCATCCGCCTCGATCACCCACCAGAGACACTCTTATCAATCATCTCATCACCACCTCAGACCACCTCAGAGTTAGGTACCCATGTGCCAAGTTAATATTATGTGGGGATTTAAATGAAATTGACACCACTGATATCCAGGACCAGCTATCACTATCACAAGTTGTGACCTTCCCCACACACGGTCAGAATACCCTGGACCTTATCTTAACTGACTTAGCGGACCAGTACCAACCACCTCAACCAATGCCTCCTATCGGGTGTAGCACACACTTATCAGTGCTCTGGTCCCCAGCTGCCACTCCCACTCAAGTACAGAGACCCTACATCAAGACCTACAGGCCGATTACTGACTCTGCAGTGCGCCTCTTCGGGCAGTGGATAGTTCACCATCCCTGGACTGAAGTACTTAGCGTGGATGACGTGGAAACCAAATGGATAAATTATACCAACACCACCACGCAAGCTCACCACCACTTCTTCCCCGAGAAGTCCGTCAGATCTCACCCAGCTGATTTGCCCTGGATCACACCTCGGATCAAAAGACTTATGCAACAGAGAGACAGAGCCTTTCATCTCAATGACCACATCCGCTACAGGTCCCTTCGCAACCGAGTCATCCGCGAAATACGCACTGCAAAGAAGTCCCACTACCCAACCAAATTACAACACCTGAAACAGACCAACATCAGTCAATGGTATGGTAAGCTTAAAGAACTCTGTGGACTAAACAATAAGACACACCCCCTCCCCTTCCTTAGCCATCTCACTAGTGTTGACGCAGCTGAGCAAACAAATAACCATTTCGCTACTATATGCCAGACGCTCCCACGGCTTGACACAACCACTCTCCCTGCTTACCTACCAGCCCCCCTTCCCACTGACTTAGTAGAAGAATTTGACGTAGCAAAACGCCTGGACAAACTAAAATTAAAACGCTCTACCACCCCCATTGACTTACCAATGAAACTCTTCAAGGAGTTCTCCCCGGAGCTTGCTAAACCCCTCTGCTCCATCATCAATGCTTCTCTCAGTCAAGCCAGATGCCCAGCTGACTGGAAGACCTCTTATGTATCACCAGTGCCCAAGTCAACCAGCCCACAATCCTTAAATCAGCTACGACCTATTGCAATCACCCCAATACCCAGCCTAATCTGTGAAAGTTTTGTGTTCGACTGGGCTTATGCTGATATTGCAGGAGTCGTAGACCCTCAGCAATTTGGCAACATGAAAACTTCCTCCACCACTCACTGTCTTGTCAGCTTTCTCGATTACATATACCGCCATCTCGAGAAACGAAAAACGTCTGTAGCTGTCGCCTTCATTGATTTCACTAAAGCGTTCGACCTAGTCGACCACAATATAATCATCAACAAAGCTATTGACCTCGGGCTTCGAAGAAGCCTCATACCATGGCTTACAGACTTCCTCAGTGACCGACGCCAAGCTGTACGCTTCCGAGGGGCTGTCTCCACCTTTCAGTCACTCACCTGTGGCGTCCCCCAAGGCACCAAGATGGGACCACTCTGCTTCCTTATGCTCATCAATGATGCCCTAAGAGAAACCCCTGCTCGCTGGAAATATGTCGACGACTCCACCATTGGGATCAGCGTCAACAATTCTGCTCCCAACTATACCGCCCTTCAGGATTTATTGAACAGTCTCCAAAACTGGGCTACCAACAACCATGTCACCATCAACCATACCAAGACCATGGTTATGCACATCAACCTCTCCTCCGACATTGTCCCACCTCCTTCCATTACTCTAGGTCCGAACACACTCCAGGTCGTAGATTCCACGAAGCTCCTCGGCGTCACCATAGACAACAAACTAAATTGGAAACCACACGTCAATGAAGTTGTCAAATCCTCCAGTTTCCGTCTCCACCTCCTCCGCCGACTCAAGTCCCTCGGAGTTCCTGCACACGAGCTCCTCAGTGTTTACACAACATTCATACTTCCCAAGCTCACCTATGCCTCCCCCACCTGGTCTTCCTCCCTAAATGCCACACAACGTAAACACCTAGAAAAAGTGCAAAAGAGGGCATGCAAGATTATTCTCTCCTCCTCCTACTCCACATATCAAGAAGCGCTCAACACACTGACCCTTTCGACTCTCACTGACCATCACCACGACCTCATCTGCAAATTTGGTAAGAAGCTTCTACACCATCCCCGACACCGGCTCCTACTACCACCCGAGGTCCCTTGTCCGAGAATTGCTGTTCGACACCACAACCGCATCCAGCCCATACGTGCACGAACTGATCGCTATAAGAACAGCCCAGTCCCAACCATTGTAAAAATTATCAATAACTTGTAATACTGTAACACTGTCACTACGTTGAATTGAACTGTAGTTTGAGCTTTTCCCCATCTAAGTTATTATATGTCTTATTTGTGTCACTTATGTTACTTGTATATTATTTGTAATTCGTAACCCATTCCCCAAATATGTAACTGTATATTTTCAGCCTTCTGGCTGCCAAGCTCTTTCAATAAACTGTTAATTATTATTATTATTATTATTATTAAAAACACAAACACAAAACACACACACACACACAAAAACACACACACACACACAAACAAAAACACACACACACAGAGTTGGGTCTTCATTTACGCGGTTAATTGAACCCGCAGAGTACCGCGTAAATCTATAAACATGTAAATGAAATAACAGAACATATGGGATTAATTGAAATAGAGCCTGGCCCGACTCCCAAACTCCACTTTTTCAGATACAATATCTACGTTATAGTAAAAATAGTATCTTAACTGTATGATGGTATGCACACACACATAATATAGAAGAGAAATATCAATAAGAGAATAATATACTGTACCAGGTAAAAAAAAAATCAAGGTTTAACACTTACATCAGGTTAGGTTAGGTTAGAAAAAATCAAGGTTTAACACTTATGTTAGGTTAGGTTAGAAAAAATCAAGGTTAGGTTAGGTTTAACACTTAAGTTAGTAGAAGAGATGGGTCGGAGTATGGGAATGGCGGCTGGTTCCGAGGCAGAGGGCAGATTACAAAGAATCACCATCACTATCCTCCACAGTTGTCAGGGCCTCCCTGACAAATCCCTCAAAGTCTATAGCTTTACTGTCACTTTCACTGGCTTGGGCTGGCTGTAGTGGGTTGCGGGTGAAGAACTTGGTAATGTTACATTGACGGCTAGTGTTGATGTTGCCGTGATACACCTTGATGTATGGCTCCATAGTCTGCAACAGCTGGTTATTGAAGACTTCATAGCGGTTATCATCAGGGTTGTTGGAAAGGATGAGCTTCAGTTTCTCTGCACACTCGATGGCATCCTTAACATTACCAGGCGTTAACTTGTGTTCTTCTCGGGATGACGCACCACCTGCCTCTTCACTGACATGATCGTCTTCTAACATCTCGTCGGCAGTCACCTCAGGATCTCTTATCACCTCCATAAAGTCATCGTTGGTGGTCTCGGAGAAGCCTGCAGCTGTAACACTGTGCAGCTTCTCTTGCAAGGTCCACTGCCACTGCAACAGACTGAACCTCACCGGTCACAGGTTGACTCTGCCTCCCACCTGGGATACCTTGCAACACATGCCGCCATGCGTGACGAATTGTTGCTACAGGTAGCTGATCCCATGCCTCCACCAAGAAGTCAACAGCTTTCTTGACGTTAAATTTCTTCCAAAACTGTTTGACGCGAACTTCTCGATCCGCCAACTCTTGTTCCTCGTCCTCGTCGCTCTCGCTATCGGTGTCACCCAGGTTGCGCAACTCATCCTTGTTGTTGGTAAAGTCGTTCATGAGCTTAAACTTCTTTGTAGAGAATGCAGCCTTAACGTTGCATATCAACTCCTGGTCCATGGGCTGGATTAACGACGTAATGTTGGGGGGAAGGAAGACCACTTTTAAGTTGGGGTGACGATCCAACAGTAGGGGCGAGTATCCTGGTGCGTTGTCAAGGAGCAACAAAATGTTGAATGGAACATTCTGTTGGTCGCAGAATTTCTTCACGTCGGGAACGAAACAGTCATCAAACCAGGAGAGGAACAGAGCAGAGAACATGAACGCCTTACGTGCGGTTAGGCAGTGGACATTTAGCTTGGTCATGTCCATGTTCTTGTAGGCGTGCGCCGTAGGGTGTGACAGTTGCCCCAAATTTGTCCTACAATGCTGTTCAAAATTTTGGTGTTGCATATTGACAAAAAATACCCACGTGCAATTTTTTGAAGATTCATGCATGTTTGAGTGAGCACCAGCAATTTGAAAAATAGCGATTTTGCTTATACGGCATATGTGCCTATATATGAGATTACACAACCATCATAAGGGATATTAACACAAATCATTTGCCTGTCTTAATTAAAAGCTGTTATCACTAACACAAAAAAGTTAATCATTCTTATTCTCTCATGGTACATTAAGGGGTTTTATCATATATTCACAAGGTATTATTTCTCTAGAGCAAGAAACCATGATTTCTGTTCGGAAACAGATGATCGTTTGCGCTGATTAGGAAAGCGGAGTCTGTCATTTTCAACTACTTGAAGGACTTCTTGAAAGTGCTCCACATCCCTGGCAACATTAAGAAAGTCAAGGCAAAGTCATGGCGCTCTGCAGTCTCATTGACGACCTGAAGCTTGTCCACAATCCATTTCATGTTCAGGTAGTCGTCATGATTCGCCCATTCACTGGCTGAACTGTGGAGAAACTGATAGGGCATGCCTAAAATGGTGAAGAACCGGCTTGAGTCAGGCCCAATTAGATCCACCAGGGCAGTGCCACTTTCTGGGACAGGGGGAAGATATGGCTTTCCATAGCCTCCATGATTGAGCCCCACTCTCTTAGTAACTTCAGTGCCTACATGGCAAAGAAGGGCCTTCCTCATCTCCTCTTTTGTCCTTTCTTGTGCCATTGACACCAGACACAAGAATGGGAAAGCAGTCATCAGTGCCTTTGGAATCCAGTGTGTCCATAAGTTTACCATCCCAGTGCACCAGTACTTTGTCTTATGGGTGCCATTCATCCATGATTTCTAAACTTATTTCTGACACGATGGAAGCTCGGTATCGGTGGACTGTCCTTGCATTTCGACCCAACTTTGATGTATCTCCACCACATGCAGATACAAGGGAGTACACAATTGCACTCAGCTGGGTCGGCGAGATGTTGTTTCGAACACTGCATGAAACAAGTTCTGCCGACTTCAGAATATCATGGGGCACAAAAATTGAAACTCCCTCTTTCACTGTTCTCCGATGTTTTCTCTTTGGTTCAACAGTGCTGGCCTCATCAATGTCATCGTCCTCATCAGAGCTAATAGGTGAATCAATATCAGCCTGTACATTCTCAGCATGATCACATTGCTCTCTCTCTTGTCGCTTCTCTTCTCACATCTGCCTTTTCTGTTGCTTCTGAACCTTTTCTAAACGAGTACTTTGTTTACCCCAGAGTAGGTAGCTACTCTGTCACTTAGCATGCTTTTCATAAAGAGTACGTCAGTATCGATGGCATCTTGTTCGGCCTGAGTTTTCCCTTTTCGCAGCCGCCATGTCTTTCAACACTGTGTTCTTATAAAATTTCATCGTCAGGTTCAATTCTGATTTAAACTTCATAATTCCAGGATCATCAGCCCATCTTTTATCCTCATTCTTTTTCATAAGCATCATTTAGTCTTTGTCATAGTAAGTTTTAATCACTCAGCCAATATTGTTCCTGCCTGTAATAGTCGAGACATTCGCCGTCTGGTAATGCAAAAGCACATTGTCAATGGTGGCAGATAAAACCTGGTCCCAATGCTTATCCTGAAGGTTTGCTAACAGACATAGTAAGACCTGCCTATGAGTTGGCAGTTTGCAGCCCTTTATTTCCTTTTCTTCTTCTTGGGGTACAGTGCCCAATAACCTTCTGACATACTCATCATCTTGCCGTGTATCCATGATTAAATTCTCTATTCATAACATCAGATCACTGTCAAGGGAAAAGAAAAGAGCACCATTAAAATTAAATGCAATAAAAAAATACATGGAAAATTTGTGGGTCAGCGTTCCAGACCACGAAATGAAAATCTGATAAAATGTGCTATTTTCACACTTATTTATGAAGTTCATACGCTGAAATAGCAATACTTGCTGGTACGACGGTGCTAGCTCAAACATGCACCGATCTCCAAGAAAATTTATAGGGGTGTTTCCTAGAAAAATACACAACACTAAAACTTTCAACAGCATTGTAGGACCATTTTTTTATTTTTGGAGGGCAACGGTCACACCCCAGCATGCGGCTTGTGGGCTGTGTGGATCACCGATAATTTGAGTTTACAGGTACCGGAGGCATTGGTGGTAAACAAGACGGTGATGCGCTCCTTCTACAACTTCCGGCCCCGACACTTGCTGGCAGACTGGACAACGAAGGTCTTGGAAGGTAGCTTTTTCCAAAACAGACCGGATTCATCCATGTTGAACACCTGGTCATCGGTGTACTGTTCTTCCTCCATAACTTCACGTAAAAACGGAGGAAAATCACTTGCCACAACACGGTCAGCACTCGCTCCTTCACCACCAATGTTAATGTTGGTGATCTTGTTCCTCTTCTTAAACCCTTGCAGCCACCTAGAGGAAGCATTGAAGGGTTTGGGCTCTGCAATTCCCATCTAACGTGCCACTGCTACGTACAGTTCACGTACGTACTCTTGAACCGACCGTGTGTCCACAGCCATGTTCCGTGTTGCCTGACAAATCAAGTAGCTCACAAGTAAATTCTCCGTCTTCAGAAGCATCTTGTTCTGGCAGTACTTCACCATTGAAGCACCTACAGACTTTGTGATGTTCATGTGTTCTTTTATCTTGCCTGCATCCTTCTTGATCGTAGGTTCGTTCACACCATGCTGGAGCGCCAAATCAACATGTCTCGTTCCTTTTTCTAACTCCTGTATTATCTTGTACTTCACTTTGTTGCTTAGGGCACGTTGTATCTTCCGGTTTAGGGCAGCTGGGTCAGGGTAATGCAAGGTTTTTCTGTGGTGGTGGGGGTCCAGTGGAAGCCATTCTTACGAGAGTATCGGAACAATAGAACACAGTATACACGGGGTGACTGGGAGGATCGTAACTACATACACTGAGCAACCTACTCGCGCGAGATGGAGGGAGATGGCGGGAGGTTTGAATCCAAAAATGGCACGGCGCGGCAGGAACGCCAGCAGCTCTCCGCGTAAATCAAGCAGCCCGGTTCTGGCAAGGCACCGCGTAAATGACCAAATGTATATACGTCCATGCCCCCTCCCCCCCCCCCCCCAAATAAAAAAAAAACCACTTTGGTGACGCCTACTGGACCACCACTCCACGACCCCCTGATGTAGACACGATGATCCTTCCCATACAGGCCAGATTTTAAGTGATAAAGGAATATCCTTCCTTAGGCTTTAGTAAGCATTTGCCTCCAGGTGTTATGTTAACCTACATCTATTGAGGATAAAATCTTTCACCTACAAATTGACAATAACATATTTGCTGTAATCAGACATATCTAGTTGCCTCAACAATTGCAACCCCACATGCAATTGGGGTTGCAATTTCAAATTCTGTGTCATTAATAAGGAATAACAAAGTCTCTGGTGCACTGCACTCTAAGATTAAGAGAAAACAGACTCAGGCGTCCTGAAGCAAGAGAAAACGGACTCCTATGATGGGGGACACAAGCACTCACGAGTGCCACTCATACTGACAGACTTGACACTCACTTACTTGACAAGTTTTACCAACCATTAGTTGTGTACGTTATCGAGTGAATTTAGTCAATATTGTACAGTACAGGTTGTACCTCTCTAGTCCGGCAACCTCGGGACCTGACCAGTGCCGGACCATGGAAATTGCCGGACCATGGAAGTTCACCCTTTTCCTGGATATATAGTGACATGTGCTTATGGAAGCACTAGCACCACTTTCTCTGCATCATGATCTCTTTGAAGACATATTGAAGGGTTAAATATCGTATAGTAGCTTCTCAAATTTCACGAGTTTTTAATTCTTAACGTATTTTATTGGAACGCACAAAAAAATAAATAAATAAAAATTTTGACGGCGGAAACTTGAATTTCGACGGGTTTGAACGGCCCGCCAACGTGCAGACAACGTGCATAATCGTGTAAACAGCGTCATTTCTCTTATGTACAAAAGATTCATTATTGTTTATTACTGAATGTCTTTTTTATTGAATTTATGTTTATGTGTGCAAAATGAGCAATACAATTCATTAATAAAACGTGGAATATTAAAACACATGAAGAAATGACACAGCATTGTTTTCATTGATTACAAAACCAGTGACTGACTGGTTCTACATATAAAACTGAAGAAAATAAGACCTCGGCTGTAGCTGTAGTAAAATTAATATGGTTGTTTGAAGTATGGTTATTTAATGTTAATAAATGGAACAATAGAAGTAGCTAACGATAATGGTAAAGAAAAAAGAGAGATCGCGTATGTAAGTGCGCAGGCGCACATGTGAAAACATATCGTCATTACTTTACATAAGAATATGAAAGCAACACTTATTTACTGTTCATATATATTTTAATTAATGTTTCTGAATTTGTTTTCATTGAATTAATGATTGTGTGTGCAAAATTAACAATACAATTTATGAATAATACGTGGAATATTAGAGGAGACGAGACGACTGCCGGCATTGTTTATGTTAAAGCTTACAAAACCAGTGACTGATTGGTTCTACATATAAAACTGAAGAAAATAAGACCTTGATTTTAGCTGTAGTAAAATTAATGTAAAAAAATAATATGGTTGTTTTAAGTACCTGTAATGTTATTTAATGTTAATAAATGGAACAATATAAGTAGCTAACCATTAATGGTAAAAAAAAAAAAGTGAGACTGCTCGTATGTAAGTGCGCACATGTGAAAATATATCGTCATTACTCTACATAAGACTATGAAAGCAACACTTATTTACTGCTCATATATATTGAAGGGTTAAATGTTGTATTCTGTATAGACAAGGAGAGAGAGCGAGAGCAGCCGAACTGCCGGATGTAAACAAACCTTAATTTCCCGCGGCTTTTTTTTTTTTTTTTTTTTTTTTAAGGGGATTAGCCCACCCGGGCATAGGTCACTGACCCACATTGGGGCCTGAGGGGCAAAAATTTAATATCCTATAATAATGATAATAATTCAGATAAGTAAAAAGAAAAAAAAAAAAAAAAGCTGCCTATCTACTTATTGGACAAACTAAAATCGTTCCGGACCACAGAATGCCGGACTAGAGAGGTACAACCTGTACAAGTACACTGCAATACAGTGCTCCCTCGGTTAACATTGGACATAAGTGCAAACCTGCACTGTAAATGTACTAAATGATTGCGGTACTAAAATTGTTATGTCTATTGCAAATATAGATTGTTTATACAGGTATTCAAATAAATCACTATCTTACAAGAATCCCAGCAATGTAAATTATATTCACCCAGGTCGTTTGGGTGGCAAATTATGAGAAGAGCTTAGTCACTCTTAAGTAATGATAAATAAACATGCAGGATTTCAGCGCCAACTGTCAAATCTTATCTCAAATAAATAAACAAACACCAGACACTCTGTCACCTCACCTCCCGCCCCCCCATGCTTCCCCCCTCTTCCCATGCACGCTGGCTACCTCCCTTCTTGCCTTCCTCCTTGTGTTCCCAGACAAAAGATTGGTGATTTCTTTATGTTTATTTTATAGAATATCTCAGACTAAAGTTAGGATAATATAATTTCCATTGCTGAAATCCTTGCAAGACAGAGATTAGTTTAAATATACAGTTCGTCCCCGAATTACGTACATCCGAATTACGTACAAACGGCCGATACGTACATCGTTTCTGAAGTCTTTAATTGCAAAAATATTGTCTTAAAAGGGCGAGCAATTTTTAAATTTGGCGGGCGAGCCAGCCGCACCGCGCCGCCACTATCACTGACCATGCAGACGACACGCTAGACGCACCAAAACAACAAGTGTGGTCATTGTGCATACAGTACTTCTCCTGTGAATTTCTGCCCTATTTTGTACACTTTACTCTGTGTGCAATGACTGGTGTAAAGCGTAAGAGTGGTGAAGCCAGTGGGAGTGCTACGAAACGTCAAGCAATCTCACTAGAGGTAAAAATGGACATAATAAAACTGCTTGAAAGTGGTGAAAAGTTGACCAATGTTGCCCGCAAATTTAACCTGAGTCGGTCAACTGTTAATACAATTGATAAGGGCAAACAAAAGATCAAGGAACATGTGAAATCTGCAGTGCCAATGCAATCTATTATTATAACTAAAAGAAGAGGGAAGGTTCTGGAAGAAATGGAAAAATATCTTGCGCTGTGGATCGAGGACTGCACACAAAAACGTAAGCCTCTGTGTCTCAGTATGATTCAGGAGAAAGCCCTAAGTCTTTTCAACGACCTAAAGAAAGATCACCCTGATGATACTGTGACATTCAATGCTAGCCATGGGTGGTTTAACCGATTCAAGGTGCGAAATAAGCTGCATAATGTTCGAGTGACTGGTGAGGCGGCGAGTGCTGATTGGAAAACAGCACAGGATTTTCCAGATAACATTATAGGGTTGGGGGATTTTCGAGTTAAGTACATTTCGAGTTAAGTACAACCTTTTGGTCCCCATTATGTACGTAACTTGGGGACTTACTGTAAGCATCATATATTTTGCTCAAGATATAAAAAGTGTTGTACATTAGTGTACAGTACTGTTGTACATTTTATAATGTAAAGTTTTTCAACTGTATTTTCAAGTAGATTTACATAAATTTCTTCATTTATTATACGTACATTTACATGCACACACCATACTAAGAGAAACATAAAAGAAATAAATGACCTTAGTGCAAAGCTGAAGCGTACATGTACTAATTTGATTACGGTACTAAAATTGTTATGTCTAGTGCAAATTACAGCATGTTTATATTCAAATTAATCAGTATCTTACAAGAATCCGAGCAATGTTAATTATATTCACCCAGGTCATTTCACTGGCTTTTTATAAGAGAGAAGCTTAGTCACTTAAGAACTGATAAATATCTTCAGTTAATAAAAAAAAAAATATTCTTCACAGGGTAACAGATGGTCGGTTGGTCCCTCCCTCCCCCCCACCCCCAACCAACCGTCCCAAGGAGATGTGTGGGGAAACCAGAATATTTAACTTTTTTGTAATAAATAATACCTCAAACTAAAGTTAGGATAATATAATTGACATTGCTGGATTCCTTGTAAGACCAGGAATATTTTGAATATAAATGTCATATATTTTGCACAAAAGATAACATATTTACTTAAAGAAAAAATTTTATCTAAAATTTGTATGTCTAATGCAAAATATATGATGTTTATATTCAAAATGATCACCAAATTATAAGAATTCCAGCAATGTAAATTATATTCTGGCCGGGTAATTTGTATGAATTTTATGAGCTAAAACAGGCAGTCAGGCAGGGTGGCGGGTGGGGCAAATCTAAAAATAGCGTCTGGAGCCGGACACTCACCGAGTACAGTGACCCCTCGTTTAACGAACGCCTCGGTTAACGAAATTTCGGTTAACGAACTGCCTTCCATAAGGATCTTCAATTCGGTTAACGAACAAAAATTCGGTTAACGAATTTCTTACGAACCGACCTCAACATGTTTTCGCTTGCACTGACCAGGCAACCAGCTTTAGTATCAGTCCGCCAATACATTAATCGGTTCTAGGGCTTAAATTCCTTACTATTTTAGTAAATATCAAGAAGTTTATACTATTCAATAATTTTAAAAGTTGAATATTAAATTTTTTAGTCATTTTAACAATTATTGAACATAATTGAAGGTAAAGTGACTAGTTTAATGCGCGGCATCCAGCCTCTTAACACAGCAAACAGGCGTTAGTCTCTCTGTTTTCACTGGAGGTAACATCTTGCTTGAGACTCTCTTCAACTAAATGCTTTTTTTCTGTGTTTCCAAGCAAATTATTGGTCATTTTGAAATATATTTTACATATTGACAATATATAATGCAGTGCAGTGTTGATTTAAAGAAAATAATCTTGAATTACACCAAGAGAGCTAAAATTTTATGGGTGAAATGGCGCCATGGGGTGACTTCTCTTCCACCCCAATGCCTTCTCTTCTTCCTTCTCCTCCACCCCCATTCTAAATCCCATCATCATCATCATCATCCAGGAGCCTTCTACAAATACACCTCAAAGTAAGTGAACTTTTCTACCATTTTTGTTGAATTTAGGAAATTTTCGGTGAGCTGGAACCAATTACCCAAAAACCCATTGAAACAATGGTTTCGGTTAACGAACTTTTCGGTTAACGAACGACCTTCTGGAACGGATTGAGTTCGTTAACCGAGGGGTCACTGTATATGTGGAAAAAATCCGTGTTAAGTGAAAGTTCAGCTCTGGCGAGGCACCGCGTATATGAAAAAACGCGTTAAGTGAAACCGCGTTAGGCGGGGTAATACTGTATATATATATACAGGATGCTAAAAGCAGTCCTAGACTTTGTTATATTTCACACAAAGCCTGTTCAACGAGCTTATGGCGCCGTGAACCTCTAATGGGGACCACCCACACCACTTAGGTGGTCAGAGTAACGTTTTACCAAATCCGGCTTCGAAACACGAGGATCCATATATATTTCATTAGCCCAATAAAGCACGCGGACTTCTACATACAATCAACACCTCAACCCGCCAGGATTCGAACCCACGGCCCACAAGCCTATGACTGTGACCGGGGAACGCTAACCGCTGGACCACCAGGATGCTAAAAGCAGTCCTAGACTTTGTTATATTTCACACAAAGCCTGTTCAACGAGCTTATGGCGCCGTGAACCTCTAATGGGGACCACCCACACCACTTAGGTGGTCAGAGTAACGTTTTACCAAATCCGGCTTCGAAACACGAGGATCCATATATATTTCATTAGCCCAGTTAACGCCAAAATCAAATGATTCATATTACGCTCAATAGCCCACAAAACATGTACCTCTGCTTTTATTTTGAGTCCTCCATCTGAGGAGTCCGTTTTTTCATCACTTCAAGACGCCTCAGTCCTCCGTTATCCCATTTTCTCTGACTTACTGAAACCAACCTCTCTATAAAATGAATTTGAGTGTGAGAGAGAACACCCTTGTTTTGAGTCAACTTAGATATGTCTGTTTACAGTTGGAACATTCAAGATCCGTTGTGAGTGGTGTTGAACGCTTCAACTGTCCTTATTGTTAGTAAGACGCGTCAAGTAAGCGTGTGTTGAGTTTGCCAGCTAGAGTGGCGTATTTTATGTCGTCCGTGGGGATACCCATGAGTTTCTGATCACTACTGAAGTTATATTATTTTGTCGCTCCGACGTCAGAGAATCTGATGTTTATAGTATAGTTAGAGTCAGTTGTCTATTTAAGAAAGTCATTAATTTCCTAAATTATTCTGTCAACTGGTATAATCTCCAAGATCTAACATCTCCCTGTGAATAGGTCCTTGTTCGCCTCAGGCCTATGCTCGCAGAATTGATGTTTTCAAAGTGTATATTCCACCTTTTCCTGGCAAGCTCAACCTCTGATTAGATTATATGAATAGACATAGGAAATAACCCTGATAAGGAACACCGGAGTTCATAATTAAGTATACGGTGATTCAAAATGGTAGAGAAGGTATGTTGTTGGTAAGATTGACCTTTCTGGTATGAATATGGAGGCCCAAGCTGCCCCGCGGGTGCACGTATATACCTCTACACGAGGGAGAATCACGCGTTCGTGACTCTTCCTCAACGTATCTCCAGGTATGTTCACGTGTGTCCCCCGCCGCCTATTAATTCAGTTTAACTTAGTCAATTTTGTGAATATCAGTGTTCAGGTGTTAACATAGTAACTTCTGTGCCAATTAAGTAGAGTAACATAGAGATTTAGATATCGGCTGGACCGTTGCCAGACGTATGTTTTGTATAGTTGAAGTTAATTATTGAGGCATTCGTGACTCTTCCTCAACATATCTCCAGATGCGGGTGTGTTAGCAACTCTCCTGAGGGTTGATAGCTACCTATGGGCAAGATAGTTCTTGAAGACTGTCTCTAAGGGGGCGCAATTAGAATCCCAGGACACGATTCCACCGGGAAGCGCCCTCACCACTCTGCCAGTGTGTTACGAGTCAACCTCCCTGGGTGCACCTAGCGAGCGAGCCTTCAGCTTGGCGGTCGCTGTAAACAACTGTGCCCGCTGACTCCACCTGGAGAGTGTACTTCATCTATTGCATGGAGCAGTGTCGGCTCATGTTTGGAGGGATAACTAGCAGAAATATAGTATCCCGCGTTAAGTATTGAACCCCTGAATGAGAGTTCAAGGTACCAGGTGGTTCCTTGTGAAATGATAAGAAGTAATGTATATTACTAATTGTGGAATTGCCCAGTGTGTCATGTATTCATCTGTAGTACCCATGAAAGAATAACCTGAGAGTATAAGGTTCTAACCAAGAATTGAGAAGGTAATTTGTTACTTGTTAAAGTAAGACCTGAGGGTCCAGTGATGGCTTGTGAATAATAGTTACGGAATCTCATGTGTCAAGGTAATGATATCCCAATTGTCTAATAAAGTAATGAGTATTTCGAGGTGTTGAATGAGGTAATAAGTTCTTGAAGTGTTTGATGATTTAATAAGTTAATTGCAGTTCTGTTTAGCCTGAGTGAATCTAAGATGCACCTTCTCCACTCACTGTGTTAATAAATATTGAATTAGTAAACTAAGAGTATCACCACTCTACTCCTAAACACTGGTTCCCAGAAAATAATACTTACTCACGTACCTATACATCTACCACACTACCCAAAACCCTTCCATGAGTTCTGTTATATAATGAAAAGTCTGGGTGGTGGCAGCTACCCTGTGTAAGTATATAAAGAGTTGTTCTAAGAGTAAAGTGGTTCCCCAGACTAACCCATGTATAAGAATAGAAATAAAACAGTATACTTCCGAAAGGTAAGAACATTGAAACTGAGAATATAATAGATATGAACGAAATGAAAGTCTTGGAAAATACAAGAAAAGAAAGATAAGACATGTATGAACATTGTGGAACTAATGACACAGCATAGAAATAATTAAATATATAGATCATCAAAGATTAAGATAAAGAACATACAGACCTGAGAAGAGAATTACTTATATAAGAATATATAAGAATATAAGGTATATAGTGATAAAGAACATATAAGAATATAAGTAAGAATATATAAGAATAAGGATATATGTAAAGAATGGAAGAAGAATAAATATATAAAATAGGATACTCATTGGAAGGAATGCTACACCGAACAAATAAGTACCGTATATCTCGGCTTATAAGACGAAATTTGAACAATAAAAAAATCTGCCCAAAGTTAGGGGGTCATCTTAAGCAACAAATATAAAATTCTTACGTCTTAAATATTGTGTCAAGAGTGGTGATGGAAACATCGTAAGCCACTCACAAAGTCCTACCAGTAATTATTTTATACTGAAACTTACGTTTGGCAAGCTGGATTCAAATTAAGATTACCGGTATATTAAAATAATAAAAATGTATTATAAACCTGTCTAACATACCCTGTAATAAACACAGCTATCATCACACACCCCTCCCCATGCCCCCCCTCCCCCCCCCCCATTTGCCAGTGAGGAGCAAGAAAGGGAAAGTGACCGCGAGATTGAGCTATTTTTAGCCGTGGAGGTGGTCAGTAATGCATACCGGTATCGGTATATTTACTCATAATAATATTTATCTCCTATAAATAATTGATTTAAATTTTATTTTTTTACAAAGAATATTCAGTAAATGAGTGCATTAATTCTTGAAACTATCGACGGTTAATTACAGACGCTTAAGTGACGTCACTAGTGTTTACACTACACCAGCGGGTAACATTTGATGCCATTACTTGAAATGAATTGGCCTTATTTTAAGTAACTAACTATAAATAAATACAAAAATTAAAAAAAAAGATCAAAACTGATTAATAATATACTTTATGTATGTTGTGTTGTCAAAGTAAGAGGAACAATTGAAACTGCAATTGTGTGGAAATGAGGCAGAAAGTATGTATGTATGTATGTATGTGTGTATGTATATATATATATATATATATATATATATATATATATATATATATATATATATATATATATATATATATATATATGTATGTATATATATATATATATATATATATATATATATATATATATATATATATATATATATATATATATATATATATGTTTGTGTAATAAATGTATGTAGTAAGTACGTAATATATTTTCACTCAAATCCTAATGAAACACTACTGGAGAACATTCCTTTGTCGCAAAACAGTTTATAAATTAAAGAAAATAATTACAGTGTGTTTAATATATTACAGTATATTATAAATAAATAATTAAACAAATAATTCGGTAAATTTATTTCAAGTAAATGGAAAATAAGCAAACAAATGTTATTTACCAAGGCGCTTCCGTCTGGCTCAGGGTGAGATGGAGGGGAGATAACAAGTCTATTTATAGCCCGTCTGAAGTGGCCCAGTACCCTAATGCACCATAAATAATTCATTGAACATTCATTTGTTGTACATAGTATATTCAGTATATATATATTTATATATTTATATATATATATATATATATATATATATATATATATATATATATATATATACTGTATATATAAATAAATATAAATATATATATATATAAATAAATATATATATAAATATAAATATATATATAAATATAAATATAAATATATATATATATATATATATATATATATATATATATATATATATATATATATATATATATATATATATATATATATATATATATATATATATAAATATGTTTGTGTAATAAACGTATGTAGTAAGAACATACCGGTAACCTTTTTCACTCAAATCCTAATGAAACACCACAATTAGAATAAGGTGGTTGCTGTTGAACCACCTGTTGTATAGTCAGAACACAGTCACACCACGGAGACGAGGGAACACTCCCACCACCGATCGTCTCTTGCGAAGCAAGCGTATAAATGAAAGAAAATACTTGCAGTGTGTTTAATATGTTACAGTATATTATAAATAAATAAATAAACAAATAAATCGGTAAATCCATTTCAAGTAAATGGAAAAATTTTACTCGACACCGACATTAGTTCCAGTTACCGGTAAATAGCAGACGCTTCAGTGACGTCACTAGTGTTTACACTACACCAGCGGGTACATTTGATGACATTACTTGAAGTGAATTGGCCTTATTTTAAAAAACCAAGGATGGTTGGTAAAGGACTACTGAGTCAGTGGGTAAGTGTCACATATGGGGTACTGGTCTTATACAGCGAATAGAGCTCAAAAGCTACTTTTTAAATGGAAATTTAGGGGGGCCGTCTTATGCACCCCGACGCCTTATAGGCCGCGATATACGGTATATGAATAAATAGAATACTAACAGAAAAGAGCAGCTGGATGGTAAATTCTTGAAAAGAGAAAACTCGGCCCGTTACAACGTCACGTTTCCAAGAATGTATCTATGTGTATGTGTGTGTGAGTGTGTATGTATATGTATATATATATATATATGTATATGTATATATATATACAGTTGTACCCCACTGAACGCGGTCAATAAAACCCAGAGGGTACCGTGTTAAGTGAAAACCGCGCTAAGTGAACAACAGAACATATGGGATTAATTCCAATAGAAACTGGCCCATCCCCAAACTCCACTTTTTCCGACACAATACCTATGTTCTAGTAAAAATAACATCTTAATTTTATGATGGTACATGCACACAATTAATACTTAAGAGAAATAGAGAAATACAGTCGCCAAGTTAATGTCCATTCAAATAATGGACTCAACTCCCTCCCCCTCTTCTCACACAACACTGCTGGCTCTTCCCTCTCTGAGAAATTTTTTGGGGAAAACCACTAAATTTTAATAAATAATACCTCAAACTAAAGTTAGGATAATACAATAGACATTGCTGGATTCCTTGTAAGACCAGGAATATTTTGAAAACAAATATCATATATTTTGCACAAAAGATAACATAGTTACTTAGAGAAAACATTTTATCTAAAATTTGTATGTCTAATGCAAAATATATGATGTTTATATTCAAAATGATCACCAAATTATAAGAATTCCAGCAATGTAAATTATATTCTGACCGGGTAATTTGTATGAATTTTATGAGCTAAAACAAATATCTTCAGTTAATAAAAAAAAAAAAAATATTCTTCACGACACTATCTGTCAATCAAAGTACCCCACCTTGCCTCCCCCCTCTTCCAACCGCGCGGTCAGTCCCAACCCTCCCCCCCCACCCCCCACCAATCCTCCCTTCAAGAGATGTTGGGTGAAAAAACTAAATTTTAACATTTAGTATTAAATAATAACTCAGATTAAAGTTAGGATAATATAATTGACATTGCTGGATTCCTTGTAAGACCAGGAATATTTTGAATATAAATGTCATATATTTTGCACAAAAGATAACATATTTACTCAGAGTAAACATTATATCTAAAATTTGTATGTCTAATGCAAAATCTATGATGTTTATATTCAAAATGATCATCAAATTGTAAGAATTCCAGCAATGTAAATTATATTCTGACCGGGTAATTTGTATGAATTTTATGATCTAAAACATATATCTTCAGCTAATAAAAAAAAAATATTCTTCACACGGTAACAGATGGTCGGTCAGTCCCTCCCTCCCCCCCCCACCTCCCACCAACCCTCCCTACCAGATGTGTGGGAAAACCAGAATATTTACCTTTTTAGTAATAAATAATACCTCAAACTAAAGTTAGGATAATATAATTGACATTGCTGGATTCCTTGTAAGACAAGGAATATTTTGAATACTAATGTCATATATTTTGCACAAAAGATAACATATTTACTCAGAGTAAACATTATATCTAAAATTTGTATGTCTAATACAAAATCAATGATGTTTATATTCAAAATGATCATCATATTGTAAGAATTCCAGCAATGTAAATTATATTCTGGCCGGGTAAATTGTATGAATTTTATGAGCAAAAACAGGCAGGCAGGCAGGCAGGCAGGCAGGCAGGCAGGCAGGCAGGCGGGTGGCGGATGGGGGTGAATCTAAAAATAGCGTTTGGAGCCGGACACTCTGCGTGTATACATGGAAAAAACCCGTGTTAAGTAAAAGTTCAGCTCTGGCGAGGCACCGCGTATACGTGAAATCGCGCTAAGCGAAACCGCATTAAGCGGGGTATTAATGTGTGTGTGTATACTGTGTATATATATATATATATATATATATATATATATATATATATATATATATATATATATATATATATATATATATATATATATATTAGAAGTCCAAAAATCCGGACTACTTGGGGATTGGGTCGGTCCGGATTTTCGGATTTTCCGGATTCTCAGGCAGTATTTTTAAAATTCAAATTTAAGGAGGAATAAAGAAGAGATGAACAGGTACATTTTGATAGTTTATTCATTAGCAAATATAGCATGCTTCATGTATCAAAACGAGCAGTTTTAAAGAAAAGGCTGTGAATTCTAAAATTTTATTCTTTGCCTTTTTTATATCATAAATTGTAGACTTTCCAATGTTGTATGTTTCCATTAGAACAGTATTGCTCACACCACGTTCTATTTTAATTATTTAAAGTTTGTCACTCAATTTCAACGTGTTCTTCTTTCTCTTCACACAACGAAGTTTATCTACTTTAGGAGCCATTATTATGGGTTCTGTAAATGAAAGAGAAGAGGCAGGAAAGTGTGGTGCAGGTAGAGGAATAGGCAGTTGTACAAACCCTGCCCAGAGGTAAGGTCGTGGTAGTTGGGGACAGCCACGTGAGGTTTTTAGATAAGACATTTTGTACAAGAGATAGGAAATGTAGGACTAGGGTGTGTTTTCCTGGGGCTGGGATAGGGCATGTAGCTGAGAGGTTAAACAGGGTTTTGTCAAGGGAGGGTACCAATCCAGTAGTGTGTCTTAGTGTGGGAGGAAACGACATAGGAAAGGTTAGGAGTGAGGAACTTTTCAAGAGGTATAGGGAGGCGCTGGGGAAGATTAGAGATAGGGGAGGGATCCCGATAGTATGTGGTGTCTTGTCTAGAAGAGGGGTTGGTCGTGAATGGCTGTCCAGGGCAATTGCTATAAATTGCAGACTGGAAAAACATTGTGCAAACAATGGTTGGGCATTCATTGATAGCTGGCAACGATTCTATGGCAACAACTACCTGTACAGTTGTGACAGAGTACACTTGTCTCGTGCGGGGGTAAAGACGTTGTCTGCATCCCTGGAGCGTGAAATTGTCACTCCAAAGTGGGGGGGGGGGGGGTTTCGCCAGTAGAGAGAGGTCGGGGAAAGTGGGAGTCAAAAAACAAGCAGGTCCTGGGAAGTAAAATTAGTTACTCAGGACAAAGGGTAAAACAGGACCAGGGAAGGGTAGGCTTAAATGTATACTATACAAACAGTTGGAGCGTTAGAAATAAAATAGACTTGCCGAGAGCAGTTGTCTGTACCGAGAATGTAGACGTCAAAGCAATCACCGAAACTTGGATGAATCTGGCGAGCAAAAATTTTTTATCAGAGTACTACATAGAAGGGTACAACCTTTTTCACAAGGACAGGGAAGGTAGGAAGGGGGGGGGGGGTCGCACTCTTCGTCAAGGATACATTAAAATGTTGTATTAATAATTCAATAAAGGGTGAAATGGGAACCGAGTCTGTATGGGTAGAAAACACGGAAAGACGAGAAAAACTAATTATGGGAGTGATTTACAGGCCCCCAAGTCTGGGCAAAGAAGCAGCTCAGCCCATATAGCAGGAAATGAGTAGGGCAGCAAAATATAACAACCTATGCATTATGGGGGATTTCAACTTCAGAAATATTGACTGGGACAACATTGTAGGTGACTATGAATCTGAAGACTTCCTAGAAGCAGTACAGAACAATTTTTTGAAACAACTAATTACAGAACCTACTAGAGGTGACAATATATTAGACCTTGTATTAACAAATAAAGAAAATATTATCAGACATATCACAGTAGGGGAAGAACTAGGTTAACAGTGATCACAGAGAAATCAGGTTCACCCTAAATTGAGAAACAAAAAAACAATGACAATATGGTCAGTCCCAAACTTTCAGTTGGCAGATTATCAGGGGTTAAGAAGGTACCTAGGTGAGGTCACCTGGGAACAGTCACGTCAGTCCCCAGTAGGAAGGGGTGAGGTCATAGATGACACAACAATTGATCATGACTATAATATATTCACTAGCATACTACAAAAAGCACAAGAACAAAATATACCATACAGAAAAATTAGGTCAAATAAGAATGAGCCAAGGTGGATGACCAGAAAACTTAAACATGGCATAGGAATAAAGAAAGGAATTTATAAGAAATTAAAGGGAGGGGAGGAGCAGCTCAGAAATAGGTACAATGAACTATCTAGGAATGTTAAGAAAAATGTAAGGAAAGCAAAGAGAGACTATGAAGTCAAAATAACAAAAGAATCCAAGGCAAATCCCAAGGGATTTTTCCAGGTATATAGAACAAAAGTCAAGGACAAAGTTGGATCTTTAAAGTCAGGGAGGGGAGAAGTGATAAATGGCAGTGAAGAAATAAGCAAAGCATTGAACAACTACTTCTTATCAGTTTTCACAGAAGAAATTCGCGAGGAAATTCCAGAGGTGGAACTGATATTTAGAGGAAAGGGAGAAATTAAAGAATATCACTATCAGAAAAGAGGATGTTCTTAAGAGGATAAATAAACTAAAGAAGACAAAATCCCCAGGGCCGGATGAAATTTTCCCTCGAGTCTTGAAAGAGTGTAGGGAACAGATTAGCGGACCCCTTGTAAATTTATTTACAAAATCATTAGACACCGGAGTTGTGCCAGACTTGTGGAAACAGGCAAATGTAGTACCCATATTCAAAAAGGGAGACAGCGCATCAGCGTCAAATTACCAGCCGATTAGTTTGACTTTAGTAGTGGGGAAATTTCTTGAATCAATTCTAGCAGACAACATCCGATCGCATCTAGAGAAACGCAAATTAATCTACGACTCGCAACATGGGTTTACAAAAGGAAAATCTTGTCTAACAAATCTGCTGACGTTTTTTAGGAAAGTTTTCGAGGTAGTAGATAATGACGAAAATTACGATGTTATTTACTTAGACTTTAGCAAAGTATTTGACAAAGTACCACATCAGAGGCTTCTGAGAAAAATTAAGGCTCACGGTATCGAGGGGAAAGTTTTAAATTGGATAAAATCATGGCTCACCGATAGAACGCAGAGGGTCAGCGTAGATGGTGTTAAATCTGAGTGGGGCCGTGTAACCAGTGGGGTTCCCCATGTGTCAGTACTAGGTCCACTCTTGTTCATAATCTACATAAACGATCTAGATACTGGGATCAGCAGTGACATAAGCAAGTTTGCGGATGACACCAAAATAGGGCGGCAGATTAATTCAGGGCAGGATGCAAATGCATTACAGGAGGATCTAAATAAACTGCAGGGGTGGTCTGAAAAATGGCAAATGAAATTCAACACCAGCAAGTGCAGCATACTTAATATTGGAAGAACAAATACTGACAATGTATACAGCCTTAACAACATCAACCTAGAGAAGTCGACTTGTGAAAGAGACCTAGGGGTACGTGTAAGCCCGGACCTACGGCCTAGAAAACAGTGCGTTAATGTTCGAAATAAGGCAAACAGAGTATTGGGTTTTATAGCTAAAAGTGTAAGTAATAAGAGTGCAGAGTCTTATTGCAACTATATCTTGCGCCAGTCAGGCCGCACCTCGATTATGCGGTTCAGTTCTGGTGCCCTTATTACAGAATGGATATCAATTCACTAGAGTCGGTGCAGCGAAGAATGACGAAAATGATTCCGGGACTTAGAAACCTTCCATATCAGGATAGGTTAAAGAAACTTAACTTGCATTCCCTAGAAAGACGAAGAGTGCGGGGAGATATGATAGAAGTATTTAAGTGGGTGAAAGAAATCAGTAAAGGGGATATAGATAATGTTCTTATAATATCCGAGCAGGATAGGACTCGGAGCAACGGATTTAAGTTGGATAAGTTTAGGCGGGAGATAGGAAGAAACTGGTTCACAAATAGGGTGGTGGATGAGTGGAACAAGCTTAGCAACTTTATAGTTAGTGCTGGAACTCTGGAAAGTTTCAAAAGGAGGCTAGATAGATTCATGGATGATAGAGAGTGGTAGTAACTCTCGACAGGAGCTGCCATGCACAGGCCAACCGGCCTATTGCAGACTCCTTATTTTCTTAGGTCTTATGTTCTTATGAAAGAGTAGGACTCAAAATTACATACGTTGTCACAGTTTGATTGCTCGTTTTAAAGTGGCGACCACGTGGTCGCTTGTTGTCGCTGTGCAGCTGTGGCACTCATGCATGCGCACATACACACAAAAGCCAGCTAAGATAAAAACTGTAAGCTTAAAACCCTGGCTGGGAGGGAGGGAGGGAGTGAGGCAGAGAGCGAGGCAGGGAGCGAGCCAGCGAGCCAGCCAGCCAGCTAGCTAGCCAGCAGAGAGGGAGCGAGTGAGCATGCAGGGGGTGAGGTGATATGTTTGACAGTTTGAGCCGAAGGTCTCCTGTGTATTTATTTAACAGTCCTACTAAGCTTCTCTCATTTTAAAATGCCAGTGAAATGACCAAGGAGAATATAATTAACATTGCTGGAATTCTTATTAGATAGTGATTAATTTGAATACAGTGACCCCTCCGTTAACGAACTCAATCCATTCCAGAAGGTCTTTCGTTAACCGAAAAGTTCGTTAACCGAAACCATTGTTTCAATGGGTTTTTGGGTAATTGGTTCCAGCTCACCGAAAATTTCCTAAATTCAACAAAAACAGTAGAAAAGTTCACTTACTTTGAGGTGTGTATGCAGAAGGCTCCTGGACGATGATGATGATGATGGGATTTAGAATGGGGATGGAGGAGAAGGAAGAAGAGAAGGCATTGGGGTGGAAGAGAAGTCACCCCATGGCGCCATTTCACCCATAAAATTTTAGCTCTCTTGGTGTAATTCAAGATTATTTTCTTTAAATCAACACTGCACTGCATCATATATTGTCAATATGTAAAATATATTTCAAAATGACCAATAATTTGCTTGGAAACACAGAAAAAAAGCGTTTAGTTGAAGAGAGTCTCAAGCAAGATGTTACCTCCAGTGAAAACAGAGAGAGACTAACTCCTGTTTGCTGTGTTAAGAGGCTGGATGCCACGCATTAAACTAGTCACTTTTCCTTCAATTATGTTCAATAATTGTTAAAATGAGTAAAAAATTGAATATTAAACTTTTAAAATTATAGAATAGTATAAACTTCTTGATATTTACTAAAATAGTAAGGAATTTAAGCCCTAGAACCGATTAATGTATTGGCGGACTGATACTAAAGCTGGTTGCCCGGTCAGTGCAAGCAAAAACATGTTGAGGTCGGTTCGTAAGAACTACGTTAACCGAATTTTTTTCGTTAATCGAATTGAAGATTCTTATGGAAGGCAGTTCGTTAATCGAAATTACGTTAACCGAGGTGTTCGTTAAACGAGGGCTCACTGTATAAACAAGCTATAATTTGCATGACATACAAATTTTAGATCAAATTTAAGAATCTTATTACAGAGAGCAAAAATCTTTATCTCTTGTGTGAAATATATGAAGTTCATGTTCAAATTATTTGCTGTCTTGCAAGGATTCCAGCAATGCAAATTATATTCTCGCAACTTTAGTCCGAGATATTATAGATAAAACTGTAAGCCTAAACCCTGGCTGGGCGGATATGAGAGAGAGAGAGAGAGAGAGAGAGAGAGAGAGAGAGAGAGAGAGAGAGAGAGAGAGAGAGAGAGAGAGAGAGTGTAGGGGGGAAGGGGGAGCGGGAGGTGAGGTGATACTTTGACAGTCAGCGCCGAAAGTCTGGTGAAGTATTTATTTGTTTATTTATGTTGTTTAGATTGAGTTTTTGTTTTTTGCTTATAAAATTTCATAGAGTGACCGGGGAGAATATAATTTATATTGCTGGAATTCTTATAAGATAGTGATTAATTTGAATATAAACAAGCTATAATTTGCATTAGACATAGAAATTTTAGATCTAGTTTAAGAATTTTATTAGAGAGAGCAAAAAATTTTATCTCTTGTGCAAAATATATGACGTTTATTGTGGGAGACTCAGATGATGCTTCCAATCAGGGATAAAGGAAACACACTGGTGTCAAGTTCGTAAGTTCTATTTCTGGGACAAACACACAAAAGGAGTTAAGACAGGGTAAACAGCGTCCTGTCGTGGAATCTCTCTCTGGGTATCTCTGTCTGCGCATGCGCGTACAGCGCGCATGTGCTCAAAGTCTGAACTACACTCAGTGACAAAAGGGGAGTATGATTATAACATATAATACAGAGACCTGAATCAATCATGGTAAATAGTACAGTTACATATTACAGCATATTCGTCTCATATATCTACACCTCCCTCCCCCTCACGCTCGTAGTGCAATCTCGAGCGGACTCTTTTTCCAGGAGCCTTTGAGAGCGACGTGGGAAAACTGGGGGGTCACTGAATGAGGACTTACTTTTCTCGTCCAAGCAAGGGTTCACAGGGATGTGGGGGAGGGGTTCACCACTAGGGGACGGGACTGAACGAAGGAAGCGGCGATTCCGCCACCATACCCGACCACTAGGGAGACGGACCTCGTAATCCCTGGTCTTGCCGCAGCCCATGACAACCCCGACCTTGTCCCAGCGGTGAGACGTCGGGTCTTGAATCCGAACTGTTTGCCCGATACTCAATCTGGGAAGGGGTCGGGCGTGCTGATCGTACTGTGCCTTTACCTGGTCAGCACGGGCGGCTGCACGACGATCGCAGTCCTCGGTCTTGGCCTGCCACTCCCTCGAGAAGGACTCAGGATGGGCAGGGACACATGACCGTAGTGGGTGGCCGTATAACATCTGTGCTGGGGAGCGACCTGTGAAGTTGGGGGTATTCCGCAATTCCAATAAACCCCGGTCAAACTTCTCACAGTCAATGTTGCCTGAGGGTGCCGTCTTGAGGATGAGATGCTTGACGGACTTTACAGCAGCCTCGGCATGTCCATTGGACTGGGGATAATGTGGCGAGGACGCCACATGATGAACTCCCCATCGCTCCATGAAGTCCCGGAAGTCGTTGCTGGTGAACTGGGGCCCGCCGTCAGTCCTCAGGCGGAGAGGGACACCAACCTCCCGGAAGTAGCCACAGAACATACGTACTGTATGAGAGGCAGTAGTGTTGCCTCCGCAGGGAATGACAACAGGCCACCCCGAGAGCCGGTCGGCGATGACGAGAAAGGACTTTCCCGCCACAACGAAGAAATCCGCAGAGACGGATTCAAAGGGCCTCGTAGGGTTGTCGTTGTTCATGAGGGGTTCCTGCTGCTGACTAGGCTGCAGCACCTGGCATGGCTCGCAGGCTTGAACGGAACTAGCGATGTCGGAGTCTATGCCTGGCCAAAACACAGCTTGTCTCGCCCGGCGTTTTGTAGCTTCCACACCCCTGTGGCTGTCGTGCAGGTGGGCTAGGGTGCGGCGGCGGAGGGCGGCAGGAACCACAACTCTTGCTCCGTACAAGACGAGGTCGCCATCAGCATAGAGGTCGTCCCGCATCTTCCAGTATGGGAGTAAAGAGCTGTGTAAATCGTACCGGTTGGAAGGAAATCCCGAGGTCACGCGGTTCAGTAGACGGATGTACGAAGGGTCCGCTCTTGCCGCGGCTCGGAGTTCCTGAAGAGTCCTGTCGGCGTCCTGCGGTAGAGACTCTTCTGAGATGACCGTGTTCACGGTCACTACAGTCCTGAGGTGTGCCGTAGCATCAGCACATGCGATCTCGTCCTCTGGTGTGGGGTGGCTGACTGGGGCTCGTGACAAAGCATCAGGGATGCAGAGCAGCTTGCCAGCACGCCACGCAGCTGTGAAGAGGTAGGGCGAGGTCTTCTCCTTAAGGAGTTGGAGGCGGAGATTCTCGGCCGCATCCAAGGAGTAGTGGTTCAGGATCGGGATGAGTGGCCGATGGTCCGTCATGAGGTTGAAGTGTTGTAGGCCGATCAGATACAACCTACATTTGGACATGGCCCAGACGGCGGCTAACAGCTCCAGTTCGATGGTGGCGTAGCGAGTCTCGGCGTCAGTAAGAAACCGAGAGCCACACTGAACCAGACGAAGGCGTCCATTGCCGTGGTCCTGTAGCAGAGCGTATCCAATCCCGTAGAGGCGAGAGGCATCAGTCTGGAGGACAACTGGCTGGGCCGGGTCGAAGGACGCGAGAACAGGTGGGCTGAGGAGAGCTGTCTTGACGCTACGGAATGCCTCATCATGGTCAGCTGTCCAGGTGAATGTTCTCTTGGGGCTCATCAGGGGGCGTAGGGGCTGTGCTGCAGCGGCGATGTCGGGGGTGAACTCAGCCAACTGGTTTACCAGTCCCATGAACGAGCGGAGGTCGGTCAGGTTGGCAGGAGTTGGGAAGTCCCGGATCGCGCTGACCTTTCCAGGATCAGCCGATATGCCCTTGCCTGAGAGGGTGTACCCACAGAAGTTCACACTAGGTGCGGCGACCACAAACTTATCCTTGTTGAGGGTGATCCCGTACTTGCGGCACCTTGTGAGCATCTGGTGAATACGCTCAAGATGCGTGGAGTAATCCTCGTCATATAGGAGCACGTCGTCGATGACCTTGACACAGTTCGCCACACCCTGAAGGGCCATGTCACCGCGGAGGCAGAAAGCATCGCCTGTAGCGGCGAAACCCATAGGTCCTCTGCAGTGCTGAAATCGGCCGTACGGTGTGATGAACGTCGTGAGGTGCTGATCTTCTTCCGCCAGTTCCATCTGCCAGTACCCACATAAGGCATCTGCTGTAGTAAAGTACCTTGCCTTCGGGTCCACACTTCGTATAGCGGCGAAGGGTGTTGGTGAAGGGTGGGTAGGGTGGGAAACTTGGCTATTCAGCTTGGTGAGGTCGACGGTGATACGCACTCCAGTAATGTTCTTGGCGACTACTACCATGGGGTGGCACCAATCCGAGGGGTCGTCCCCCGCCGGCTTAATGATCCCCTGGGCTACCATAGAGTCGAGTTCCTTCTTAACTTGGCTCTGGAAAGCGAAGGGTATCCGTCGCGGTGTGTGGATGGCGAAAGGTACTGCGTCATCCTTCAGGTGTATTCTCATGGGGGAGCCAGCCATTGGCTGTAGGAAGATCTCCCTGGCTGCAGAAGGTGACGTATTGGGTGGGAGGGGCAGCTCCTTGCACCTGTTGACATGTTTTACTTCCAGAATTGGCTTAGGGAAGTCTGAAGATATTATGGCCAACTCTTGACAGTGGCCATATGACAGTAGTGGCATCTGAACACCTTTGTGGACCTGAATCCTGGCAGAACATGACTGCTTACCTAGGGTGAGGGTAGCCTGAAATGTACCCAGAGCAGGTGCCATTGTAGAACCGTCTGCAGTGAGCGTTGTAGAAGTTGACGGTGGTTGCAAGCTGCTCCTAGGGATCCCCAGAATGTCGAGGTGTCTTGTGCCGATGACTGTGACGTCCGCACCTGTGTCAGGAAGCATCTGGATACGGGAAGTAATGTCGCCGTATGACAGGTGAACACAGATGGGCTGAGGTGTCTTGCTGACAGGAGAAGAGGATCCCACGCGACAACAGATCTTGTTCTTCGCCGCCTGAGACTTGCAAGTAGTATCCTTTTTCTTCCGTGACTGACAGCATTTGTCAAAATGTCCAATGCGGCTACAGGAGCGGCACTGAACGTTGTTGGCAGGGCACTTCAGTGTCCTAGCCCAATGGCCACGACGGCCACAGTTATTGCAGGTGCTGTCAGCGGCAGGGCATTCAGAACCATGCCGACGAGCACAATATTGGCATGAATTACCTGGCGTCGAAGTCTGAAGTGATGCTGAAGAGTGATGCGAAGCTGGAGTCGGATGTGAGGCTGAAGTCCCGTCACGTCCTATGTTCTTCTTATATGCGGAGATGGCACACAGCTGGTTAGGTGGAGCACGAATAGCAGAAGTCGCACTTCTGGTGGCTTCGTAAGAGCGGCAGGTGGTGACAACATCTTGTAGAGAGGAGGCAGTGTTGAGGAAGATAAGCTTCTGAATAAGCTCTTCGTCCCGCACGCCCATGAGGATAATCATCTTCAGCTGTGTTTCCTCACAAGTCGACGAGTTCCCAGGACAAACGTCAACCTCCTCAGCGATGCGTCTGAGTCGTACGTAAAGATCTGCAAATGACTCACCCTCCAGCTGCTTACAACTGAGAAGCTCTCTCCTACGCCGAGCTTCGTTGCGGAGACCCTTGATATGCGTCTGTAAAGCATCCAAGACGTCCTTCACAGTCTTGTCTGTGTTGTGGGGGATTTGCAGGGTGTGCTCCAGGATACGTTGCGTCTCTAGGGTGAGACACATCCTCATCTGGATCAGCTGTTTCTCCCTAGGCAACCTCGATAAGTCGACCATCATCGAATAATCGTCCCATCTCCGACGCCATTCACGGAATACCTGGAACGAGGCATCAGCTTGGAGTGGCGGTGGACTCTGAGCGAGTGCTTTCTGTGGGGGGGGCAAAGAAGTTGGAGAGGACCCTTCGGGCGCGCCTGTGGACGAAGGGGCAGGTGTGGCAGCTGCTCGAAGGTTCACAGGTGTCAACAACTCGATCATGGCACTGAATCTGTCATTTTCTTGTTGACGCCTGTGATCCTCTTCCTGTCGCCTCCTGATGTCGTCTTGTCGTCGGTTTTCTTCCAAAAACTGAATTAAACGAAGGAAGTCGCCGCCTGTGGCAGGTTGCGGACGTGTGCAGTGGGGGCTAAGGGTGGGTGGGGCCGCTTGATCCACTTCCCGCTCCACTTGGAGTCCACTTACTGCACCGACATCAGTCTGATGTTGGGCTTGTTGAGTATCTGGAGAAAACCCAATAAATTCTTGATCTTCCATAAGGCCTGGTTTATTTCTCTCACAATTACTGTAATTAATAAGTGAGCAGAAAAGCAACTGTCTTTAAATGGAAGATATCTGCGAGCGTCTGTGAGTGAGTGAGTGAGTGAGTGTGTGTGTGTGCGTTCGTTCGTGCGTGTACTCGGAGCAGGCTGGCCAGAGAGTGGGTGGCTGGCGGTATAGCAACTCCTCTCGCTCCCTCACGCCAGTTCCAGCCGAGTCATGAGCGGGGAAGGATGTCAAAACTTGAGCTCTCCCCAAGGTCTTAAATGGGCTTCCCTCTTTTGTAAAAAGTGCAGGAACACGGGGAAACACTTTAAAGACACTAAAGGGCACACACAACACTGAAAAAGCACTTCACAACACTGCACTGTAAATCCAGGAATATCTTGAGAGGTACGCGCCGATATTCACTGGGCAGGAGGAGTTGACAAGATGGCGGCTCCGAGAGAGATTCTGCGTCCACTCCAATTCTGAATAATGTGATGTCCCAGCTAATCACTGCGCCATGTGGGAGACTCAGATGATGCTTCCAATCAGGGATAAAGGAAACACACTGGTGTCAAGTTCGTAAGTTCTATTTCTGGGACAAACACACAAAAGGAGTTAAGACAGGGTAAACAGCGTCCTGTCGTGGAATCTCTCTCTGGGTATCTCTGTCTACGCATGCGCGTACAGCGCGCATGTGCTCAAAGTCTGAACTACACTCAGTGACAAAAGGGGAGTATGATTATAACATATAATACAGAGACCTGAATCAATCATGGTAAATAGTACAGTTACATATTACAGCATATTCGTCTCATATATCTACATTTATATTCAAATTATTCGCTGTCTTGCAAGGATTCCAGCAATGCAAATTATATTCTCCCAACTTTTGTCTGTGATATTATACAAGATAAAAACTTAAAGCCTACTGTATAACCACGAAACCTTTGCTGGGAGGGGGGGGGAGGAGGGAGGGGGGGGGAGGAGGGAGGGGGGGGAGGGAGGGAGGGGGGAGGAGGGAAGGGAGGGGGAGGGAGGGAGGGGTGACAGTGACATGTTTGACAGTTTGCACCGAAGGCCTAGTGAAGTATTTATTTGTTTATTTGTCCTTTAGATTGAGTTTTGGTTTTTTGCTTATAAAATTTCATAGAAGTGACCAGGGAGAATATAATTTACAATGCTGAAATTCTTAAAAGATAGTGATTAATTTGAATGTAAACATGCCATAGTTTGCACTAGACAAAAATTTTAGTAATCATTTTGTACATTATTTTGATTACACGTACAGTACAGCTTTGCCCTTAGGACAGTGTGTGCATGTAAATGAGTTTCAATAAATGAATAAAGTTACATATATCGAGCCAAAAATAATATAGTTGAAAAACTTAATGAAGACAGAGCTTGGATAGCTAAATTTTAGAATGACCAATTATTTTAATACTGTATAAAAAAAATGCACAAATATTAAAGTGCACAATTTTCTTGGTATTTGCTCCACTGGAAACGAATGCAAACATAAAACAGATTACTGAATTGGCTGAGTATCCCCTGATATTCAAAACAAAACGTTATTTTCCTTAGGATTTCGTTAATCAAATTTTTTTTCTTTAACCAAATTGAAGATTCTTATAGAAGGTACACCTAGACCCCGACTTACGACGGGGTTAGGGACCCAAATCCAGGTCGTAAGTCCGACATGGTCGTAAGTCCGATATAGATAAAAAAAAAAAAAAAAAAAAAAAAAAAAAAAAAAAAAAAAAAAATTAATAAAAAATCTACAATGAAATACAGTACAGTAAAAGTAATGAATAATGATGAATGGATACAGTACAGTGAAAGTAATAAATAATAAGGAATGGATACAGTGTGACTGAGCACGTAACCTTTAATGTAGTCAGCTGAATGCACATGGGGCCCCTATAATTTTCAATTATACATGGAGACTACATTAACTGGAAACGTTTCGGTATAGAAAATGCGTGTGTCATTTAAAATTTTTTTTTTTTTTTTTTTTTTTTATCTATATCTGAGGCGGTCGTAAGTCCCGACGGTCGTAAGTCCACGTAGTCGTAAGTCGGGGTCTAGGTGTAATTCGTTAACCGAAATTTCGTTAACCAAAGCGTTCGTTAACCGAAGGACCACTGTACTTTGTATGTACTTTTCTGTGAGCTGGAACCAATTACTCAATATCCCATTGAAATAATGGATTCGGTTAACGAACGACTCTGTGGAACGAATTGTGTTCGTTAACAGAGGGACCACTGTAGTTTGATGAATAGTAGTGACAATTGTAGTACGCTGCTATTCATCAAACGACTGTCAATGATGATGATGCAATATTGCTTATTTAGTAATTAATACCACAACATCACACCCAGACACCCTAACACCACCCACACACCCCCATATTGTATGACATTAATTTATGCCTGGTTAACTGTGTGGTGGTGAATTAAAAGATCAGCTGTTGAGGAGCTTAGTGCTTGGAAACACTGGTGTATGTTACCACTGCTTTCCACTCCATCTCTCTAATCACCCAAACCTTTCTGCTTTCTCACTCCACATTTTAAAATGTTATGTAACGTAATGTTGAAGGGATATAATGTGATAAGTGTAAGTATAAAAAATACTGTATTTTAGCTTTCATGTTTATTCAAGACATCTTCAGGTCCTGAGACCTACTAATCCCACACCCAACAGTGGGTGACCTGAAATTGTATCAGGTCAATAATATGAGACCACTAATGCCCCACCCTACCTCCACCTGATATTGTGTCAGGTCAGGTCAGTTACATGAGACCCACTAATCCCCACAGCTCCAAGGGAGCTTCATTCACGACCATATCATATAGATTTTTAGTTTAGACTCTTGGAAAACTCCCCAGCAAACAGAAACATTCTGAGGATGTGGGCTAGTGTTTGACTGTGCAAGATGCATAGTTTAAACACTCGGAAAGCATTTTCAGCAACCAGAAATATTTCCAGGGATGGGGGATTTTTCCGGGTTTGAAAAAGTCGTCTGGTTAGCCGGAAACCTCTCATCCTCGGAAGTGCTCTGCATTAATTGTTCCGGCTAACGGGGATATCACTGTATATGGAGGTTTCACTGTATGTATGTGATGGGGTTTGATCTTTAATAGGAATTATGAATAACTATTAGGTTTCAAAATTTCATTTGAGGGTTTACATTACACTTTACCACATTTGGCTTGTAGGCTCAATTCTGTGTTGCCTTGTGACAACTAATCCAACTTACAGAGACATTATCCAGGAGGTTAGTACCCTAATTATTTAAATAATTATTTTGCATCAGAATATGTTAATGTAGATAGGGAGAATATCCTAGAAATAATTCAGTTACGCTCAGGATCCACTGAATCTAGTGTATCTATGTCCAGTTCATTAGCTCACCTCCCTCCACTTGAGAAACAATCCAGTTGCTGAGTAATCTTTGTTGTGGAAAATAAATTGGGAAGATCTAAGTGCAGTAGTGGTTCACAGATAATATTTTACCACTTGGTCTTATTTTATGAAAATTTGACAAAAAAAATTAAAAAAAAGATGTAATAATATACAGTAAGTCCTCGCTCAACATCGGGGTTAGGTTCCTGAAAACGCAACGTCATACGAAACAACGTTAAGCGGATAAAATTTCCCCATAAGAAATAGATAAAATAGAGTCTACCCAGATGCACCTTAGCCCATCTCCTAGAACAAACAAAACATTGTCTTTTGTAGTACAGGTTGTACCTCTCTAGTCCGGCAACCTCGGGACCTGACCGGTACCGGACCATGGAAATTGCCGGACCATGGAAATTCACCCTTTTCCTGGATAGATAGTGACTTGTGCTTATGCTTGGAAGCACTAGCACCACTTTCTCTGCATCATGATCTCTTTGAAGACATATTGAAGGGTTAAATGTCGTATAGTAGCTTCTCAAATTTCGCGAGTTTTTAATTCAACATATTTTATTGGAACACACACAAAAAAAAATAAATAAAAATTTTGAAGGTGGAAACTTGAATTTTGACGGGTTTGAACGGCCCGCCAACGTGCAGACGACGTGCATAATCGTGTAAACAGCGTCATTTCTCTTATGTACAAAAGATTCATTATTGTTTCTTACTGAAAGTCTTTTTTATTTAATTAATGTTTATGTGTGCAAAATGAGCAATACAATTCATTAATAATACGTAGAATATTAAAACACATGAGGAAATGACGCAGCATTCTTTTCGTTGATTACAAAACCAGTGACTGACTGGTTCTACATATAAAACTGAAGAAAATAAGACCTTGGTTGTAGCTGTAATAAAATTAATATGGTTGTTTTAAGCAATGTTATTTAATGTTAATAAATGGAACAATAGAAGTAGCTAACGATAATGGTAAAGAAAAAAGAGAGATCGCGTATGTAAGTGTGCACATGTGAAAACATATCGTCATTACTTTACATAAGAATATGAAAGCAATACATATTTACTGTTCATATATATTTTAATTAATGTTTCTGAATTTGTTTTTATTGAATTAATGTTTGTGTGTGCAAAATTAGCAATACAATTTATTAATAATACGTGGAATATTAAAACACACGATGAGACGAGACGGCTGCCGGCATTGTTTATGTTAAAGCTTACAAAACCAGTGACTGATTGGTTCTACATATAAAACTGAAGAAAATAAGACCCTGATTGTAGCTGTAGTAAAATTAATGCAAAAAAATTAATATGGTTGTTTGAAGTACCTGTAATGTTATTTAATGTTAATAAATGGAACAATATAAGTAGCTAACCATTAATGGTAAAAAAAAAAGTGAGACTGAGCGTATGTAAGTGCGCACATGTGAAAACATATCGTCATTACTCTACATAAGAACATGAAAGCAAAACTTATTTACTGCTCATATATATTGAAGGGTTAAATGTTGTACAGTAGAAGTCCAAAAATCCGGACTGCTTGGGGATTGGGTCGGTCCGGATTTTCGGATTTTCCGGATTCTCAGGCAGTACTTTTAAAATTCAAATTTAAGGAGGAACAAAGAAGAGATGAATAGGTACATTTTCATAGTTTATTCATTAGCAAATATAGCATGCTTCATTTATCAAAACGAGCAGTTTTAATGAAAAAGCTGTGAAATCTAGAATTTTATTCTTTGCCTTTTTTATATCATAAATTGTAGATTTTCTAATGTCGTATGTTTCCATTAGAACAGTATTGCTAACACCACGTACTAGTTTCTAAATTATTTCAAGTTTGTCTCTCAATTTCAACGTGTTCTTCTTTCTCTTCACACAACGAAGTTTATCTACTTTAGGAGCCATTATTATGGGCTTGTACAGTAATCTGTAAATGGAAAGAGTAGGACTCAAAATATTGTTATATTACAATGGTATTCTATTCATACTGTGCTTGATATAATGCATTCACGGAAATGTAATACAGGTATTTTTGCTAAAATGACGTACGGATTACAGTGGAAAGTGGGATCAAATCTGGACGAAAACAATGACTTTCGCTTTCTTTCGTTCAAAAGATGTTACCGTAATCGCTTTTCGAATGGTTTAGTTGAAAAACTGTTGTACTGTATTACAATAATATTCTATCTTAATTGACTTGAATAAATACTACGATACCATATTTTTGAATATTTTCATTAAAATCCATCAAAATCATTTTCTTTGTCATCATCTGCAGCACCAAACTGCTTCTCCCCGTCTCTCCTTGAACAGGGCTAGAGGGTACGTGTTTTTCGAATCGTTTTCAGTTAAAAAACTAGTACATCACACGTATATTTTACCTAAACTGCGCCTGAATGAATATATTCTCGGAAATAAATAATAGTTTTGCTGAAACGTGATATATTTTGATGTAAAATAGGATAAAATACATGACGAAAACAAAAGACTTTACCTAAGCTTCTGATGTTCTTGAGATGTTACTCGTTTTTTTAATAGTTTTCGGTTAAAATTCTGTTATATTACAATGATATTCTATTCATACTGTGCTTGATATAATACATTCACGGAAATGTAATATTTTTGCTGAAATTACGTACGTATTAAAGTGGAAAGTGGGATAAAATCGTGACGAAAACAATGACTTTCGCTTTCTCTCGTTCAAAAGATGTTATCGTAATCGCTTTTTGAATGGTTTAGTTAAAAAACTGTTGTATTACAATAATATTCCCTCCTAATTGACTTGAATAAATACTTGAATGGAAATATACAATATTTTTGTTGAAACTACCCGCGTTTCAGTGTAAAGTGTCGTAATAATAAATGGTAAACAATTTGCCTTCGGCACTCGTGTTTCAGTTTATAGGACATAGAGCATTTTTACTGAAGGTTTTGTTCTTCCCTTACCCTCAAAAACGTGGGTCGAACTATAAACGAGGAATATCATAAATTAACGATTTCTTGGTCAAAAAATCAGGGTCGACCGATAAACGAGGGGGGGCGTTATAGATGAATATATACGGTATGTTGTCACAGTTTGATTGCTCGTTTTAAGTGGCGACCACGTGGTCGCTTGTTGTCACTGTGCAGCTGTGGCGCTCACGCATGCGCACATACACACAAAAGCCCGCTAAAAAAAAAAAAAATAATAATAATAATAATAATTAGTTTTTCAAAAGTCCGGATTCTCGGGTGGTCCGGATTTCTGGCATCCGGATTTTTGGACTTTTACTGTACTTTGTATAGACAAGCAGAGAGAGAGCAGCCGAACTGCCGGATGTAAACAAACCTTAATTTCCTGCGGCTTTGTTGTTGTTTTTTTTATGGGGATTAGCCTACCCGAGCATAGGTCACTGACCCACATTGGGGCCTGAGGGGCAAAAATTTAATATTCCTGTAATAATAATAACAATTCAGATAAAAAAAAAAAAAAAAAAAAAAAAAAAAAAAAAAAAAAAAAAACTGCCTATCTACCTATTGGAGAAACTAAAATCGTTACGGACCACGGGAATTTCCGGACCACAGAATGCCAGACTAGAGAGGTACAACCTGTATTATGCTAAAACAAACACTCATAAATTAACACAGCTAAAATTAAGGGACGCGAAATGGTCTGTTTACTACTGATCAGCTGATGTTAGATGGTGATCACGCTGGTGCCACACACTACCCGCCTTATGTCAGACTCCCAAGCACTTTCACTTTCCTCTCAACTTATTTTTTAATTACTTTATGCTATCAAAAATAGATTTTTACTCAACTTTATTTTGGCAATTCATCCTCTGAAGATGCAGAGCCCAACTCGACCAGCTCATTATCCACATCACTGTCCAAATTGGCGCCCCACACTTGAAGCTCCATTTCCTCGCTGCAGTGGTTCCAGCATCTTGATTTTCTACTCCAGTGTACAGTAATTGCTTACCTTGATTTCATGGTCTTTGGGGTAGTTAATGATGTAGTGGCTGGCGTCTTGGACATAGTGGCGATGGTTGATGCACGTGGTAGGAGATAGTGTCACACTATATGTCCGTTCACCAGAGCGTCAGTGCGAGAACTGAGGATGCGTGAGGGTGTAGGAGGGTGGCAGGCAGCCATGTAGCGTGCCCAGAGACGCGTCTGGCGGTAAATATTAGGCGCAAAATTTTAAATAATGTGCATTTCCATATGATGCGCCAGAATGACTCGCGTAAAATAGGAAAGATTCGCTTTAAATAAATACATTGTCCTTAATTGTGGGTGTCGCTTTAAATCAATAATTGTAAATTGCATTGCTTTAAATCGACGTTCTACTATACATAAATTCAAAACTCCTCGTGTGATGCCTGGTGAGGTGCTTGTTTGCATTACTATAAAGTCACATTCATTGAGATTTTATAAAAAAAAACTTAAAACTCCTCTACATGACAGATAAATAAATACCACTAGGCAACCTTGGTTGGCCGGTGGGCTGGCGCCAGCTATCATAATACATCACCTCCCCCTCCGCACTTCCGGCAAGATTGAAGGTGGTTTAAGCTTAAATTCTTTATCTTATATAATATCACAGACCAAAGTTAGTAGAATATAAATTGCATTGCTGGATTCCTTGCAAGACATCAAATAATATGAATATGGACATCATATACTTTACAAAAAGAGATAAAAATTCTAGTCCCTTAAGTACATTTAAGTTCTGTACATGTTTTTTCAACATATTTTTCAGTCGATATAGTAACTTTCTTCATTTATTTTTACTCATTTACATACACACACCATCCTAAATACATATTGTGAAAAAGGTAAAAGTAGTCCGTGAAGACTCAAACGACGTTGTACCGAGTCACCTGGATTTAAAAAAAAATTTTGTCTCTAAAGTTTAGCAACGGAGAACCAAAACAACATTAAGCGGGTCGACATAAAGCGAGGATTTACTTTACCCGCAAATGTATGAAAGTGAATTTGAATTTCACGAATTATGTGACTCCCGGGTGCTTGTGTCACATACATATCATTTACTGTACTTTTATCCTTTTATAAACAAACATTAATACAGTGGTCCCTCGGTTAACGAGCACAATCCGTTCCAGCAGGTTGCTCGTTAACCGAAAAACTCGTTAACCGAAACCATTGTTTCAATGGGTTTTGGGTACAGTAGAAGTCCAAAAATCCGGACTGTTTGGGGATTGGGTCGGTCCGGATTTTCGGATTTTCTGGATTCTCAGGCAGTACTTTTAAAATTCAAATTTAAGGAAGAATAAAGAAGAGATGAACAGGTACATTTTGATAATTTATTCATTCGCAAATATAGTATGCTTCATTTATCAAAACGAGCAGTTTTAATGAAAAAGCTGTGAATTCTAGAATTTTTTCTTTGCCTTTTTTATATCATAAATTGTAGACTTTTCAATGTCGTATGTTTCCATTAGAACAGTATTGCTCACACCACGTTCTAGTTTCTTAATTATTTCAAGTTTGTCACTCAATTTCAACGTGTTCTTCTTTCTCTTCACACAACGAAGTTTATCTACTTTAGGAGCCATTATTATGGGCTTGTACAGTACTCTGTAAATGGAAAGAGTAGGACTCAAAATATTGTTATATTACAATGGTATTCTATTCATACTGTGCTTGATATAATGCATTCACGGAAATGTAATATTTTTGCAGAACGTACGTATTACAGTGGAAAGTGGGATAAAATCGTGACGAAAACAATGACTTTCGCTTTCTTTCGCTCAAAAGATGTTACCGTAATCGCTTTTCGAATGGTTTTCAGTTCAAAAACTGTTGAATTACAATAATATTCTATCCTAATTGACTTGAATAAATACTATGATACCATATTTCTGAATATTTTCAATAAATTCCATCAAAATCATTTTCCTTGTCTTCGTCTGCAGCACCAAACAGCTTCTCCCAGTCCTCTCTTTGAACAGGGCTAGAGGGTACGTGTTTTTCGAATCGTTTTCAGTTAAAAAACTATTACATCACACGTATATTTTACCTAAACTGCGCCTGAATGAATAAATTCTCGGAAATAAATAGTAGTTTTGCGGAAACGTGACGTATTTTAATGTAAAATAGGATAAAATACATGACGAAAACAAAAGACTTTACCTAAGCTTCCGATGTTCTTGAGATGTTACTCGTTTTTTTTAATAGTTTTCGGTTAAAATTCTGTTATATTACAATGATATTCTATTCATACTGTGCTTGATATAATACATTCACGGAAATGTAATATTTTTCCTGAAATTACGTTCGTATTACAGTGGAAAGTGGGATAAAATCGTGACGAAAACAATGACTTTCGCTTTCTTTCGTTCAAAAGATGTTACCGTAATCGCTTTTCGAATGGTTTAGTTAAAAAACTATTGTATTTCAATAATATTCCCTCCTAATTGACTTGAATAAATACTTGAAAGGAAATATACAATATTTTTGTTGAAACTACCCGCGTTTCAGTGTAAAGTGTCATAATAATAAATGGTAAACAATTTGCCTTCGGCACTCGTGTTTCATGCACGGCTAGCCTCCGTTTATTGGACGTAGAGCGTTTTTACTGAAGGTTTTGTTGTTCCATTACCCTCAAAAACGTGGGTCAAACTATAAACGAGAAATATCATAAATTAACGATTTCTTGTTCAAAAAATCAGGGTCGACTGATAAACGAGGGGGATTATAGACGAGTATATACGGTATGTTGTCACAATTTGATTGCTCGTTTTAAAGTGGCAACCACGTGGTCGCTTGTTGTCGCTGTGCAGCTGTGGCGCTCACCCATGCGCACATACACACAAAAGCCCGCTAAAAAAAAAAAAAAAAATAGTTTTTGAAAAGTCCGGATTCTCGGGTGGTCCGGATTTTTGGACTTTTACTGTAATTGGTTCCATCTCACCGAAAATTGCCTAAATTCAACAAAAATGGTAGAAAAGTACACTTACTTTGAGGTGTGTATGTAGAAGGCTCCTGGATGATGATGGTGATGATGGGAATTAGAATGGGGGTGGAAGAGAAGTCACCCCATGGCACCATTTCACCCATAAAATTTTAATTCTCTTGGTGTATTTCAAGATTATTTTCTCTAAATCAACACTGCACTGCATTATATATTGCCAATATGTAAAATATATTTCAAAATGACCAATAATTTGCTTGGAAACACAGAAAAAAAGCATTTAGTTGAAGAGAGTCTCAAGCAAGATGTTACCTCCACTGAAAACAGAGAGAGACTAACACCTGTCTGGTGTGTTAACAGGCTGGATGGCACGCCAGAAACTAGTTTCTTTACCTTCAATTATGTTCAATAATTGTTAAAATGACTAAAAAAGTTAATATTAAATTTTTAAAATTATTGAATAGTATAAACTTCTTGATATTTACTAAAATAGTAAGGAATTTAAGCCCGAAAACCGATTACTGTTTTGACGGACTAATACTACAGCTGGTGGACCGCCAAATGCAAGCGAAAACATGTTGAAGTCGGCTCGTAAAAACTCGTTAATCGAGGGATTGCTCGTTAACCGAAGTTAAGAATCTTATGGAAGGTAAATCGTTAACCGAAATCTCATTAACCGAGGTGCTCGTTAACCTAGGGACCACTGTACGATACAGTAGAGGCCTCAGATTGAGACATGTGTCGCACGACATCCACGCACAGACATTCAACCTCACGTAAAACAACACAAATTGTCCGAACTGATGCTAAATTTTCAGGACCTTTTAAAATATTTCTGGTGAATAGAAGGTGGTCTGGAGAGAGTCCAAAAACCAGTGAATTCCAATGTATTGTAGTCCAGAGGTTCTACCGTACTTTCAATTTCTGTATGATTACTAAATGAGCACATACATTAAATTATGACTCGGAGAAGGTTGGTCACTCAAGACTCTTTAAGTAATACTAATTGGCCCTAACCAGACCATTTCTTGAAAACTCTACCTCCCTAAAACTTGTGTCACAGATCTACAAGTTCACAGCTAAAATTCCTTCCATGATTTACTATAATTTTATATATATATATATATATATTTTTTTAACCATTCTAACTGTAATTTTTTTAAATTATATCTTAACATTTCTCAAGTTCTACTTACTATTCTTTTCTCCATATAGCTTCCCAAAAATGCTTCAACATCAATTTGTTTCTGTAAGAAGTCCTCTGCTATCTTTTCACTTTCCTCCTCTGATTGTACTGCAAATATTAGTAGACTTTCCTGCAGGAAAAACAAAAGTAAGTTGGTCAAAATATTTCCATATCAATACATGTGTTGAGAAATGGAAATTGTTTAAAAGTCAGTGTTAATAAACAGTACATCATCTTCCAGTCTCAAAATCCAGAGCTTGTGAAAACCTTCACTCTATTTTCAGTGTGCTGTTGTTACCCTTCCATCAGTGTTGGCTCTGTACTTTCTCACTTTTTTCTGTGATTCTGCTGTTATTCTGCCCTTGTTTTGGTCTCTAATAATCATCCAAGTGCCAGTGGTGAGTGCAGTGTCATGAGGAGGGAGGCATATTATGCTGACAAGTAAGTAGAAAGGGAGGATTGTGGCATTTGTAACATAACTACAGTGTACAGTATAATGTAATCCAAATATATCTGTAATTTATACAATGATCAGTCTCAAGGAATCTGGACTGAAGATTCTATACTGAATATGATTTTTACATGAGTGAGTGCTTGTATACATAAGCACAAGGAAGTTTTTCTTTATATACAGGTAATGGGGCAAACAAATAATATAAACACAGATTGAGAACACATTAATTGACCTAAATCCTAACTTCGGGTAGTAGCTTTTGCCAGATATTACATTTTTCTAAGATAAAGAAGCAATAGATAAATTAATATAAAAATGAAAAGTGAGATGCAAAGACAATGCCAGTGTTTGAATTCGTATCAGATCAACAGTTCTACTTGGCTGAACTGGGACAATGATACTGTAGCAATGGGATTCCCAATTTATTCTAAGAACTCCCTGAATAGCTACAGATATAGTAATACTGTATCCCCATCAACCGGAATCTTCGGATCCCTGGAACTTTCAATTATCCAGAATTTTTTTTTATCATTCCGAGAAATTTCAAGAAAAATCTCTCCATTTAGGGAATTAGAGAGAAAGTTCCGAGAGATTGCACCATATGCCGACAAGTACTCAGTGAGTAGGTGGGTAGAATCAGAAAGCTTATGCATTACAATTGACTACTACTGTCATGATACTACATGTGATGCCTATGATTGGCTGATATATCTCGCAGTCTGGAGAAGGGGAATGAGCATGCTGCTCTGGAGAAAGCAGCTGCTTCTTGGCCTGTGGCACATTTGCTCGAGTTGGCAATGCAGACGGGATGCTGTCGGAGCAAACAATCCACCCTGTATTTGGTTACTGGAGATATCAGGGACTGTCATGTCGGTGTGAGACTGCTTTGGCCACCCTTCGCACTGGCCACACATAACTGACTAATTGTGATGACTGCCTGGTCCCACTGACTCTTCAACACCTGCCCCAGTCTCAGAGATCTTGCCGGTAACCACCTCTCCCAGTGCAGGGGGAGGGGGGATCTTATCATCTCTCTTAGGTGCTTGGGAGGGGTGGGAGGATCCTATAGTCTCTCTTTGGTGCTTGGGATGGGTGGGAGGATCTTATAGTCTCTCTTTGGTGCTTGGGATGGGTGGGAGGATCTTATAGTCTCTCTTTGGTGCTTGGGATGGGTGGGAGGATCTTATAGTCTCTCTTTGGTGCTTGGGATGGGTGGGAGGATCTTATAGTCTCTCTTTGGTGCTTGGGATGGGTGGGAGGATCTTATAGTCTCTCTTTGGTGCTTGGGATGGGTGGGAGGATCTTATAGCCTCTCTTTGGTGCTTGGGAGGGGTGGGGGGATCTTATCGTCTCTCTTTGGTGCTGGGGGATCTTAACATCTCTCTTTGATGCTGGGGGGGGGGATGTTATCGTCTCTCTTTGATGCTGGGGGGAGGGGGGGGGGGATCCTTTCCTTTGTGGAGGAAGCCAGCCTTCTACACAAGCTTTATCTATTAATGTTTTAATGGTTTTATGAAAGTTCTATGCTATTTATTATTAATGATTTTTAACTTGCACTTTTTATTTTAGTTTTTTTAAGCTTTTATTTTAATTCGGCAACATATGACCTAAGCTGTTGCATCGCCAAGGATGTACTGTAATTACCGCAATCAATCAATCAACCTCAAACTCTAGTATCATGACACTCTTTGCTCATTATTTGCTGCCATTGTACAAGCTTGTTCACTCACTAACTGCTGTTTTTGCATCTGATCTGTGTTGTGCAGTACTGGACATTACTGTACCAGGATACAATCAGCTAAGAATACCATTAAAGCAGTGTTAATACGTAAGAAGTGATTACGTATACTGTACTGTACAGTTGGCTCCTCTCCTGACTTTACCACTTAGCCTTGCCAATCCTCTCTCTCCCTGAGGGCTGAAAACCCGAACTCAGAAGTGTGAATTCGTAACATTCGGTAGAGAACGGGAGGGAGAGCGGATGGAAAATGTATCACTTGGGGGATAGATTACAATGAAGGATAACAGTTTGAAAATACTGATGGGGTTTCCACTGCTAAAAGTAATCATCTAGTGCTAACCAGATGAAAATACTAAAGTTATGATGAAATGAGATAGGGATGAATTCATGTTCTAAGTAAGGTGTTTCTTTGCAAAAGGGGGCATTTATGAGCAAATGGATTATGGATATGTTTGGATATATATCTTGTAGAAGCAGCAAAGTTTTGTTTAACCAAATGATTATAAAATGCAACTTCCCCAGCTGAATAAAATTGTCTGGAGGTAACCAGAGTAAAATAGATTAAAAGACATCGTATTGAAGAGATTAATTAGCAATCAAAACTATCAGGAAGTGGGCAACACATATTTGTTATAATACAACTTGATGTGAACAAAAATAGTTAAGTTGGCAGCTGTCCAGTACAAAATCAGCAAACCACATACAGTAAAAGTCCAAAAATCTGGACTGCTTGGGGATTGGGTCGGTCCGGATTTTCGGATTTTCCGGATTCTCAGGCAGTACTTTTAAAATTCAAATTTAAGGAGGAATAAAGAAGAGATGAACAGGTACATTTTGATAGTTTATTCATTAGCAAATATAGCATGCTTTATTTATCAAAACGAACAGTTTTAATGAAAAAGCTGTGAATTCTAGAATTTTATTCTTTGCCTTTTTGATATCATAAATTGTAGACTTTCCAATGTTGTATTTTCCATTAGAACAGTATTGCTCACACCACGTACTAGTTTCTTAATTATTTCAAGTTTGTCACTCAATTTCAACGTGTTCTTCTTTCTCTTCACACAACGAAGTTTATCTACTTTAGGAGCCATTATTATGGGCTTGTACAGTAATCTGTAAATGGAAAGAGTAGGACTCAAAATATTGTTCTATTCATACTGTGCTTGATATAATGCATTCACGGAAATGTAATATTTTTGCTAAAATGACGTACGTATTACAGTGGAAAGTGGGATCAAATCATGACGAAAACAATGACTTTCGTTTTCTTTCGTTCAAAAGATGTTACCGTAAGCACTTTTCGAATGGTTTAGTTAAAAAACTGTTGTACTGTATTACAATAATATTCTATCCTAATTGACTTGAATAAATACTACGATACCATATTTCTGAATATTTTCATTAAAATCCATCAAAATCATTTTCTTTGTCATCGTCTGCAGCACCAAACAGCTTCTCCCAGTCCTCTCCTTGAACAGGGCTAGAGGGTACGTGTTTTTCGAATCGTTTTCAGTTAAAAAACTATTACATCACACGTATATTTTACCTAAACTGCGCCTGAATGAATATATTCTCGGAAATAAATAGTAGTTTTGCTGAAACGTGATATATTTCAATGTAAAATAGGATAAAATACATGTCGAAAACAAAAGACTTTACCTAAGCTTCCGATGTTCTTGAGATGTTACTCGTTTTTTTAATAGTTTTCGGTTAAATTTCTGTTATATTACAATGATATTCTATTCATACTGTGCTTGATATAATACATTCACGGAAATGTAATATTTTTGCTGAAATTACGTACGTATTACAGTGGAAAGTGGGATAAAATCGTGACGAAAACAATGACTTTTGCTTTCTTTCGTTCAAAAGATGTTGCCGTAATCGCTTTTCGAATGGTTTAGTTAAAAAACTGTTGTATTACAATAGTATTCCCTCCTAATTGACTTGAATAAATACTTGAATGGAGTATATACGGTATGTTGTCACAGTTTGATTGCTCGTTTTAAAGTGGAGACCACTTGGTCGCTTGTTGTCGCTGTGCAGCTGTGGCGCTCACGCATGCGCACATACACACAAAAGCCTGCTAAAAAAAAAAAAAAAAAAAAAATTATTAGTTTTCCAAAAGTCCGGATTCTCGGGTGGTCCGGATTTTTGGCATCCGGGTTTTTGGACTTTTACTGTAGTTTAGTTGTACCAAACAGTGAGGTTAAATGGGTGCAATTTATGGTTCAAAGCAATACTGTATAGCTGTTGATTAAAGGTCTTAAATAATAAAGTTGCTTTTATGTTGTGCACGGGAGTGAACCGTCGACTCCCTGCACCCCCACCCCCCTTTGCCTCCACCACCTAACTCCTACTCTGGGTTGCTGGTACAGTATGGTCGGGATATATCGCGACTTTTTATAATGATTTTTTTATATCGCGGCTCCCAAAATTATTGACATTTTCCTATATACTGTATAGCAATATCTTTTTTTATTTCGCAAAGGAAATCAGGCAGGAAATATTTCAAATTTATCACCATGGCAAGCAGAGGCACCACATGGCCGCTAACCCGCGCTTACCCACGCCTTCACGCTTACCTGCTCAGTCTTGATTCGGCTCTCACAGCATGTAGACGCTTCACTCTCGCTGTCCAATCAAGGTCACCATGTCTTCTACTACTGTGTACTGTACCTATTGTACCAAGATGCTTAAGCATACTAGTAGTACTAGTACCAATCCTAGTTCAAGTGAGAAAAAGAAGAGGAAAACCTTCAACCTTGGTGATAAGGTGAGGATTCTGGACGAGCTTGAACATGGAGCAAGCGCCTCTGTTGTCGCACGCCGCTATGGAGGAGTTAACAAAAGCACCGTTCGTGGCATCAGACAGAAGGCAGACAAGATTCATGCAGCATTTGCTGCACCAGCAGTTTCCAAGACTACCCAACACTTACGGCCACCACTTTACCAAGAAATGGAAGACGCACTCATGGAAAGGATTGAAAACATGCAATGCCATAAAGTTGCTTTGTCAGGTCCATTGATAAAGAAAGAGGCAATAGAAATACAGACACACCTGCTTCAGCGACAAGGTCAACCAACAAGTGAAAGTAAATTCCAAGATAGCCAAGGCTGGCTTCACAGCTTCATCAAGAGAGCTGAATTATGCTGCATGTCTCTGTCAGGGGAACCTGCATCAGCCGACACAGCTGCAGCAGAAAAAGTTAAGAGGGATTGGAAAAAGTGGTTGAAGAAGTTGGCTATACTCCAGACCAAATCTGGAATTGTGACGAGACCAAACTAAACTGGAAAAAGATGCCAAAGAAGACATATTTAATGAAAGCAGAAGTCAAAGCTCCGGGATTTAAGGTCATTAAGGACAGAATATCAGTGCTTTTCTGTGCTAATGCCGCAGGGACTTGGCGCATGAAACCTCTCGCCATTCACTCTGCTGCCAGACCTCGTGCTTTTAAAAATGTGCTCCTACCTCGGATCCCAGCCATAGGAAATCTAACAAGAAAGCCTGGATGACTGAGATGTATTTGAAGACAGGTTTATTAATCATGTCATCCCGTATATCGAGAAAATCAGTGACAAGGCACTGATTGTCGTGGATAACGCCAGCAGTCACTCAGCCCATCTCTACAACATCAACGAAAATATTCAGTTGTTCTTCCTGCTCCCTAATGTCACCTCTCTTATTCAGCCTTTCAATCGGGGAGCCATTGCCTTATTCAAACGAATGTATTTGAAGACAACAATGAAGCAAATGGCAGATGCAATGAGTTCTGACCAAGAACTGACTGTCCGGCAATTCTGGAAAAATTTCAGTCACAGATGCCGTCTTTAACGTTGCTCTGAGCTGGAAACCCCTCTCTGAAAAAGCCCTGAATGGTGTTTGGCATCCTCTGTGGCCTGATGTTGTCCAAACTTTCAAAAGATTTACCAAGGACGAAGATCTCAGAGAAATAGTTCTGCTTAGCAAGAAAATAAGAGAAGATCCAGGGTTCCAAGAAATCACTGAAGAAGATGTGGACGAACTTCTTGAGAGCATGCACGACCCACTAATGACTGAAGAAGCCCAAGAGTTAGCAGAGATGAATAAGAAACGTGAGGAAGAAGAGGAAGCCGAAGATGAGCCCACACTCGTAAAGAAAGAGTGGAAAATCACGGAACTTAGGGAATTCACCTAATTAATATCTTCTGTCGTCAAGTGTGTTAGGGACAACGATCCTGATGTGGAGAGGGCTACAGATTACGTAGAAACTTGAACAGGCTCTGCTGGACAAGAAGATAGCTAACCAGAAGCAGAGGTCCATCATTTCCTACTTCCGGCTCCTTTCTCACTCTTCAGGTAAGTTTAGGTTTGTATATTTTATTGAAAAAATATAAAAAAGATGAGTTAAATAGTTGTGTCCAGTGGTGGTGAGTGGTCACGAGACTCACTGCACATGCACTCCACCCTCTCAGCTGTCTGCGTAGTCTCGGCTGAGTGCATTATGCCAAAGATAAAAACTAAGTTTTAAAGATTCCTGTGCATGTAATTTTTTTTTACAGGTAAAGTGGAGGCTGGGCCATCTGGGAAGGAAGCAGGACCGTCACGGGTGCAGGCAGGACCATCACGGGTGCAGGCAGGACCATCACGGGTGCAGGCAGGACCATCACGGGTGCAGGCAGGGCCGTTAGGGGTGCAGGGAGGACCATCACGGGTGTAGGCAGGAACATCAGGGGTGCAGGCAGGACCGTCAGGTGTGCAGGCAGGACCGTCAGGTGTGCAGGCAGGACCGTCAGGTGTGCAGGCAGGACCGTCACGGGTGCAGGCAGGACCATCAGGGGTACAGGCAGGACTGTCAGGGGTGCAGGCAGGTCTGTCAGGTGTGCAAGCACGACCGTCAGGAGTGCAGGCAGATCCATCAGGGGTGCAGGCAGGACCATCAGGGGTGCAGGCAGGATCATCAGGTGTGCAGGCAGGACCATCAGGGGTGCAGGCAGGACCATCAGGGGTGCAGGCAGGACCGTCAGGGGTGCAGGCAGGACCATCAGGGGTGCAGGCAAGACGGTCAGGGGTGCAGGCAGATCCGTCAGGTGTGCAGGCAGGACCATCAGGGGTGCAGGCAGGACCATCAGGGGTGCAGGCAGGAACATCAGGGGTGCAGGCAGATCCATCAGGGGTGCAGGCAGGACCGTCAGGGGTGCAGGCAGGACCGTCAGGGGTGCAGGCAGGACCGTCAGGGGTGCAGGCAGGACCGTCAGGGGTGCAGGCAGGACCGTCAGGGGGGCAGGCAGGACCATCAGGGGTGCAGGCAGGTCCATCAGGGGTGCAGGCAGGACCATCAGGGGTGCAGGCAGGACCATCAGGGGTGCAGGCAGGACCATCAGGGGTGCAGGCAGGACCATCAGGGGTGCAGGCAGGACCATCAGGGGTGCAGGCAGGACCATCAGGGGTGCAGGCAGGACCATCAGGGGTGCAGGCAGGACCATCAGGGGTGCAGGCAGGCGCCACGAATACCGACTCAAGCGATGAGGAGGCAGCCGATGATGTTGGTGAGTTAACACATTTACATTCATTTAGGCATGTTTATTTCATATTTCCATGTGAAAAAGAAAAAAACACATTTTATGTTTTAGTGCATGTTTTCATATGTATTTTATGTTTTAGTGCATGTTTTCATACATATTTTATGTTTTTTTTTTTTCCTCCAGAGTTGTCGCGGAGGACGTTGGCTGTGAGTCGAGTGGCGCAAGTGATGAGTGAATGGATTCCGAATTTTACGGTGAGTGTAAATGGGTTGCTTGTGACATGAAAAGTGAAGGAAAGAGAATGGAAAGCTTAATGGAAAAGATTTAATACTGTAACTAATATCTTTGGTGTGTTCGTTTATGTAGGCGTGGGAGGCATGTGGCATCTGGTGTTCCCGAGTCTGGTGTTCCCGAGTCTAATGTTCCCGAGTCTGGTGTTCCAGAGTCTGGTGTTCCCAAGTCTAATGTTCCCGAGTCTGGTGTTCCCGAGTCTGGTGTTCCCAAGTCTAATGTTCCCGAGTCTGGTGTTCCCGAGTCTGGTGTTCCCGAGTCTGGTGTTCCCGAGTCTGGTGTTCCCGAGTCTGGTGTTCCCGAGTCTGGTGTTCCCGAGTCTGGTGTTCCCGAGTCTGGTGTTCCCGAGTCTGGTGTTCCCGAGTTTAATGTTCCCGAGTCTGGTGTTCCCGAGTCTGGTGCTCCCGAGTCTGGTGTTCCCGAGTCTGGTGTTCCCGAGTCTGGTGTTCCCGAGTCTGGTGTTCCCGAGTCTGGTGTTCCCGAGTCTGTTGTTCCCGAGTCTGTTGTTCCCGAGTCTGGTGTTCCCGAGTTTAATGTTCCCGAGTCTGGTGTTCCCGAGTCTGGTGTTCCCGAGTCTAATGTTCCCGAGTCTGGTGTTCCCGAGTCCGGTGTTCCCGAGTCCGGTGTTCCCGAGTCCGGTGTTCCCGAGTCCGGTGTTCCCGAGTCCGGTGTTCCCGAGTCTGGTGTTCCCGAGTCTGGTGTTCCCGAGTCTGGTGTTCATTGGTGCTTTAGTTAAATTGGTTGCTAATGATGTGAAAAGTGAAGTGAAGAGAATGGAAAGCTTAATGGGAAAGATTTAATACGTACTCTAACTAAAAAAAAAAAAAAATTCATTTATTTAGGTGTGGGAGGCAGTGTAGCATCTGGTGTTCCCAGGATGGCTCGTCAGCTCCTGAGTCTGGTGTTCCTTCATATTAATACTGATATTGAAACAGCCTGTTTTTCCCAAGTCTAGTGTTTATTGGTGCTTTAGTTAGTAAGAAAATAAACTCTTTAAGTCAAGTTTTGTCACTTTTATTGGGCTCTGGAACCTAACCCTATTTTCCCCAATGATTACATGTAATTATATATCAAGATTTAGTATATATCCCGACCCTACTGTAGTTGAATTACTACAGACAATTTACAGAGTAGAATAATGTTGTATTCTCTTATTTCCATGAGGAAATTATGATGAAAATACAAATACAAGTGCTGCTCAGTATTTCAAGTAACAGTCATAAATGTATGAAGTAAAATCATATTTGTCTGATAGTAATAAATTATCTGGTTACTATATGACATAAACTGACTCACACCAGAATGGTGTTCGGACGTTTGGGCAACGAGCTGTATGTAGGGTGAACATGTGGGCCATGGAACCAAAATTTCTTGACTGTAAATTATAATCCCCGTAAAGGAGGAGTCCAGTTTAAGATGTAAATGCTTTTAATTTTGATTGATTGTTATGATAGTCCTGTCATCAAACAAGGATCATACCTACATCAATTATAGCCCCATAACCCCATTCTACCCTTTCAAATTTTTCAACCCTTTACACCTTTTCTCACCCCTTTCAAAATTTCCAATGTATTATTTCTTCATTACTTTTTTCTACTTTGCCTTGAAATTGATATTGCTAAGACATCTAGTACAGGTACACCAAGATTTTCCGGCAACTGATGGTCTGGCACCTCTTTAGTCAGGACAAAATTATGAGGGGGCACTTAACTTCCCTCCCTCCCTCCCTCCTAGCCTGGATGAAGGTAGTTTTAGGCTTAAAGTTTTTATCTGATAAAATGTAGTTGACTACACTTAGCAGAATATAAATTGCATTGCTGGAATCCTTGTAAGATGATGATTAATTTGAGTATAAATATCACATAGTTAGCACAAGAGATAAAATTTTTATTTCTAATGTAGTACAATTGTGTACAAAATTTTTAACTCATATTTTTGGGAAGATATATGTAACTTTCTTCATTTATTTTTACTCATTTACATGCACAAACCATCCTAAATATATTTTGTGAAAAAGTAAAAGAAATAATTGTTCAAAGGGCAAACCTGTACTCAAATGTACTAAGTTAATTACTAAAATTTTTATGTCTAGGGCAAACTTTGGGATGTTTGTACTTAAATTAATCAATAACTTACAAGAATTACAGCAATACAGGTTATATACTGCCAAGTCAATTCAGTGACATTTTACAAGGGAAAACTTAAACTCCTTCTATTTGATAACTATGCACTTTATCATCTCCCCTCCCTAACAGCTGTTAACACCTCAAAAAAAAAACCTCTCCCTTCCTCCCAGCCAGGGCGATTTTTTTTATCTTCTTCAGTTCTAGGCTTAAAGTTTTTATCTGATAAAATGAAGCTGACTAGACTTATCAGAATATAAATTGCATTGCTGTAATCCTTGAAATACAGTAAAAGTCCAAAAATCCGGATGCCAGAAATCCGGACCACCTGAGAATCCGAACTTTTCAAAAACCTTCTTTTTTTTTTTTTTTTTTTTTTTTTTTTTTTTTTTTTTTTTTTTTTTTTTTAGCTGGCTATTATGTGTATGTGCGCATGCATGAGTGCCACAACTGCACAGCGACAACAAGCACCCACGCAGTTGCCACTTTAAAACAAGCAATCAAACTGTGACAATGTATGTAATTTTGAATCTTACTCTTTTCATTTACAGAGTACTGTACAAGCCCAAAATAATGGCTCCTAAAGTAGATAATCTTCGTTGTGTGAAGAGAAAGAAGAACACGTTGAAATTGGGTGACAAACTTGAAATAATTAAGAAACTAGAACGTGGTGTGAGCAATACTTTTCTAATGGAAACATACGACATTGGAAAGTCTACATTTATGATATAAAAAAGGCAAGAATTTAAATTCTAGATTTCACAGCTTTTTCTTTAAAACTGCTCGTTTTGATAAATAAAGCATGCTATATTTGCAAATGAATAAGCTATCAAAATGTACCTGTTCATCTCTTCTTTATTCCTCCTTAAATTTGAATTTTAAAAGTACTGCCTCAGAATCCGGAAAATCCGAAAATCCGGACCGACCCAATCCCCAAGCAGTCCGGATTTTTGGACTTCTACTGTATAGTGATTAATTTGAGTATAAACATCACATAGTTTGCACAGGAGATAATTTTTTTAGTCTAGTGTAGTACATTTGAGCACAAAGTGTGTACAGTATTGTTGCTCAAAATTATGACTTTTGGACATTTAATTTACATTTACTATTTGTTTAATTTAAGTTTCTAGCAGTCCATGGTGCTTTAGAGACACAGAATGTGTATCATTAGTGGGTCTAAGGTGTATTGTAAAATTATTATTAACTGACCTCAGTTGGTCCGACAAAACGGATAATCCGGCAAGGCTTTGGAACCAAGGGTGCCGGAAAATCGGTGGTGCACCTGTATTTAATACATTTGAGTGCAGTGGGGTATGCTATAACGAACGGATCCTACTGCGAATATTCCTATAACGAACGGTTTTACCTATAAAATTGAGAATGCTATAACGAACGCAACTCCTACAACGAACGCGGATGAATACCGGACTATTTCGCCTGGCGCATGAATATTGTTGTATCGCGACCCACAACAAGAGCGTCAGGTGCCATCTTTGTCTCATTGTGTAACTAGTGCACCACTGTTATTGTTGAAAATTCGTCTTTTGATGTGGAAATAGAGTTATTTGTATAAATATTTTGTTATACAAGTGTACAATTGTGACAATGAATCATTCAAAGCGAGTGAGAAAGCTCATAACTCTTGAAACTAAAAAAGAAATCATAAAGAAACGTGAGGATGGAACAAGCATTGCGAAACTTAGTGATGAGTATGGGATGGCTAAATCGACTATATGTACGATTTTAAAGAATAAAGAGGAGTTGAAAACAGTGCAAGTGGCTCAGGGAATCTCTAGACTTAGCAAAGCAAGGTGTAATGTGATTGAGGAGATAGAAAATTTACTCTTAGTGTGGATAAAGGAGAAAGAAATGGCAGGTGATAGCATTAGTGAAGCTATAATTTGTGAGAAGGCCAGACAATTGTTTGAGGACCTTAAAGCCAAGACTCCCAGTGCAAATGATAGTGATGTGCCAGTGTTTATGGGCACCAAGGGGTGGTTTACTGGTTTCAGAGGGAGAAATAAAATGCATAGTGTTGTGAGACATGGTGATGCTGCTAGTGCAGATAAGGAAGCAGCTAAGGAACACCATGACATTTTTTTGAATATTATTAAAGAGGGAGGCTTTGTTTCTCAGCATGTATTCAACTGTGATGAAACTGGACTTTTTTGGAAAAAAATGCCTCGCCGTACATACATTACCAAGGAGGAAAGTTCTGTCCCTGGCCATAAGCCAATGAAAGACAGGTTTACCCTCCTTCTTTGTGCTAATGCTTCTGGTGACTGCAAAATAAAGCCACTCCTTTTGTACCATGCAGAAAACCCCAGAGCTTTCAAAAACATTAGGAAGACCCGCCTTGGTGTTATGTGGCGGTCAAACCCAAAGGCTTGGGTGACCAGGAATTTATTCTCTGAGTGGGTGATTGAGGTGTTTGGACCCAGTGTTCGGGAATACCTCAGGGAGAATAATCTTCCACTGAAAGCTTTGTTGGTGATGGACAATGCACCAGCCCACCCTCCTAATTTGATGGTTGAATTGCCAGAGGAGTTCAACTTTATCACTGTGCACTTCTTGCCACCCAACACAACACCTCTCATCCAGCCCATGGATCAACAGGTAATTTCTAACTTTAAGAAGTTGTACACAAAGGCACTGTTTAGAAAATGTTTTGCGTCCACTTCTTCCAGTGATGTTAGCTTGAAGGAATTTTGGACGAGTCACTTCAATATAGCAGATGCTGTATTTTTAATTACCTCAGCCTGGAAAGAGGTTACTGTGAGGTGTCTTTGTGCTGCTTGGAGGCCATTGTGGCCTGAATGTGTCCTTCAAAGAGACTTTGAAGGCTTCGAAGAGTTAGAAGAAGAGGCGGTTGTTCATGAAATTGTGTCTCTGGGCAATTCCATGGGCCTGGAAGTGGATGATGATGATGTTGAGGAGTTGGTGGAAGAGCACAGTAAGGAATTGTCCACTGAGGAGCTGCTTGAGCTTCACAAAGAGGAAAACGAGACACTGAAGCGGAGCTTAACTTCTGAGGAGTCAAGGGAGGAGGAGGACAAGGAGGAAAGCCGCATCATTCCAGCCAAAGATCTCAAGGATGTGTTCTTTTGCTGGAGCAAACTGTCCAAGCTTGCTGAGGATTATCATCCTGATGTTGGTTCTGTGCAAAAGGCCATCAGTGTGTTCAATGACAATGTTATGAACTACATTTGGAAGGTCCAGAAATCAAGGTTGAAGCAGCCAACCCTGGATTCCTTCTTTACAAAGGTAACAAAAGAACCTACAGACAAAGTGCCTGTGGGACAGTCACCAAAGAGGGCTAGGAAGGATGACTCCTCTCCTTCCACCTCTTCTCCATAATTCTCTCCTCCCCCCTCCCCCTCTGCCTCCTGTCCTGCATGCTGAACAACACTAAGGTAAGATGAAGTACCGTATTTTTTACATTTTCCACAGAATTTTTTCAGTGTTAAGTGGTTGTATTTGGGGGCCTGGAACGGATTAATCCTATAACGAACGAATGCTATAACGAAAGAGGTTCTGGAACCAATTACGTTCGTTATAGCATACCCCACTGTACAGGTTTGCCCTTAGGAAAATTAGTTCTTTTACTTACTTCACAATATGTATTTAGGATGGTGTGTGCATGTCATTGAGTGAAAATAATTCAAGAAAGTTATGTACAGTAAACCCTTGAAGATCCGGACCCGGGAAATCCGGATTTCGCAAGATCCGTACAAAAAATTTGGGGGTTATGGGCTAAGAGGCCTCCTAGAAGCTTCCCTAAGAACCATTCCAAAACCAGAGCAAAGAACATTTAAGGCCTGTGGGTGCTGCTTGACCAGTCAGTTGCTTGGACACAGGTGCCCAAGGAGGTGGGAAACATAAACAGAGTTGACAATTGTTGTTTGTGGGATTATTATTTCATTCTCTCTAATAATGATACAATGTTTCTTATTATGTTATCATAGGTAAATGATTGGTTTATATACGGTACAGGTAATTTGTTTATCACTACATTAGTTCTGTATTTTTTGTTTCTTATATCATTTACGCCGGAAAATTAGGACACTCAGCTGTTACGGACAGGTGGTCCCCCTTTTAGTCAGGATCTTCGAGGGTTCACTGTATATCTACCCGAAAATACAAGTTGAAAAACTTGTACTTGAATGTACTACACTAAAGAACAAAATTTTTTATTTCGGGCAAACTATGTGATGTCTATACTGTACTCAAATTATTCTATCTTGCAAGAATTCCGGCAATGCAAGTTATATTTTGCTAAGTTTGGTCTGTGACATTTTATGAAATATAAACTTTAAGCTTAAAACTACCTTCACCCTGTTTTGGGAATGCTTCTTAGCCCAGAACCCCAAAATTTGTTGTCCAAATCTTCCGAAATCCGGATTTACAGGGTCTGAATCTTCGAGGATTCACTGTATTGTAGCGTAATTATCAAAACTTAATAAATATTACTGTAGTGTACAGGGGGGTCATTATAAGTGGCTAATGGGGAATAGAAAAACCCACTGATAATGAAACCACTTATAAAGGGGAATTAATTCCCATAAGAAGTAATAGGAATAGGGTCTAATCGCAACTGTCACATTGTAAGTGACACTCGTAAAGTTTAATTTGATATCTTTTAACATTTATATGTACCTTAGAAACATTTGTTAAACATTTGATTACACATTATTTTTTTTAATTATTTAACATTATAACTTATTTCAGGTACTAAAAGTCATTTGGGGTCGGTGTGTTGGTGCGGCACAAGCTACCTAACCACACACTCACACACTCATTTCAGTGAGTGGTTCATTGAGACATGCTCACTACTATTCTTATAACATGTAACTTCTAATTTCACATTCATCCCATAGCTAATATGCTTCCTTTTAGCTACTACACCACTTTGGTTTGGTTTGGAACTGATGGCTACAAAAACAGTCAACCCACATCACCAAAGGCAAAACAAAGTTGATACAGGTTGACAACCCTTTATCCAAAATTCCGAAAACTGAAAAGCTCTGAAAACCGAAAGTTTTTTTTTTTTTTTTTAACAGGGCCTGGGGGCGAAAATGTAATACAGGTTGTACCTATCTAGTCCGGCAACCTCGGGACCTGACCGGTGCCGGACCATGGAAATTCACCCTTTTCCTGGTTAGATAGTGACTTGTGCTTATGCCTGGAAGCACTAGCACCACTTTCTCTGCGTCATGGACTCTTTGAAGACATATTGAAGGGTTAAATGTCGTATAGTAGCTTCTCAAATTTCGCGAGTTTTTAATTCTTAACGTATTTTATTGGAACACACAAAAAAATAAATAAATAAAAATTTTGACGGCGGAAATTTGAATTTCGACAGGTTTGAACGGCCCGCCAACGTGCAGACGACGTGCATAATCGTGTAAACAGGGTCATTTCTCTTATGTACAAAAGATTCATTTTTGTTTATTACTGAATGTCTTTTTTATTGAATTAATGTTTATATGTGCAAAATGAGCAATACAATTCATTAATAATACGTAGAACATTAAAACACACGAGGAAATGACACAGCATTGTTTTCGTTGATTACAAAACCAGTAACTGACTGGTTCTACATATAAAACTGAAGAAAATAAGACCTTGGTTGTAGCTGTAGTAAAATTAATATGGTTGTTTTAAGTAATGTTATTTAATGTTAATAAATGGAACAATAGAAGTAGCTAACGATAATGGTAAAGAAAAAGAGAGATCGCATATGTAAGTGCGCATGCGCACACGTGAAAACATATCGTCATTACTTTACATAGGAATATGAAAGCAACACTTATTTACTGTTCATATATATTTTAATTAATGTTTCTGAATTTGTTTTTATTGAATTGATGTACGTGTGTGCAAAATTAACAATACAATTTATTAATAATACGTGGAATATTAGAGGAGACGAGACGGCTGCCGGCATTGTTTATGTTAAAGCTTACGAAACCAGTGACTGATTGGTTCTACATATAAAACTGAAGAAAATAAGACCCTGAGTTTAGCTGTAGTAAAATTAATGTAAAGAATGAATATGGTTGCTTGAAGTACCTGTAATGTTATTTAATGTTAATAAATGGAACAGTATAAGTAGCTAACCATTAATGGTAAAAAAATAAAAGTGAGACTGCTCGTATGTAAGTGCGCACATGTGAAAATATATCGTCATTACTCTACATAAGAATATGAAAGCAACACTTATTTACTGCTCATATATATTGAAGGGTTATATGTTGTACTCTGTATAGACAAGGAGAGAGAGAGAGAGAGAGAGAGAGCCGAACTGCCGGATGTAAACAAACCTTAATTTCCAGCGGCTTTTTTATTTTTTTTTTAAGGGGTTTAGCCCACCCGGGCATAGGTCACTGACCCACATTGGGGCCTGAGGGGCAAAAATTTAATACTTCTGTAATAATGATAATAATTCAGATAAAAAAAAAACTGCCTATCTACCTATTGGACAAACTAAAATCGTTCCGGACCACAGGAGTTTCCGGACCACAGAATGCCGGACTAGAGAGGTACAACCTGTAGTAATAATAATTATAATAATAATAATAATAAAATATAATAATAAAATTAATAATAATAACAATAATACTGTAATAATAAAATAATAATAATTAAGAAATACAAGAATGAAAAAAAGATAAAAAGTGAGAAACACGACCTAGACCTAAGAATTATTATTATTATTATTATTATTATTATTATTATTATTATTATTATTATATTTTCGCCCCCCAGGCCCAAATGTGGGTTAGTGACTTGTGCCCAGGTGGGCTAATACACACATAAAAAAAAAACTAACCATTCTGTAAACCGAAAAATTCCGAATTCCAAAATGCCTCTGGCCCCAAGGATTTCGGATAAGGGATCGTCAACCTGTAATTATAGTTCTTGGAGCACTTCATAAATAATGTCTGTGGACACAGGCAATAGGTACTGAGCATGCACAGTGCAGGCAAGAAGGATGAACTTTAAGAGAATGGGAGGTGGGGCAATAGTTAGAGGGATTAGACTGGTCACCCCTCTTTGGGATGGGCTGAACCAAGGCATGTTTCCAAGAAGAAGGAAAAGTTTGAGTTTTGAGGCAACCCTGCGAGTGGAGATTATAGGAAAGTGCATGGGTTCAGTAGGAGGAGCAGGGGTAAGAGGGATAGAGTTGGATTCATCTAAGGTGGAGTTAGAGGAGAAAAATGTGCCAAAGAGAATGGCTTTATCAGGGGGAGAGTTGGCTATAGAGTTATCAGGTCAGAAGAGAGGAGGAAAAGAAGGAATGCACAGTTTATTACAGATGTTTTTGGTTAAAGACCAGAAGGATTTACTAGAAGAAGAGTTGTCAGGACAGCGGTCTTTCTTTTTATAAAATTCCGCTTGGCCCTACGAAGAATAGCCTTTCAATGATTCCTAGAAGTAAAGAAAGAGGAGTGGGTAATAGGAGGAGATAGTTTCATAGCTTGATATTCCCTATCTCTCACCCTGGATACAAGAGAACAGGAGTGATCAAACCATGATTGTAAAGTGAAAGTTTTGGTAGAATATGGGATAAATGCACCCATACCACCTTGTATAACCCCAGCAATGCTGTCAGCACATACCGAGGCATCCCGAATGGAAAAGCCACATTCATCCAAAGGAAATAAGATTGTGATCAGAAGACCCTAAGGGGGCAGAAATTGAGTATGAATAGTGTGAGGGGTTAGAGATAAAACAAAGATCAACAATGTTAGTAAATTGATCGTGTCGATCAGGAACACGTGTTGGGTGTTCAAATAATTATTATTTGTTCCAGATCATTAAGTAGGGAAAAAGAGAGTGCCTCAGCTCCACCTGGGTCATTCCTTGCAGAGCCAAGCCACTCTCTGTGATGTACATTGAAATCCCCAAGGTAGAGGATCTCGGTGTTGGGGTGTGTGGATACCAACGACTCATGGCAAGAAGTGAGATAGTCAAAGAGTTCCAAATAGCTGGTCGAATTGGGAGAACAGTATAGGAAACAAAGAAAAATAGTCATAGTTGGTAGAGATATTTTGAACCAGATGACATCATAAAGAGAAGATTCAAGATCAGTGAGATGAGCTATAGGTATAAAGGTAGTAGTTGGAGACTTGAAAAAGTTTGGGTGATGCTGCTTTGGTCAGTTGAAGTTCAGATAGTAGTAGTAAGAGGTCGGCGAAGAGGTTAATAGATGGTGCTACACAGAAAGAAAATTGGATCTCAGGCCGCAAATGTTGGGAAAATGAAGTGTGAAAAAAGTCGATCCTCCAGCAACCACAGTGAATTCAGTTGAGGCCCAAGTAGTTTCATGATGATCAGGACGGCCCTAGGGTCCACAACCTTCCCGACCAGTGGAACCCATCTGAGAAGGCCTCACTTTAATATTATTGTCAACTGATAACATAGGAGAGGAAAAGAGTAGAAAGAGTAGAACAGTTCAAGAGTGAGAAAGGTTTTGTGTGTTGTTTTTTCAATAGTAAGAGCGACAATTGAGACTCTGCAATTGTGCATAATGAGGCAAAAAGACAGATCAGCAACCTAGAACTTGGTCACAATTTTTGTGATGCCATATGGCAACAGGGTCTACCATTAGACAACATATTATGCTTCCAATATCTTCCCAGGCGGTAATACCTCCCTGTTTGGTAGCTGCCTACTACCTACCTACCTACAGTTATATTGATTTTCTGGCAGCCCAGAGTGCTTTAGAGTTAGCATAAGATGTATAATTATTGGGTTGGAGGTTATAGGAGTGGTAGCTCCCCCAAGGCCATGACCACCCATGGTTTGGCGAAATTGCTGGTCCAGCACTGATCCGGCCCAGATGGTGCCGGATAATTGGTGGGCGACCTGTATGTGGTTTTCTCCAGTTTAGTTTATCATCAACAATAACCTTAAGAAATTTAGTATTTTTTTCACATTTGAGAACTATATTACCAAAGTACAGTGGGTACAAGTCTGGGGTTTAGTTTTACCTTCTGTGAAAAATTGTGTAGTGGGTATTTTCAAGGTTTATTGTCAATTTATTACATATTACCCAGTTCCTGACTTTAGTCAATTCACCGTTCATAGTTTTCATCAAGGAATGGAGATCTGAATGACTGTCATAGAGATTACTATTGTCTGCAAAGAAGTTGGAACGAGTATGCTGGAGTGGACTACTGTACAGCATATTGTTTATGTACAACAAGAATAGTACTGGGCCAAAAATGGAGCCTTGAGGGAAGCCAGACTAAATTGGTGAGGAGTCAGATTGATGATTATTATAGCAGACATACTGCTTCCTATTAGACAGATATAAGGTAAACCAATAATGGGATAAGCCCCTAATGCCCTAATGTTCAAGCTTTGAAAGGAGGATGATATGGTCGACAGTATCAAAGGCTTTAGAGAGGTCCAGGAATTTTCTTAAGAGTTTGTGTTTTTCTTTTATCATTGCATTGATGTAGGGCTTGGAGATACAGTAGATATATTTTTTACTAATTTAGTCTTGAGGGGGATAGCATTTATCAACGCAAGCATTGAAGATGCAAGAGAAGTTGCAGCAAATCACGTTAGGGTTGTCAGAGGTGTAGACAAGGTCCCTCTAAGCATTCAGTAAGTTGTTTTCGAGCAAGAGCATAATCTTGGCACAGTAGTCTCAGTATTTTATTTTTACTTTATTAGACCTTTCACATCTTGTGGCTGTTTTATGCATGGCAAAAATGGGAAGTGATCTGATATAGTATTATAAATAATTCCACTTGAAAGATTGTTAGTCCAGATATGATCTATCACAGTGGCACAGTCGCAGTCAGCGAACATTGTGAGTGATTGTTCCTTTTTCTTTCACCTACTTTTGTGAGACAGATTTTTCAATGCGCGTTACTGTGAAGACTAAGTATTCAAACAGATTGGAAGTTAAAAATGACCTGCAGTGTACTCTTTCTTCGACCTCACTAAGAAATCAAATGCGTGTGAAGAAGAAACAGTGCCAACCCTCCCATTAATTCTAGATGAAATACAGCTGAATTTCTAAAAATATTAAATTTGTATTGAGTTTTTTATTTGAATCTAGAAAGACAATAAAACTAATGAAACAGGAACTTGAAAATGTGTTCTTAGGCCATTTGGGAATCAGGGAGGATGGGGGGGAGGGGTACCATGGATTCAAATTTGATCACAGGAGAGTGCAGCTCCAAAAGGATTAAGAACTTCTGGTGCAGAGGAATATGTGTTGATCAGGGAATTCTCTGTAAATACAGCTGCTCCTCGACTTATGATGGGTTTACGGACCCAAATCCAGGTCGTAAGTTGAATTGGCCGTAAGTCGAAAATGCTTAAATAATACGTAGAAAATCTAAAATGGGTGACTCTTTTTCTTCTCAGCACCACAAAACTCTCACTTTTAAGCTTGCCAGCCATTTTAAAGTGAATTACAAATGAAAATTTGTCAGTACACATTGCAATCACTGGCGTTGGGACTCGAAAATACGTAATTTGACAAAATTTTGGTACGACTGAGGCGGTCATCATCATCATCAATGTTTTTTGGCCAATTTCCACAATTGGTGAGTTAGCAGCAATTACCTATAATGGTAGCTCTTCATGCTGCGTCGTCTCTTGCAGCCTCTCTCATCAGGTTCTCAACTCCTTTACTCTAGTGTAATTTCATACAACCTCTCCCCATGTCATTCTTGGCCTACCCCTGGCACTCCTCCCCTCCACATTTAGACTCATGCATCTCTTGACCCAATTGTTTTCACATGCCCAAACCATCTTAGCATGACAGAATAAGTACACCATCTAATAACTATGGAAAGAAAAAATTCAAAATCAGGTATTCAACAGTAAATCATCCATAGCTACTGCTCATATTAAGACAGGATTTATGACTATACTGCAACATGATTGAAATCATAATAGGAATGAATAATGGAGAAAAATGGTCCTGCATGCCAATAATATATGTAAACTGTACAGTATTTATTAAAGGTACATTATGGAAGAATAGTATAGTTTCTATTAAAACAGTCAACTGATCAACATCTACAATTATTTTTAAAAAAGTTTCAATATCTTACTTGTATGCTGGATGGAGCCAGTTTCTCTGAGGCTTTCTGCTGCTTTAGCGTCATTTCCTTAAAGCTGGCATTTAAGGATGTAAGTTCTTCATTTTTTTTAATAGTGGCATCTCTTGCACGTTCATAGTCAGTACTACGTTCCAAATTAGCCTCTGTAACATCAAATTTCTTAATTCTACACTAATACTTGACTGTTGCATTAGAAGTTCCAGAAAGGATTAAAAAAATAAAAAACTATTGTTAGCTAAACATTAGCATAAATTAAGGCAGATTTTGATTGATACGTTTATTGAGATAAAAAAACAAATACATCTCAAAGGGATGAAGTGACATAAGTCATCCAGGATATTTTGTGAGGGAGCACAACTCTATTACAGTACAGTAAACCCTTGCAATTCGCAGGTTTACGATTTCGATAATTCAAGGTAAGCAGATGATGGTTAGTTTGTGAGCCTCTCCCGCAGCGCAACAAGTCATCCCACGCACCCACAGCATCTCCTCTCCCTTTGTTCGTGCTCAACCATTGCCTGCGATGCAGCATCTCTTGTGTTGTTCTCAAAACTTTTGTGTTTCTGTGTGAACTGGCCCCTAAAAGACTGCCTAATGTCAGTGCTAGTGGAGTGAAACATAAAAGGCATAAGTCAGTTATGACCTTGAAAAATAAAGTTGAATTATTAGACAAGTTAAAGGAGGGGATATGTGCTGCCACGGTTGTTCGGTTGTTTGGTGTGAACGAATCCACAGTGCAATACATATGGAAGAATGAACGAGCAATTCGTTATTCTGTATAAGCGAGTGCTCCTGCAAGTGCTAAAGTGGTGCAGATTTTTTGTGACACGAACATTGTGAAAACAGAAAAAGCATTGAACATTTGGATCGAGAACCAGCACCACAAAAATGTTCCAATCGTCAGCAACGTAATTCGTGAGAAGAGGAAGAGTCTTTATGTCCATTTTTATGAGTCAACAGGTGGTGAAGGGGCTATTGCAGTGACTGAACCAACTTATAGTGCCAGTAAAGGTTGGTTCAAGAATTTTAAGAGAAGATTCTCTCTCCATAATGTGAAGTTGACTGGGGAGGCCACATCAGCTGACCACACAGCCACAGATGCATTTCCTGCAAGAAAATAATAGAAAAGAAAGGCTACAGACCTGAGCAAGTTTTTAATGCCGATGAATCCAGTCTATATTGGAAAAAGATGCCTGGTAGAACATACATTAACAAGCAGGAGAGGCATGCCCCTGGGTTCAAGGCAGCCAAAGACAGAGTGACATTCATCTTCTGTGGCAGTGTGGCTGGCCACATGATTAAACCTAGCTTGCTTTACTGCTCAGCAAACCCTGGGGCTTTAAAAGGTAAAAACAAGAACCTTTTGCCAGTTTTTTGGCAGTCAAACAAAAAGGTATGGGTAACTGCACAAGAATTCCTGGATTGGTTCCATAAATGCTTCTCCCAGAGGTGGAAAAGTACCTTGCTTCCAAGATGTGGAATTCAAGGGACTATTATTGATAGAGAATGCACTAGACCACCCAGAACTTTTTAGTTTAGCCATCCAGGTGTAGAGGTGGTGTTCCTACCCTCTAACACCACTGCTCTTATTCAACCTCTCAATCAGGTTGTAATATGCACCTTCAAGGTAAATTACACCCGCCGTTTATTTGGCCATATCCATTAGTGCCATGGATGCAGACCCTGACCTTGATGTTAGCAAATGCTGGAAGGAGTACAACATTTGGATTGCATTACCAACATCAGTGAATCATTCAGTGAATGCTAGTTGGCAAAATTTATGGCCTAAGTGTGTGAATAACTTCCAGGGATTTCTGTCCATAGTAAAGGATGTGAATGACATTGTGAGTGTTGCACGTCAATTACAGTAGGTGGTGAGGGGTTTGTGGAGGTGGCCACTGAAGACATGGAAGAGCTGTTTGATGGGCATGGAAAGGACCTGACAGAGGAGGATTTGGAATAGTTGGTAAAAAGTGCTGAGGAAGATGAAGAAAAAGAAATAATGGAATTGCAACAAGAAGGTTGGGGCTTGAACAATCTTCGTGAACTATTTTAATTTGTGAAGGAGCCTTAAAATCGTCTGAGATATCAACCAGGCATTGGTTCCCTAACAGGAAATGTTGAAAGACCTCAAAGCTAAGAGGAAACAACTACCAATCACGATGTTTTTTAAGAAAGACCCAGCCACTCACCCAGCTGATTTATCTCCCTCCCTCACTCTGTCAGCTGCTGCCACCAACCTCTCCACCAACCACCACTACATCATCACCCTCTTCCAACATTGATCCTGATGATCTCCCTATGCTTCAGCAACCAGATTTCTCCATAGTGTACAGTACACTTCATCAAGCTCCAAACTTCCACATATGAAGGTAAGCAGTATTGGTGACTCAGTTTCTCATACACAGTATAGGTATACAGTAGTGCACTAAGGTAGTATGAGTTGTTACTGTATTTGCGATTTTGCAAATTCGTGCCATTCCTTGGAACCTAACCCCAGCAAATAGCAAGGGTTTATTGTATTCCCAAAAAGGTTCAGGCAAGTGTCTAAAGGAAAAGGGTTGGATACCAGGGCACATTGGTGCACGCTATTACAGTATACAGTGGTCCCTCAGTTAACGAACGGTTCGGTTAACGAATTACCTTCCATAAGACTCTTCAATTCGGTTAACGAACAAAAATTCGATTAACGAAATCCTTATGAACATCACGTTTTGTTGTGAGCATCAGCTGATCAGCTGATGGGCAAGTCTGCCAATTCAGTAATCTGTTCTATGTTTACAATCGTTTCCAATGGAGTAAATATCAATAAAGTTGTGCTCTTTAATATTTTTGCATATTATATATTAAAATTATAAGTCATTTTAACATTTAACTTATTGATAATATATGCAGTAGAGGGAACTAGTTTTTTGCGTGCCCATCAGATGCTTGAGTCAGCCACAAGGCATCAGTTGGGCTTTGAAAACAGTGGAGTGAACATCTATTTTGCTGGTGTCTTGAATATTTTTGCATTTTTCATTTAAATTATTTGTCATTCTGAACTTTAGTTAACACATTGATAATATATAGCACAGTGCAGTGTTGATTTAAAGAAAATAATCTTGAATTGCACCTAGTGAACTTAAAATTTTATTGGTGAAATGATGGCATCAAGCATGGGTCCCCTGAGAGGTGATTTCTCCTCCAACCCCACTTCCTTCTTTTCTCCCTTCTCCTCCACCCCCACTTCTAATTCCCATCATCATCAACCAGGAGCCTTCTACATACACACCTCAAAGTAAGTGTACTTTACTGCATTTTTTTTACTTTGTATGTACTTTTTGGTGAGCTGGAACCAATTACAGGTTGTACCTCTCTAGTCCGGCATTCTGTGGTCCGGAAACTCCCGTGGTCCGGAACGATTTTAGTTTGTCCAATAGGTAGATAGGCAGTTTTTTTTTTTTTTTTTTTTATCTGAATTATTATTATTATTACAGACGTATTAAATTTTTGCCCCTCAGGCCCCAATGTGGGTCAGTGACCTATGCCCAGGTGGGCTAATCCCCTTAAAAAAAAAAAAAAAAAGCCGCGGGAAATTAAGGTTTGTTTACATCCGGCAGTTCGGCTGCTCTCTCTCTCTCTCTGCATGTCTATACAGAGTACAACATTTAACCCTTCAATATATATGAGCAGTAAATAAATGTTGCTTTCATATTCTTATGAAGAGTAATGACGATATATTTTCACATGTGCGCACTTACATACGAGCAGTCTCACTTTTTTTTACCATTAATGGTTAGCTACTTATATTGTTCCATTTATTAACATTAAATAACATTACAGGTACTTCAAGCAACCATATTAATTTTTTACATTAATTTTACTACAGCTAAACTCAGGGTCTTATTTTCTTCAGTTTTATATGTAGAACCAATCAGTCACTGGTTTCGTAAGCTTTAACATAAACAATGCCGGCAGCCGTCTCGTCTCCTCTAATATTCCACGTATTATTAATAAATTGTATTGTTAATTTTGCACACACATACATTAATTCAATAAAAACAAATTCAGACACATTAAATAAGTGTTGCTTTCATATTCTTATGTAAAGTAATGACGATATGTTTTCACGTGTGCGCATGCGCACTTACATATGCAATCTCTCTTTTTCTTTACCATTATCGTTAGCTACTTCTATTGTTTCATTTATTAACATTAAATAACATTACTTAAAACAACCATATTCATTTTACTACAGCTACAACCAAGGTCTTATTTTCTTCAGTTTTATATATAGAACCAGTCAGTCACTGGTTTTGTAATCAACGAAAACAATGCTATGTCATTTCCTCGTGTGTTTTAATATTCTACGTATTATTAATGAATTGTATTGCTCATTTTGCACACATAAACATTAATTCAATAAAAAGACATTCAGTAATAAACAATAATGAATCTTTTGTACATAAGAGAAATGACGCTGTTTACACGATTATGCACGTCGTCTGCACGTTGGCGGGCCGTTCAAACCCGTCGAAATTCAAGTTTCCGCCGTCAAAATTTTTATTTATTTATTTTTTTGTGTGTTCCAATAAAATACGTTAAGAATTAAAAACTCGCGAAATTTGAGAAGCTACTATACGACATTTAACCCTGCAATATGTCTTCAAAGAGACCACGACACAGAGAAAGTGGTGCTAGTGCTTCCAGGCATAAGCACAAGTCACTATCTATCCAGGAAAAGGGTGAATTTCCATGGTCCAGCAATTTCCATGGTCCGGTACCGGTCAGGTCCCGAGGTTGCCGGACTAGAGAGGTACAACCTGTACCCAATATCCCATTGAAACAATGGATTCGGTTAACGAACGACCTTCTGGAACGAATTGTGTTCATTAACCGAGGGACCACTGTATAGTGTATACAGAGTCTCATGGGATACCATAGCTACCTCATATAGGCCAGTAAAAATTTATATAAATTTGGCCAAACCCAGGCATTTACTTTTAATATTTAATGATTGGTATATATGTCAGGATATACCCAAAAAAAAAAAAAAATAAAAAAATAAACCTCGTGGAATTTAATTTTTTAGGCCATAATTCAAAATGACAGCCACCCAAAGAGATGTACCCGATATATATAGCATCATCAATAACTTTTCAACTCCTTTGGCTACATAATAATTTTTGGTATCAAACTACAGGATATACAAGTACTGTATATGTTTTTGACCTTCATGAATTCAATAAAACCATCAGAAAGTAGGCAACATGTATACAATGAACCCTAGGTTTCACTTTACAAGTTTCTACATTTACGCGGTGCCCTGCCAGAACAGGAATTCCCACTTGGTTCTGGAATTCCCACTTTACGCAGTGCATCTACTCATATACGTGGGTGAAGTATAATTTTTTTATTTAGCTCATAAAATTCATACAAATTACCTGGCCAGAATATAATTTACATTGCTGGAATTCAAACAATTTGATGATCATTTTGAATAAAAGCATCATAGATTTTTGCATTACACATACAAATTTTAGATCTAATGCAAGTATTTTGTTTACTCAGAGCAAATATGTTATCTTTTGTGCAAAATATATGACGTGTATATTCAAAATATTCCTGGTCTTGCAAGGAATCCAGCAATGTGAACTATATTATCCTAACTTTAGTCTAAGGTATTTTTTATTACAAAAAAGGTAAATATTCTGGTTTCTCCCAAACATTTCTCTGGTAGGGAGGGAAGGTGGGGGGTGGGGGGGAGGGAGGGACCGACCGACCCAGCTGGCGTGGTGGGAAGAGGAGGGGAGGCAAGGTGGGGTATTTTGATTGACAGATAGTGTCGTGAAGAATATTATTTTTTTTTTGATTAACTGAAGATATTTGTTTTAGCTAATAAAATTCATACAAATTACCCAGCCAGAATATAATTTACATTGATGGAATTCTTAAAATTTGATGATCATTTTGAATATAAACATCATAGATTTTGCATTAGACATACAAATTTTAGATCTAATGTAACTATTTTGTTTACTCTGGGTAAATATGTTATATTTTGTGCAAAATATATGACATTTATATTCAAAATATTCCTGGTCTTACAAGGAATCCAGCAATGTCAATTATATTATCCTAACTTTAGTTTGAGGTATTATTTAAATTTTAAATTTCAATTGTTTATTCCTTGATAGAGGAAGCAGGATCCTAGTGCTGTCACTAGGTACCCCTGTACAATGACACCAGAAGCATCTGGCAAGTGTGACAAGTATATACAGTATAAATATTATAAAGGGGCTTACTAAAGCCTAAGGAAGGAAGGATATTCCTTTAAAACATAATCAATGTTATTTACATAATAGCTGGCCAGTATGGGGAGGCTCATCGTGTCTCCGTCAGGGGGTCGTGGAATGGTGGTCCAGCAGGCGTCACGGAAGCGTTGTGTGTGGGGACATCTTAGGAGGTAGTGAATAAGAGTGCTGCTGTCGGGTCTTCTGCATAATGCACAAGAGCGTTGCTCAGGGGATGCGGGGATACCAATCTCCCAAGCAAAGTCATACCCAATGATGATACGGGCATCAATCACGTCCCCTTTCCGCGATCCTTTCCCGTAGACGTATGAGAGGTCAGGAAGTTTACGGAGGAGATCGTACCAGGTGGGCGGGGAGTCCAGGGGGATGGCTGCTTCCCGAGCTTCTCTCTGCTTGCGGTGAATTTGGGTCCTAATCTGTAAGAGTGTTCAAGGAACAACGTAGTCAGGTGTGGCCTTGGTACAGCCAGTCTTGGCAAGGCCATCTGCTGCCTCATTCCCCAAGATACCGACATGACTAGGTATCCATAGGAACGTCACAGGACGGCCTGCATCCTGAAGTGTGGATGTTAACCCTCGTATTCGGAGGATGAGGTCCTTATTTTCCCCTGATCCAAATGCGATCCCATCGAAAGCAGACCTGGACTCGCAGCAGACAAGCAAGGGGCAGAAACCATCTGCTTCTTCCTCAGCGAGAAGGGCAGCAAGGAGGGCTATTAGTTCAGCCTGAGTGGAGGATGCCCTGTCAGAAACTCTGAGAGACAGTTTGATAGGCTCAGGGGCATGAGGACGGGAGATGTAGACACCAGCCCCGGCCCTACCTGTAGCGGGGTCAACAGAACCATCAGTGTAGAGGACGACCCTACCTGGGGACCAGTGGGCGATCCTGGAGAGGTGGTATTTGCAGAGAATAACAGGGTTCACCTGGGATTTCAGGAGCGGTCCACCGAGGGCAATCACTTCAGGTTGAAAATCCAGCCAGGGAGAAGGAGATGAACCAACAGCAGGGGTGACAACAATATCAGGCAGGAGGTCGTGTTCCTGAAGGGCTCGGATGAGTGACCCTCGCCACTGTCTTCTAGATGGAGGTCGGTCTCGGACAGCAGGAGTCAAGTTGGTTTGGACATAGTTGCCCCGAGGGTCCAGTAGAATGGAAACGGCAGTTTTTAGGTAAAACTCCTGGACACGATCCTGTAAGGGGGAAAGACCAAGTTCGGTATATAGAGAAGTAGAGCGTGTCCACTGAGGAGCCCCAAGGATGATATGAGCAGCTTTCCTCTGGATAACTTCGAGACGGTTGACAGCAGTCCGACTAATGTTGACGAGGGCAGGGGCGGCGTAGTCGACACAGGAACGGACAAAGGACTTGTACATGGTGAAAAGTACAGGGATGGTGGCACCAAAGGAGCCCCTGCACATGGTAGAGAGGGGAGCGAGACGCCGAAAGCATATGTCTCGAAGATAGCGGACTTCAGGGATCTGAACAACGTGTGCGAGTTACATACACACCCAGGTATTTTGTCTCATTAACCCAGTCCAAGGGCGTTCCTGATAATAGAAGGGGTGGAGGTACAACACGACCGTGCCACATGGCTTTTGTTTTCGCAGTTGAAAGAAGGAAACCAAGTGAATCACACTCTCTGGAGACCAGATCAAGGGCTTCCTGCATGCTGAGGTAGTCAGGGGCTTGGAGGAGGACATCGTCGGCATATCCTGAGTGGACAACTTCTGTAGGCCACGGGAGAGATGCAATGGAGTGTATGAGTGTTAAACAAGGTGGGACTCAGGACTCCACCTTGAGGGGTGCCGAGGTTCATTTCTTGAACAGGAGACATAGAGCCTTCAACGCGAACCCGGGCCTGACGTCCAGTGAGGTAAGAGGCGATCCATTGTAGAAGTCTCCCTTTAACCCCTAACCGCGAAAGTTCAGCTAAAATGAGGGCAGGCTGAGCCGTATCAAAGGCTCACTTGATATCAAGGAAGACGGAGACGCAGGCAGTCTGATTGCAATAAAAGGAAGCTATGGAGTGTGCTGTGCTGCGATATTGAATGAAACCATTGAAGGAGTTGTGGAAGCCGCCTATGGTGTGAAGAAGGCGACGATGGAGTATCCTCTCCATCATCTTGCAAACACAGGAGGTAAGACTAATGGGTCGATATTTCCCAGGATCTCCCGGCTTTGGGATGGGGATAATAGTGGCATTTTTCCAGTTGGACGGGAGAACCCCATGTTCATAAGACATATTGTAGAGAGCAAGCAAGGGGCCGTTAGGAATATTAGTACAGTCGTTGAGGACGGAGTAGGTTATCTGATCGTCACCAGGAGAGGTGTCTTTTCTAGAGCGACGAGCACAGTCAAGCTCGAACTGTGTGATGGGATGATCACTGGGGGCAGGGGAGGTAAGAACAGCATGAACAACAGGCTCAGACGCATCGATGCAAGCCTGCACTGCCTCCTGCATTGGATCTGGAAGTGCCTCAGGGGAGGAAGCTCATGCCCAGGCAAGGGAGGCCTCCGTCGAGTACCCCGTAAAGCATTAATCCGATTCCATACATAAGAGGGTGACGACTGGAACGATAGAGACCCCGTGAAGGATAGCCAGTCTGCCTCACGTATCCGACGGCGCTCCTGAGTTGCAAAGAAGCACCAATTTTTGAAGTCTTCCCAGTCCTCTGGGGACCGAAACCTCCGTATGGCAGAGTGGAGATCACGGGTTATCTGCCGGAGATGTCTCATGGCAGGGATACGGTACCAGTAGTTGGTGGCACTTCTGGGGTGACGGGGAGGGCGTGGAGGGGTAGCGCGATTGACAGAGTCATACACGGCATCAACAAAATCAGCGCTGTAAGAGTCAAGGGACTGGGGGACAACATAGGAATCCGCCCAGGTAGAAAGGTATTGGGTAAAGGAAGGAACAGCATCTTGTGTGAGACGAAGGCGAGGGGATCGATAAGGAGCTGATGTCGGGGCAGAGAAGGAGAGCCTGAGATGGGTAGTAACGGCAATATGGTCACTATACAGAGCAGGCTCGGCGCAGACGGGAGGGTGAAAGGAGGTATGACCGTTCAATAGTAAGCCAACATCAAGGAAACTGTGGAGGAGGCGAGTAGGATCGTCAGGACAAAGAAAGCGAACATCATCATCCCCATTAAGAAACTGAGAGAGATGTGATCCGTAAAGGGTACAGGAGTGGGATGATCCGGAGTAAGAGTGGGATGGAGGGCATTAAAGTCGCCAAGAACAATAGTGGGAATCCCATCATGGAGGTCGTGAAGAACCTGGGGGTCCAGAGAATCACTCTTGAAATGAACATTGACTACACGAAGGGTCCGGTCACCAAGAGTAAGGGAGACAGAAAGTAATTCAGACGGGGGTCCATGTGAGTCAGGTGAAGGGAGACGAACAGATGGAATGGTGAGGAGGTCACGAGCCTGCCCACGGTACCGAGGCAGGGTGTAAACAGTATAGCCAGAGAGGCGGAGTGGAGTAACATCGTCTGTGATGATTTCCTGAAGTAGAGCAACATCTACTTGATGGGAGAGCACAAACTGGGCAAGGTCTGTCCGGCGAGGTCTAAGTCCCTGGATGTTCCATTGTAAGAAGAGGAGGGAACAGCCTCCGATGTGAGAGGAGTCGGAGGGGCTAGACAGAGCTCCAGAGGAGGTACCAAATTCTGTTGAGAAAAATGGAGAGGGGGGAGTGGGAGAGCGAGGGATGGATCCTCCATCTTGGGAGATGGAAGGAGGCGGGTCATCAGGGCTTGCAAAGTGCGCCCCTGTTGGGTCAGGGTGTCCAGAATGAGTTGTTGTTGCTTCTGCAATGTCGCAATTGTTTTCACAAACAAGTCGAGTTGGGCTGAGAGAAGGTTGATTTGCTTGGAGTGGCGAACCAACTTGGTGTACCTGTACAGGAGCTGGAGGTGGCGGTGAGGATTGCCGAGGGCCCGACTGGGCATGTGGTGGTGGTAGCGACAGAGAGGGACGGTGAGGGTTCAGTTGAGTAAGAGGTGCTGGTGAGAGACAGCGGGGGTCCGGGTGGGCAGGAGATGGTGGCGACTGTGTGGCAGGGCCGGCAACGACCTTGTTCCAAGAACGGTAGGGAGAGGGAGGGAGAGGAGAAAGGATGGGTGGTAGGGGGATGGTAGAGGAGAGGAGATCAATGGGAAATCCTTGGTGGATGGAAGAGGCGGTGGTGGATAGGAGTGAGGTTTGGTTGACTGGGGATTCGTCAGAGACGAGGGCGGTGGTACAAGGTAAGTTTTCCCCGGGCGAGTGCCTGGATGCTGTGGGCAATTGGCATTCCAGGCGTGGTGACTGCCATGGCAATTGACACACCGTGGAATAACTGGGATTTTGTTCTGAATTTTCGATTTGCATTCCACTGTTTCGTGAGGACCTGCACAGAAACCGCAGGCGACCATCCTCGTGCACTCCCAGGTGCGGTGTTTCCACGATTGGCAATGACCACAGATTTTCGGGGTTCCGATAAATCGGTCGAGAGGACAGTTGTGAATTGGTCCTACATTCACCTTCGGAGGGAGGGGGCCCACCCACCAGCCAATGAGTTCGTTGGATGGACGTTTGGAGACCGGGTTGATGCGGAGTTCCATGTCCAGTAGTTGTGGGAGAAGAGGGTGAAGATCGTCAATAGGGATCTCCCATGGTACGTGGCGAACCATTACCTTGGTACGATGAGTTTCTGGAGTGATGATGGTGAACTTCAGCATCACCTCCCCATGGGGAGCAGGAAAGCGCACCTGAGTGAATAGGCGTACCGTCTCGTCTATTTGTGTGGTTACTATCACGGCTGTGGGACCTCGGCGGAGGCAAAGTGTTGAGTCCTGAAGTGGAGAGCAGTGACGGAAGAACCAGGTCGTCCGTGTGCTCAGAGGCAAGTCCCGAGGAAAGGCGAGACGACGAAGGCGCGACGGGGCTGGGAGACGAAGGGAATCCCCTATGTCCAACGTCGGCGGAGGGTCGGTCATTGAGCCACATGTAAGCTCACTTGGGGACCCCGATGACAGGAGGAGTCCACCCTCTACAGCCCCAGAAGGGGTGCAAGGGGGAGCCGTGGCCCCTGCTGGAGACCCTGACTTCTGAGGTTTCTGCTTCTTCTTTGACGTGTCTTCAAGAAGAAAGTCGTCAGCATCATTCTCACCTACTGCCGCCGTTTCCAACGAACGGGAGCGTTTAACGGCGGGCATAGGGCACGTTGGCAACACTGCAGTCAGATGGAGTGGTAATGACGTCACTGCTACGTCACACTATCACATTGCGCATGCGCAAACTTGAAAACTTTGCTCAGAGGGATCGGGTGGTAGGACCAGATGTTTTATCCCCAAAAAATGACTAAGTCCAAAAGTAAAAAAAAAATATATGCCACAGTGCTGATAACTGGGTCTTACTATAGTTGTCTGCACAGGCTGGGATTGGTAGACTCGCTGAATTCGTCAGAAATACGAATTTTAAGGAGCAGTCTCTTGCAGCCTTTGTTGGCACTACACACGCATGCGCGTTCCTCTTGGCATTCTTTATTACTATACCTTAAAATCTAGTGTTTTCCCCCAAACATTTCTCAGAGAGGGAAGAGCCAGCGAGTGTGAGAAGACGGGGAGGGAGTTGAGTCCATTATTTGAATGGACATTAACTTGGCGACTGTATTTCTCAATTTCTCTTAAATATTAATGAATTGGCGGACTAATACTAAAGCTGGTTGACCGGTCAGTGCAAGCGAAAACATGTTGAGGTCGGTTCGTAAGAAATTCGTTAACCGAATTTTTGGTCGTTAACCGAATTTAAGAATCTTATGGGAGGCAGTTCGTTAACCGAAATTTCGTTAACCGAGGCGTTCGTTAACCGAGGGACCACTGTATTTCTCTTAAGTATTAATTGTGTGCATGTACCATCATAAAATTAAGATGTTATTTTTACTAAAACTGACAACTTCAACCACAATGAAGATTCAGCCACTGGTCATGATACTACCCATGTGATGGGAATCATTATGTGTCAGACAGAACAGAATCAAAGTAAACCACTGAGGCCCATTCCTTGAACATTCATATCACCTATGCTTATGGAAATTGTGCTATACATGGATAAAAGGTAAACTTTCACATTTTAACACTGAGTAAATGCCATGTGGAAATTAGCGACTAATGAAGGTGACCAAGAATTGGCCACTGACTGCATTAAGCCATCCTTGAAGAAAATATCCCTCACCTACAAAAAACACTATCAATCACATCAAGAAAGATGGGCACTGGGCTGACTAAAGCACTGTCAGAAGTGTATGCCTCTTAACACTCTTGGGTTTAGGGAGGCGAGCTCTGGTGAGGTGCTTGGGGTCTAACTGGATACTCACCTCACCGTACATGACTGAACCACACGAGAGATAATTGAATGCAATGAATCATAGCAAGTTTGCTATTTGAGATAAAATAGTGGGGTTTGTTGCGTTAGTATTGTAAATAAATTATCTACAAATATAGTTTGATGTGAGAAATCCTGATAAAATAATTATTTCTAAACGAAAGTGCGAGTAGAACACAAAATGTTTGTTTATGCTTAATGAAAATTCTTATTCATCACTTTATACCTTTGTTATTTCAGGAGATTGCAATATAAACTTTATTCAATTATAAAAAGCACATCCAGTAAACCATCGATAACTTGGCATTTGATAACTCGGAATTTCATATAGCTCGGCATGGATATGGTCTCGGAATGTATTAGTATAACTCGGGAAATGCCGATATATATAAAATTATCTGGGAAAATTTAGGCATATCTGGCCACCTGCATCACCGACCATGCCTCTGTCACCTACTATACCTCTGTGTCACCTACCATGCATCTGTGTCACCTACCATGTATCTGTCTCACCTACTACAGGTTGTACCTCTCTAGTCCGGCATTCTGTGGTCCAGAAACTCCCGTGGTCTGGATCGATTTTAGTTTGCCCAATAGGTAGATAGGCAGCTATTTTTTTTTTTTTTTTTCTTATCTGAATTATTATTATTATTATTACAGGAGTATTACATTTTCGCCCCTCAGGCTCCAATGTGGGTCAGTGACCTGTACCCGGGTGGGCTAATCCCCGTAAAAAAAAAACAAAGCCGCGGGAAATTAAGGTTCGTTTACATCCGGCAGTTCGGCTCTCTTTCTCTCTCTCTGTTTGTCTATACAGAGTACAACATTTAACCCTTCAATATATATGAACAGTAAATAAGTGTTGCTTTCATATTCTTATGTAGAGTAATGACGATATGTTTTCACATGTGCGCACTTACATACGTGATCTCACTTTTTTCTTTAACATTAATGGTTAGCTACTTATATTGTTCCATTTATTAACATTAAATAACATTACTTCAAACAACCATATTAATTTTTACATTAATTTTACTACAGCTAAAACCAGGGTCTTATTTTCTTGTTTTATATGTAGAACCAATCAGTCACTGGTTTTCTAAACATTAACGAAAACAATGCCGGCAGCCGTCTCGTCTCCTCTTGTGTTTTAATATTCCACGAATTATTAATGAATTGTATTGTTCATTTTGCACACACAAACATTAATTCACTAAAAAATTCAGAAACATTAATTAAAACATATATGAACAGTAAATAAGTGTTGCTTTCATATTCTTATGTAGAGTAATGACGATATGTTTTTCACATGTGCACACTTACATACGTGCAGTCTCACTTTTTTCTTTAACATAAATGGATTGCTACTTTTATTGTTCTATTTATTAACATTAAATAACATTTCTTAAAACAACCACATTAATTTTTTACATTAATTTTACTACAGCTACAACCAGGGTCTTATTTTCTTGTTTTATATGTAGAACCACTCATTCACTGGTTTTGTAATCAACGAAAACAATGCTGTCTCATTTCCTTGTGTGTTTTAATATTCTACGTATTATTAATGAACTGTATTGCTCATTTTGCACACATAAACATTAATTCAATAAAAAAAAAATTAAGTAATAAACAATAATGAATCTTTTGTACATAAGAGAAATGAAGCTGTTTACACGATTGTGCACGCCTGAACGTTGGCGGACCGCTCAAACCCGTCGAAATTCGAGTATCCGCCGTCAAAATTTTAAATTATGAAGTGTTTTTTTTTTGTGTCCAAATAAAAAACGTTGAATTAAAAACTCGCGAAATTTGAGAAGCTACTGTATCGACATTTAACCCTTCAATATGTCTTCAAAGAGACCACGAAGCATTGAAAGTGGTGCTAACGTAAGCGCAAGTCACTATCTGTCTAGGAAAAGGGTGAATTTCCATGGTCCGGCACCGGTCAGGTCCCGAGGTTGCCGGACCAGAGAGGTACAACCTGTATGATGCTTCATTCTTTGCCTGCAGTGCTGGTAAGTGTTACTTTTTTTTACATTTAGTAATTACATATACAGTTGAAGTCCAAAAATCCAGACTGCATGGGGATTGGGTCGTCCGGATTTTCGGATTTTCTGGATTCTCAGGCAATACTTTTAAAATTCAAATTTAAGGAGGAATAAAGAAGAGATGAACAGGTACATTTTGATAGTTTATTCATTAGCAAATATAGCATGCTTCATTTATCAAAATGAGCAGCTTTAAAGAAAAAGCTGTGAATTCTAGAATTTTATTCTTTGCCTTTTTGATATCATAAATTGTAGACTTTCCAATGTCGTATGTTTCCATTAGAACAGTATTGCTCACACCACGTTCTAGTTTCTTAATTATTTCAAGTTTGTCTCTCAATTTCAACATGTTCTTCTTTCTCTTCACACAACGAAGTTTATCTACTTTAGGAGCCATTATTATGGGCTTGTACAGTACTCAGTAAATGGAAAGAGTCGGACTCAAAATTACATGTGTTGTCACAGTTTGATTGCTCGTTTTAAAGTGGCGACCATGTGGTCGCTTGTTGTCTATGTGCAGCTGTGGCACTCACGCATGCGCACATACACACAAAAGCTCGCTAAAAAAAAAAAAAAAAGTTTGAGTTTTCGAAAAGTCCGGATTCTCAGGTGGTCCGGATTTTTGGCATCCGGATTTTTGGAATTTTACTGTACACATACCGGTATATGGGTCGATAATTATTATTGGAATAACTTGGCAAGGCCAGAGCCCCGTATGTGCTGAGTTATCGAGAGTTTACTGTATTTAGCAAAAAAAATAGTTATAAAAGAAAAGTTGTGATGTAAATTGTGTGTTTTGATGAGTGCACCCAGGCCAAGTACAGATTAATCATTTTTCCTCCGAGCGCAAAAGATAATTGTACATATAGTGGAGCACAACGGAGGCAATGTTTCCGGCACAGGTCACTCGTTCAAACTGAGACAACGGCGCTATCTCTCGGACTTTTCCTCTTGTTAACAGAATGTATATCAGGATTATTGGACATTATGAGACATCAGGTTTTAAAGACTTTCAGCTTTAACGTCAACAATCTCCCACCAATTAGTCCATTACCCTGAAGGTTTACTGTACTGTAAATTTGACAGAGAGGGCAGATCATTTACCCAAATCACAAGGAATGATACAAACTCAAGATATTCTTCAAATAATCAGTCTTACTTCAATGATTTTTGCACTCGATAGATTACAAAGGACTCAATAAATTAAATACAATAAATTAAAAACAAGAAAATACAGTAATTGGAAAGATAATGTGAACCTACTAGCTAAAGCTTCATTCTGTGCTATGAGCTGATCACACTGTGTCTTCACTGCTGTCAGTTGAGGCAGAGAAGCAACAAATTCGGTCAACTTGTCTTCGCAAGCCAATAAGTCTTCCAACTCGTCGCGACTAAGAGAGGCTACTTCAGGTAATACACCAACTGAAAAAACAAAACAAAATGTAAGTGTAATATAAAGATTGATTAATTGAGTGTGGTAATTACATCCATGGCGATGCAACAGCTGAGGAAATATGTCGCCGAATTAAAAGAAAGGAAGAGGTCATGTCCCAAGCAAATTTCCCAAATGCACCCAAAATCTGGTACTGTAGTGAATTCCATATAGAAGAAATGTAAAATATTATCTTATTTCATGTGATTCAGAGTGCCATACAGTATGTAGGAACTAGGAATAGTTCTCCCTTAAAACATCTGGTAACCAATACAGTACTTTTTTATGGACCAAGTATCTCATTAACAAAACCTATACAGGTACACATAATCAACATTTTCTTAAGAAATGACAAAGAAGCTATCAAATTGGGCTCAGGTCTTGAACTTTAGCATCGTACAGTAATTAAGTTCTGTGATCTCGGTGACTGATTATCCCATGAGATACATAGTAAAGTCGACCCTCGTTAATTCGGACCCCTTTAATCCGGATTTCGGATAATTCGGACAAAATCTGAACGAACTTTTGTTTTTTTAATAGATATTTATAGGAATATTACCTCCGCGGACCTTAAGCTAAAATGCTGGTCCACCCACTGCTGGGATAAAACACCAGCGTCTTTTTGGTTAAATGTAACATCTCCACCACTAGTGTAGGGGGGGGGGGGGGATGCAACTTTTAGCTTCAGACATGAAAAATATTTACCATTTACTGCCGGTAAACAATGGAAACATAAAATATGTACCAATTAGTAATGAAAAGTTGTGCAGTTCCTTCAGCAAATGAAGCTCACCACCTTACAATAGGCTAAATTACCTTACAACATGTTTTCAGTAGTCTATGTTGAAGTTCTTAGCACAGGCTAACTTATCATATCATATACAGTGGTCCCTCGGTTAACGAGATTTCGGTTAACGATTTACCTTCCATAAGATTCTTAACTTCGGTTAACGAGCAATCCCTCGATTAACGAGTTTTTTACGAGCCGACTTCAACATGTTTTCGCTTGCGTTTGACGGTCCACCAGCTGTAGTATTAGTCCGCCAATACAGTAATCGGTTTTACGGCTTAAATTCCTTACTATTTTAGTAAATATCAAGAAGTTTATACTATTCAATAATTTTAAAAGTTAAATATTAACTTTTTTAATCATTTTAACAATTATTGAACATAATTGAAGGTAAAGAAACTAGTTTCTGGCGTGCCATCCAACCTGTTAACACACCAGACAGGCGTTAGTCTCTCTCTGTTTTCAGTGGAGGTAACATCTTGCTTGAAACTCTCTTCAACTACCGTATATCTCGGCTTATAAGACGAAATTTGAACATTAAAAAAATCTGTACTATGTAGAATATTATTGTAATACAGTACAACAGTTTTTCAACTAAACCATTCGAAAAGCGATTACGGTAACATCTTTTGAACGAAAGAAAGCAAAAGTCATTGTTTTCGTCACGATTTTATCCCACTTTCCACTGTAATACATACGTCATTTCAGCAAAAATATTACATTTCCGTGAATGTAGTACATCAAGCACAGTATGATTATAATATCATTGTAATATAACAGTATTTTAACCAAAAACTATAAAAAAAACGAGTAACATCTCTTGAAAATTGGAAGGTTAGGTAAAGTCTTTTGTTTTCTTCATGTATTTTATCCTATTTTACATTGAAATACATCACGTTTCAGCAAAACTACTATTTATTTCTGAGAATATATTCATTCAGGCACAGTTTAGGTAAAATATACATGTGCTGTAACATTTTTTTAATTGAAAACGATTCAAAAAACACGTACCCTCTAGCCCTGTTCAAGGAGAAGACTGGGAGGAGCTGTTTGGTGCTTAAGACGATGACAAGAAAAATGATTTTGATGGATTTTAATGAAAATATTCAGAAAGACCCTGGCACTGTCAAGGAAAGTGGCTGCTGAAAGCTTCCAGGACATGGCAGAGGACGAGATTAGCAGTGGCGTGTATTCATAAGAAGCAAGGTAAGCATTGCTTACCCTATAACAATGATTCCCTTCCAAATAAAAATATCTTATTTAATTAACATATTATTTAATTCAATCGTGTATAGCATTGTGCATTTTTTTTTGTCCCAGTTAATTTGTGAAACTTGCAAGACGGGCATTTTCCGCTTGAAAATCTATCCCTCAAGTACGCAATATTCCACTGCAGTACCCTCGTTCCCCCACGCTCACAGCGTCAATGGTATGCCATTGCCAGACGTAAGATGAGAACAAATAATTTAACTTATGTTACTCCCCTTTTTCCAAACCCATGTAAATAAGGTTCAGATCAATTTAATAAGCTGTGGAAAGCATTCTGATGCTGGAATGTCCCCTCAATAATATTTGTTATTATCAGTCAGTATAATTAATTGTGCTAGAAATTTGGACAACGTAAGCACCGCGTCCTCCCTGGTCCCCCTCCCCCACCCCCTATACTTGCTGCCAGCAGCACCGCAGCATTACCAGTTCATTAATTTTTTTTTCAATGATAAATTCGTATCCGTAAATAATAATTATCTGACCTTTTTCATGTTTCACAGTTTCGTAGACTATTGGACTCATTATCATAGTACTTGAATAATGTCATTGTCATTTTGGAATAATATAATAAATTAATAATGGCTATAAAGTTTTTTCGAATTGATAGATTTTGTTTTGAAAGAGATGGTATCACTGTATGAGGCTACGGTCTATGTCAACACTCAACGTAAGAAATTCAGTTGACTTTCAGAGGTCATGATGTGTGAGTGCGACGCATTTATTTGGATTAATATACCCCCAAACTGAAAATGCAGTCGCAGGAGGAGCAAAGTTCAGCTTGTGCATGCACTGAAAGTGATCTACTAAAGAATTCTTTAAGATCTCGTGACTTTACAAGTAAGAAAGTTATTGTGGAAAATGGCAGGGGGATTTTTATCATCGATGACTGATTTTAATTTTTGCTTTCTCTTAAATCTTTTTGCATCATTTTTCCCATTGTCAGATACACTATTTGATATACTGCAAGCAAAAATTCATGATGTTGGTTATTGTGTCAAAAAAGTGAATGATTTTCGTCTGGCTTTGGAACAGAAGAGAGAAGAGTTTGAGAACATTTGGGAAACAACAAAGAACTGTGATCACATAAATGAAAATGAACCCAGATTTAAGAGACAAAAAGGAAATGTTGATGTGAAGACGTCATTCTCACGACTTTATGTAGAAGTATATGACACGATACTTAACCAGGTTAATATCAGATTTGCAAATTTGGATTCATTAAGATTCTTAGAGCTTTTACACTCTCCATCATTCTGTGAGTTTACTAAGTTTGGGCAATTTCCAGAGCTTGCTTTTCAATCGCTGAAGTGTAGCTATGATAATTTCTTTGATTTTTTATCACTGAAATCGCAACTTAGAGTTGTTTACATGTCAGAGGAATTCAAAGATAAAACTATAACAGAAATTTTAAGTTTTATAAAGCTGAATGACTTGGAAAAGGCTTACAATGAAGTAGCAAGACTTTGTGAATTAATTTTAACAGTTCCAGCAACGACTGCATCTGTAGAGCGCAGCTTCTCTGCTTTGAAGCGAATCAAAACGTACTCAAGAAATTCTCAAGGTCAAGAAAGATTGCAAAGTTTAGCCCTTCTATCAATTGAAAAAGAAGTATTGCATAATCTTCAGAGCAAGCCAGAATTTTACACCAAAGTTACTGATCATTTTGCTCGTAAGCCAAGAAGAATTCCATTGAACTATGTTTAAAATGGTAAGTTAAAATAATATTTTGATAAGTACTTCCTATTTTATAATTATGTTAAATGAATAATAAAATGATATTAATATTCTTACTCCAGCTTCATCAGAGATCTTACCAGCGTCATTTGCTTACCCTAGCATTTTTCTCACGACACGCCACTGGAGATTAGGGAGCAAATTGAAGAGCACGACACTGAACTGACCAAGGAGGATCTACAGGAGTTAGTAGACTCAGGCAAGGAAGAGGAAGCAAAAGAGGAAGAGGAAGAGCACCAAGAAATAACATTGGAGAAGTTGGGGGAGATGACTAGGAATATTGAGGCACTGAAAAACCTGGCCTATAGTATGGACCCCTCCATGGTGCGTGCTCTGAAATTCATGCGAGGGATGGATGACGTTTTCGCTCCATACAAAAACATCATGGAAGTAATGAATGAAAGAGACAACAACTCCCCATCACCATGTTCTTTGATCACTGAAGGAGAGATTTAACACCATCAATCACTGGCGGCAGTGAGGAAGCAGCTGAATCCACCGTCGCCCCCACTTCACCACCCGTTATGGAATTGAGTGACGATGAGCCCGATGACCCCCGTCCTGTCGCCGAGGATAGGTACTGTACAGTAAAGTGAAATTTTTATCTCTTTTTTTGTAATAGCTTTTCTTGCCATGTTTATTGTTTGTAAAAATGCACAGCACAGTACAGTTCAGTACTTACATAGGAAGTGGAGGTGCAGTTATTCACAAAACATTTGTGTTTGTTGTCGGCAGTAGTGACGGTGAGGAGGTGGAGGAGGCGGAGGAGGGAGCGGAGGGAGCGAGTTGGGAGGAGTGGTGACCTTAGACGCGGGAGCAGGGACGAGATGCCAGCCAGTACATTACGGGTGTATTAATTGTTTTTATAGCTATTTTTGCATTTTAATAATAAATACTGTACATTACGTTTCAACAAAACTACCATTTATTTCTGAGAACATGGAAATGTAATATTTTTGCTGAAATGATGTACGTATTACAATGGAAAGTGGGATAAAATTGTGACGAAAGCAATTGTTTTTATAGCTATTTTTGCATTTTAATATTAAATACTGTACATTACGTTTCAACAAAACTACCATTTATTTCTGAGAACATGGAATGTAATATTTTTGCTGAAATGATGTACGTATTACAATGGAAAGTGGGATAAAATTATGACGAAAGCAATGACTTTCTCTTTCTTTCGTTCAAAGGATGTTACCTGTAGATATATGAGACGAATATGGCTGTAATATGTAACTCTGTACTATTTACCATTATTGATTCAGGTCTCTGTATTATATGTTTTATAATCATACTCCCTTTTGTCACCAAGCGTTAGTTCAGGCTTTGGGCACATGCGTGCTGTACGCACATGGCCAGATAGAGATACCCAGAGAGATTCCAAGACAGGATGCTGTTTACCCCTGTCTTAACTCCTTTTTGTGTTAGTACCAGAAATAGAACTTACGGACTTGACACCAGTGTGTTTCCTTTACCCCTGAGTGTAAGGACCACCTGAGTCTCCCACATTACCGTAATAGCTTTTTGAATGGTTTTCAGTTGTGGGATTATAAGGCTAATGATAGGATAGAATATTATTGTAAAACAGTACGAGTACAACAGTTTTTTAACTGAAAACCATTCGAAAAGCGATTACGGTAAAATCTTTTGAATAACGAAAGAAAGCGAAAGTCATTGTTTTCGTCATGATTTTATCCCACTTTCCACTGTAATATGTTCGTCATTCCAGCAAAAATATTACATTTCTATATTTATTTCTGAGAATACGTATATTCATTCAGTCACAGTTAAGGTAAAATATACTTGTGATGCAATATTTTAATGAAAATACGGTATCGTAGTTTTCTTTTGTTTCAAATTCAATTAACAAAGATTGATGTTTCAAATGTAATGAACAAAAATTTATGTCCAGTATCTATAAATAAACTTTAATAAATGAATACTTTATGTTTTACATCGTCCTGTGCTACCATACCATGGATTTGGCTACTTTGGGCTTGCTATGATGACGCAAGAGATCTGCCCTGGCAACTGTACCGACACTCACAGCTGGTGGTGCGTTGGTGCATCGTTTCCATTGTTTACTGGTAGTTACTGGTAAATATTTTTCAACCTAACGAAACTATTACCCTTTTAGAGGTCGACCCCCAATTTTTTGCCAAATAATTTGGTCTTAAAAACTCAAACTACACACAGGTATATATGGTAAATAAGGACATGGGGGCCAGGGTCTTTTTTTGGGGGGGGAGGGGGGGGGGGCAGCACATATACGCGGATTTTTAACATCCACGGCTATCTCTGTTACGTAACCCCCGCGTATGTTAAGGGCCGACTGTATATTACAATGATATTCTATTCATACTGTGCTTGTTATAATACATTCACGGAAATGTAATATTTTTGCTGAAATTACGTACGTATTACAGTGGAAAGTGGGGTAAAATCGTGACGAAAACAATGACTTTGAAATATAATGCAATATTAACCCCTAAATCGGTTAATTCGGACAATCAGCTAAAACGGACACCCTCCCCCCCTATTAGTCCAAATTAACGAGGGTCGACTGTACTATACATTTCTTAACACACATATCTTCACGATTTTAATAAAGATTGATTATATGAAAGTTTTTTTTAATATGAGAATCGTGTTTAACCCCTTCACTATGGTAATGACATTATTAATATTATATTTATCTAATGCCAGCAGATTTTATTCAGATCAGAGGGGACCACGTACACAAATGGTAAGTAGACTATCAATTTTATTCAGCTCAGAAGGGATCCCATACACAAGTGGTTAAAGCAGGACAATAAGATTGGTGTTTGCCATATTTAAAGTACAAAACTGTTAGGAGAAAACCTCAATTTTCCATTTCTTAACAATTTTGAGATTGTACCATCAACAAGATTAATTCTGTTTTCCTATTTCTACAGAATGTTTACCTGGGTAAAAAGGGAGAAACATGAAGTTTCACCTTCAGAAGAAAAACTCCAAAGGAAGGATATAGTATCATACAGTAGAAGTCCAAAAATCCAGACTGCTTGGGGATTGGGTCAGTCCGGATTTTCGGATTTTCTGGATTCTCAGGCAATACGTTTAAAATTCAAATTTAAGGAGGAATAAAGGAAAGATGAACAGGTACATTTTGATAGTTTACTCATTAGCAAATATAGCATGCTTCATTTATCAAAACAAGCAGTTTTAAAGAAAAAGCTGTGAATTCTATAATTTTATTCTTTGCCTTTTTTTATATTACAATATTACCCCGCTTTACACGGCATCGCTTTACACGGTTTCACTTTCCACGATTTCTCATTTACGCGGTACCTTGCCAGAACCGGACTTTCACTTTCCGCGGTGCATCTACTCATATACGCGTTAAGTATGATTTTTTTTTTTATTTAGCTCATAAAATTCATACAAATTACCCGGCCAGAATATAATTTACATTGCTGGAATTCTTACAATATGATGATCATTTTGAATACAGTCAACCCTCACTTTACGCGGTCCCACATTCCGCGTTTCCACGTTTACGCGTGCCCTGCCAGAACCCAGGATGCTCACATTCCGCGGTGGGTGTACCCCTTTACGCGGGTGAAGTATAATTTTTTTATTTAGCTCATAAAATTCATACAAATTATCCGGCCAGAATATAATTTACATTGCTGGAATTCTTACAATTTGATGATCATTTTGAATACAGTCAATCCTCATATTACGCGGTTAATGTAACCCGGAGGGTACCGCGGAAAGTGAGGAACGCGTAAAGTGAACAACATAACATATGGGATTAATTGAAATGGAGTCCAGGCCGATCCCCAAACTCCACTTTTTGACGACACACAACTATGTTGTAGTAAAAATATTATCTAAACTTTATGATGGCATGCACACACAATTAATAATTAAGAGAAATATCAATAATATTAGGTTTTTTAACACTTACATTAGTAGAAAAGATGGCTGGGCACACGGGGATGGGCGGTTGGCTCCGAGGCAGAGGGCAGATTATTGGCCCTCACCTGTATCACTTGTATCAATTGTATCACTATCCACCACAGAGGCTTGCAGGGCCTCTTCGTCAAACCCCCCAAAGTTCATATAAGTCCATATCCTCACTATAATTATCACTATCACTGACTTGGGCCGGCTGTAGTGGGTGGCGGGTGAAGAACTGGTAATGTTTTGATGACTGGGCGACCTTGTGCGCACCATTTTCGCGCCTCTCACACAACATGGCGGATGGCGGGAGGTTTGGATCCAAAAATGGCGCGGCTTGCCAGCCGCTCTCCACATAATGGGGTTCACGACCGCGGAATGTGAGCATGTTAGGTTCTTGCAAGGCACCGCGTTAACGGTGAAACGCGGAATGCGGGACCGCGTAATATGAGGATTGACTGTATAAACATCATAGATTTTGCATTAGACATACAAATTTTAGATATAATGTTTACTCTGAGTAAATATGTTATCTTTTGTGCAAAATATATGACATTTATATTGAAAATATTCCTGGTCTTACAAGGAATCCAGCAATGCCAATTATATTATCCTAACTTTAGTCTCATTTATTATTTATTACTAAAAAGGTAAACAGTCTGGTATTCCCACACATTCATCTGGTAGGGAGGGTTAGTGGGGGGGTGGGAGGGAGGGAGGGACTGGCGACCGACCACCTGGCACGTGTGAAGAATATTTTTTTTTTTATAAACTGAGGATATTTGTTTTAGCTCATAAAATTCATACAAATTACCCAGCCAGAATATAATTTACATTGCTGGAATTCTTACAATTTGATGATCATTTTGAATTTAAACATCATATATTTTGCATTAGAAATACAAATTTTAGATATAATGTTTACTCTGAGTAAATATGTTATCTTTTGTGCAAAATATATGACATTTATATTCAAAATATTCCTGGTCCAACAAGGAATCCAGCAATGTCAATTATATTATCCTAACTGTAATCTGAGGTATTATTTAATACTAAATGTTAAAATCTAGTTTTTTCACCCAACCTTTCTCTTGAAGGGAGGGTTGGTGGGGGGTGGGGGGGGAGGGTTGGGACGGACCGACCGTCTGACGCGGTTGGAAGAGGGGGGGAGGCAAGGTGGGGTACTTTGATTGACAGATAGTATCTTGAAGAATATTTTTTTTTTATTAACTGAAGATATTTGTTTTAGCTCATAAAATTCATACAAATTACCCGGCCAGAATATAATTTACATTGCTGGAATTCTTACAATTTGATGATCATTTTGAATATAAACATCATAGATTTTGCATTAGACATACAAATTTTAGATATAATGTTTACTCTGAGTAAATATGTTATCTTTTGTGCAAAATATATGACATTTATATTCAAAATATTCCTGGTCTTGCAAGGAATCCAGCAATGTCAATTATATTATCCTGACTTTAGTTTGAGGTATTATTTATTACTATACCTGGTTTTCCCCAAAAAATTTCTCAGAGAGGGAAGAGCCAGTGAGTGTAGTGTGAGAAGAGAGGGAGGGAGTTGAGTCCATTATTTGAATGGACATTAACTTGGCGACTGTATTTCTCTAATTCTCTTCAGTATTAATTGTGTGCATGTATCATCATAAAATTAAGATGCTAATTTTACTAGAACATAGGTATTGTGTTGGAAAAAGTGGAGTTTGGGGGTCAGCTGGTCTCTATTTCATTTAATCCCATATGTTATGTTATTCACTTTACGCGTTTCTCACTTTCCGCGGTACCCTGTAGGTTACATTAACCGCGTAAAGTGAGGGTTGACTGTATAAACATCATGGATTTTGCATTAGACATACAAATTTTAGATCTAATGTAATAATTTGGTTTACACAAAGCAAGTATTTTATCTTTTGTGCAAAATATATGACGTTTACATTCAAAATATTCCCTGACCTGCAAGGAATCCAGAAATGTCAATTATATTATCCTAATTTTAGTCTGAGGTATTATTTATTACTAAAAGTTAAAATCTAATTCTTTCACCCAACATTTCTCTGGTAGGGAGGGAAGGTGGGGGGGAGGGTCGGGACCGACTGACCATCTGGGCGCGGTTGGAAGAGGGGGGGGGGGGGCAAGTTGGGGTACTTTGATTGACAGATAGTGTCGTGAAGAATAATTTTTTTTTTATTAACTGAAGATATTTGTTTTAGCTCATAAAATTCATACAAATTACTGGACCAGAATATAATTTACATTGCTGGAATTCTTACAATATGATGATCATTTTAAATATAAACATCATGGATTTTGCATTAGACATACAAATTTTAGGTCTAATGTAATAATTTGGTTTACACAAAGCAAGTATTTTATCTTTTGTGCAAAATATATGAAGTTTACATTCAAAATATTCCCTGACCTGCAAGGAATCCAGAAATGTCAATTATATTATCCTAACTTTAGTCTGAGGTATTATTTATTACTAAACGTTAAAATCTAGTGTTTCACCCAATCATTTCTCAGAGAGATAGGGGCCAGTGAGCTGGGAAGAGGGGGGGGGATTTGAGTCCATTATTTGAATGGACATTAACCTGGCGACTGTATTTCTCTTAAATATTAATTGTGTGAGCATACCATCATAAAATTTAGATGTTATTTTTACTACAACATAGGTATTGTGTCGGAAAAAGTGGAGTTTGGGGGTCAGGCCAGTCTCTATTGGAATTAATCTCATATGTTCTGTTGTACACTTTACAAGGTTTTCACTTTCCGCGGTACCCTGTGGGTTCAATTGACTGCATAAATTGGGGTACTACTGTATAAATTGTAGACTTTCCAATGTCGTATGTTTCCATTAGAACAGTATTGCTCACACCACGTTCTAGTTTCTTAATTATTTCAAGTTTATCACTCAATTTCAATGTGTTCTTCTTTCTCTTCACATAACGAAGTTTATCTACTTCAGGAACCATTATTATGGGCTTGTATAGTACTCTGTAAATGGAAAGAGGACTCAAAATTACATATGTTGTCACAGTTTGATTGCTCGTTTTAAAGTGGCAACCACGTGGTCGCTTGTTGTCTCTGTGCAGCTGTGGCGCTCACGCATCCGCACATACTGTACACACAAAAGCCCGCTAAAAAAAAAAAAAAAGTGAGTTTTCGAAAAGTCCGGATTCTTGGGTGGTCCAGATTTCTGGCATCCGGATTTTTGGACTTGAAATGTATATGAGACACTAGTTCTGGATCACTTGAAGATTTGCCTCACAGCTTATTTCAACTGAAGATTAACCACACTAATAACTACTTGGGGGCCTAGATTTGGACAAGGTAGGTTATGATATGTTACATTAGGTTAAGTTAGTTGGGTTAGGTTACTGTTAGGGTGGTTAATCTTCAGGCGACCAGTGGTGTAACAATCAGCAGCTCACCTTCCAAGTGAGTGGTCCTGGGATTTGATCCCCAGGCAGGGTGAAATGATTGATCGATTGTGGTAATTACATCCCTGGTGACACAAAAGCTTAAGTCATATGCTGCCAAATTAAAATAAAAGTTTAAAAGACTAAAATAAAATAATGGAAGGTAAAAAACATAAGTAATATACAGATATAACACAGAAATTTCGTAAAAACCATTTGAAGGTTAACAGGTAAACCTCAAAGCTAGTGTAGAAGGACGTCCCCTCCCATGCTAAGCCCCCCCCCCCCCCCTTCCCCAGCACCAAAGAGAGACAGTAAGACTCATCTCCCCCCGGCACTGGGAGAGGTGCTTACTATGAAGCTCTCTGAGACTGGGGCACTCCACCAGGTGTCAAACAGTCAATGGGACCAGGCAATTATCACAATGGGGGAGAGGGGGGGAGCGCCCTGTCCATTAAGAAACCCATGAGTCAGCCGTGTGCGACCAATGAGGAGGCGGGCCAAAGCAGTCTCCCAACGGTGCAACAGTCCCTGATATTCCCAGGCACCAATGCAGGGTGGCTGACTCGGAGCTTATTTTCTCCAACAGCATTCCACCTGCATTGCCAACTTGAGTGCAAATATGGTCAAGTTTCTTTACACCATTTTCCTGTCTACCCAGCAGTAACTGGGGACCTGAATGCTAACTGATTTGCAGATTGTGTTCCTGGGTAATGGGTAGACAGTTCATTTGGTGATTTATCCAGTTGTCTTGGATTATTCCAATATTCCATAACACTTGGTCATGCAACTCATTAACTTATGGTATGGTTGTTGTGTTGGCGACAGCTTCTTAACCTTGAACAAATTCATGCCTTGGTGGCCCTAGGACCGGCCATACTCGAACACAAGGGGCAACCATTATTATTTTATTAATCTTCAGGTAAAATAATCATGGGAACTGAATCTTCAGGTGATCCCTAATTCCAACCAGGAAGCTAAAAAATTTGCAAAGTGACAGTTAAATGGATATTCTTACTCTGCCTAACTCATGAAGGAGGAAATATTCCTGATATATACAGTCAAACTTTATCCATTGCAGGTTTCTTGAACATGAAATCAATAATCCACTAAAAAAAATGCTGCACTTATTTATTTAACCTGAAAAAAATTCATCACCAATGGATTTGAGTTTGAAATTGGCCTGTGTCTGGCCCTGGGCAGTTTTTCCCATCACTCGCTGGCACCCACTCTTTTTACTATACCAGAGGTGTGTACAGTCATGCCACCCAAGTGATAGACATTAATGCATCCAATAATTTGCTGCAAATCTGTAAATTTTATAACTGCAGTGATGTCACCCAGGGGGTCTGGAATGTAGTGAAAACTTTTACTGTACAATGAATGCCTGCTGGGACCATCATTGGGCTGAAGCTATGAATAACTTCCAGGGATTTCCCATTGCTACAAAGGAAATTTCTGACACTGTGAAGCCAGCACTAAAGTTTGAGGGTGAAGATTTACAAGACATGCAGGTTAAGGAAGTTGTAAAGCTGCAGCTTCATCAGAAGGGGACGTCTAAATACGTCACCATCTACAGCAACTTCCCTTAACCAAACCCTATTTTTCCAATAAGTTACAATGTTCGCCTAACACAGACTTGTTCAGCATGCCACCTTTGAGGAACCAAACCCTATGTTAGGAAAGACTCTACAGTTATAGTTATCAATTCATTAATAGAAAGGCGATGAAATCTTATTACACAGTTATACAACTAATGTTGAAGCTGCAATTTTAAATATAAAAAATTTTCATGCACTAGAGAGCATACAGATGTATCCAACCACCCCACACTAACCTTGAGCAGTATGGGCCATAGGAAAATACGAATGTGGTGAACCAATAGTGGGATCCATCACTAATCTTTGGCACAAGGTACAGTATGTCTTCAGAGAGATCTGAAAACACAATACTGTATAGTACTGGACATATGATATCATTAACATATATCTATGAAGAAAACATTTATAAGATATATCAAGTAAAGATTTGTTTATACTGTATTTAGTTTGCTTCATATGTTGTCAAAACTAACCAAGGCAAATAAACTAAAACCATCACTGAATTGTTTTTTATTTTAGCCTTAACAAACCAAGGAGTGATTCATACTCAAGACTGCCCACTGTCTGTTGCTTTATACATGGCTTTAATGAATGAAAACAATTGATTGATTGATAGATTGTGGTTATTATATCCCTGGCAGCGCAACAGCTTAGGCCACATGTCACCGAATTAAAATTAAGGCTTAACAGATTAAAATGAAATAATTGCAAGTTAAAAACAAAATAAATAACATAGAACTTTTATAAAAACCATTTAAACATTAATAAATAAAACTCAAAGCTTGTGTAGAAGGCCGGCTTCCTCCATGAAGGAGAGGACAGATATCCCCTCCCACGTTAACCACTTCTCCCCCCAGCACCAAAGAAAGACGTTAAGACCCATCTCTCCCCCCCACCCCCCCACCGGCACCAGAAGAGCCGCTTACAACAAAGACCTCTAAGACTCGGGCCTTCCACCAGGAGGTGTTGAACAGTCAAAGGGATTAGGCAGTCATCAAAATGGGGAGGGGGCACCCTGTCCATTAACACCTACACCCCGGTTGACGTTCCGGAAAGCACACCTTTTCATGCCATTGTTTGAATGCCCAGCACGGGTTATCAGTTTCCAACATGACTATTTGGTGGTCACGTCACACACAGGGTAGTGTGGGTGGGCTCAGTGTGGTTAGTACGCATTAGCCTGTCACCATGGAGAGTCGTTTGTTCATTTTATCATGTTGTATCAAAGTAATATTGCTAAAAGTAGTGTACAGTAGTTGTATTGTAGTGTAGTACAGTGGTCCCTCAATTAACGAACGGTCCAATTAACGAATTAGCTCCCATAAGGATTTTCAGCTTGATTAACGAACAAAACTTCGATTAACGAAATCCTTACGAGAAACACGCTTTGTTGTGCGCATCAACTGATCAGCTGATCGGCTAGTCCGCCAATATTGTACAGTAATTGGTTCTATGTTTACAGTACATTCATTTCCAGTGGAGTAAATATCAAGAAAGTGGGTCTCTTGAATATTTCTGCATTTTTTATATTAAAATTATTGGTCATTCTGAAATTTAGTTAACATATTGATAATATAGACAGTACAGGGAACAGCTTTTGTGCGCCCATCAGCTGATTGAATCACCCACCAACGCTTCTCAGTTTAACTTGGTTTACAGTGGAGTGAACATCGAGTTTGTTGGTCTCTTGAATATTTTTTAATTTTTACATTAAAATTATTGGTCATTCTGAAACTTAGTTCATATTTGGATAATAAACAGTGCAGAAATTATTATGAAACATGAAAAAGGCATTAGAACCAATGCACTCTGTAAAGAATATGGCATGTCATCATCGACTGCCTCTACAATCAGCTGTTTGATATGTAAACAAAGCTGCCAGGAATACGACATACACACCTCAAAGCAAGTTAAAATACAGTATTCTATTGTTTTTTATTTATTATTGTACAGTATACTGTACAGTACAGTACTGTATTTAGTTCATATTTAATGTTTTGTTAATTCTATTACCGTTATACAGTACTTTGTCTGTATACTTTTTTTGTGAGTTGGAACCAATTACCCAATATCCCATTGAAATAATAGATTCAGTTAACAAAATTTTCGGTTAACGAACGATTCTGTGAAACCAATCGTGTTCGTTAATCGAGGGACCACTGTATTACAGTGAACCCTGAAAGATCCGGACTAAAAGGGGAATCCACCTGTCAGTAAAAGCCGATTGTCCAGATTTTTCGGTGATTAACCCTAAGGCCCCGGGTGACGTTCCAGAACGTCCGACCAGAGCGCCCCGGGTGATGTTCCAGAACACGCGCCTATTCCCGCCACTGCTTAAATGCCCAGTGCGGGTTATCAGGTTCCAGTGTGACTACAGCTCCTCCCCGACTTACGAAAGGGGTTAAGGACCCAAATCCAGGTCGTAAGTTGAAATGGTCGTAAGTCGAAAATGCTTAAATAATAGAGGTTGTACCTCTCTAGTCCGGCATTCTGTGGTCCGGAACGATTTTAGTTTGCCCATGGTGAAAATTAATTTGAATCTGGTAATTTCGATGTTTGGCTAAATTTTGCCATATTTACCCTACTTTTTTGGGGAATTACTACCTGTAATAAAGTAGCATCCTAATGAACCAATGAAAATAACAGAGATAGAGTTAAATAAAAACTAAAAACAACACAGAAAAGTTCTTATGTTCTGCAGCTTTAGCTAGAGTTGAACCTGATGACTTGGCAACTTTGTCATCCGAGTAAAAACACACACAACAACATTGGCTGTCCTTATGTTTTCAACTTTACCACCACTGATGGCTAGAATTTTTTTTTCTAAATTCAGAAACATTAATTAAAATACATATGAACAGTAAATAAGTGTTGCTTTCATATTCTTATGTAGAGTAATGACGATGTTTTCACATGTGAGCACTTACCTACGCACACTCACGTTTTTTCTTTACCATAAATGGTTAGCTACTTTTATTGTTCCATTTATTAACATTAAGTAACATTACAGTGGTCCCTCGGTTAACGAGCGCCCCGGTTAACGAGATTTCGGTTCACAAGTTACCTTCCATAAGATTCTTAACTTCGGTTAACGAGCAATCCCTCGATTAACGAGTTTCTTACGAGCCAATCTGAACATGATTTCGCTTGCATTTGGCGGTCCACCAGCTGTAGTATTATTCCACCAATACAGCATTCAATAATTTTAAAAGTTTAATATTAAATTTTTTACTCATTTTAACAATTATTGAACATAATTGAAGGTAATGAAACTAGTTTTATGCGTGCCATCCAGTCTCTCAACACACCATACAGGCGTCAGTCTTTGTATCTTTTCAGTGGAAGTAACATCTTGCTTGAGACTCTTCAACTAAATGCTTTTTTTCTGTTTTTGCAAGCAAATTATTGGTCATTTTGAAATTTATTTTACATATTGACAATATATAATGCAGTGCAGCGTTGATTTAAAGAAAATAATCTTGAATTGCACCAAGAGAACTAAAATTTTATGGGTGAAATGGCGCCATGGGGTGACTTCTCTTTCACCCCAATGCCTTCTCTTCTCCCTTCTCCACCCCCATTCTAATTCCCATCATCATCATCCAGGAGCCTTCTATGTAGAAGGCTCCTGGAAGGCGCCTCAAAGTAGGTGTACTTTTCTACCTTTTTTGTTGAATTTAGGCAATTTTCGGTGAGCTGGAACCAATTACCCAAAAACCCATTGAAACAATGTTTTCGGTTAACGAGTTTTCGGTTAACGAGCAACCTTCTAGAACGGATTGTGCTCGTTAACCGAGGGACCACTGTACTTAAAACAACCATATTAATTTTTTACATTAATTTTACTACAACTACAACCAAGGTCTTATTTTCTTCAGTTTTATATGTAGAACCAGTCAGTCACTGGTTTTATAATCAACGAAAACAATGCAGTCTCGTCTCCTTGTGTGTTTTAATATTCTAGGTATTATTAATAAATTGTATTGTTCATTTTGCACACATAAACATTTATTCAATCATAAAGACATTCAGTAATAAACAATAATGAATCTTTTGTACATAAGAGAAATGTCGCAGTTTACACGATTTGTGCACGTCTGAACGTTGGGGGTCCGCTCAAACCCGTCGAAATTCGAGTTTCTGCCGTCGAAATTTTAAACTGTGTAGTGTTTTTTGTGTCCAAATAAAAAACGTCAAATTAAAAACGTCGAATTAAAAACTCGTAAAATTTGAGAACCAACTGTACAACATTTAACCCTTCAATATGTCTTCAAAGAGACCACGAAGCAGTGAAAGTGGTGCTAGTGCTTTCAAGCGTAAGCACAAGTCACTATCTATCCAGGAAAAGGGTGAATTTCAATGGTCCGGCACTGGTCAGGTCCCGAGGTTGCCGGACTAGAGAGGTACAACCTGTACATAGAAAATCTAAAATGGGTGTCTCTTTTTCTTCTCAGAACCAAAAGACTCTCACTTTTAAGCTTGCCAGCCATTTTAAAGTGAATTACAAATGAAAATTTTCTCTGTATACTGACGTTGGGACTCGAAAATACGTAATTTGACAAATTTGGGTAAGACCGAGGCAGATCGTAAGTCGGGGAGGAGCTGCATTTGCCTCTCACACCACACGCTCGGCCATAGGGAAGCTTGCTCAACGTAATTACCTGCTTTTGTTTGTTTCATTTTCTTTGTTTGTTTATTTAATCATGTTGTTTCAAAGTAATATTGCTAAAAATAGTGTACAGGTAGTTCTGGTATAACGCGATAGTAGTGTTCTTGTAAAACATCGTGTTATAGAAATTCGTGTAATAGAAATAACAGGGCTTATGGAGAAAATAGGGTTGGGTGCAGATTACTCCAAATCGAAAAAAAAATTCGTAGTTAGCCTAACACAAAGGATAGCACAGTCTAAATAAATGTTACATTCATATCTAATAATGAAATCATACAATAAATGTTACACTTTACCTTGAAAAAATATGAATATAACTTGATGGGGGAGAAGGGTGATGTTGAGGCTGAGGAGTCATGAAACATCAAGCTTTTCTTCAAGTGTTATAGCCTTTCTTTTACAATCACCACCGGAAATGCGATCACCAGAGTGCTTCCCAGAGATATTCTTCTTTTCCATAGTCACAAAATTGGAGAAACAGTAATCAGAATTCACTGAGAACACTTAAAAACTTCACACGTGTTTCAAACAGTGTGTGGAGTAAACAGAGCGCGCGGGTCTAAAACGCTATGTATTTTGTTTTTCTCTTATTTAAAATTTTGCATTTTACATATACTGTACAGGTATACTGTATACATAAATATTACATAAATTATTTCTGCAATTCTTCACAAACAAAACACAAATCAATTGAATATGTGATGTCGAACGTGAACTGTAAACACTGCATAACCCCGCGCCAAGCCACAACACTGTACTGTACAGTACACTTTAAGCGCTACGTATTTAGTTTTTCTTTTATTTAAAATTTTACAATTTACATATATATACCTGTATAAGTAAATTGTAATTTACATATTATTCATATTATGCTAGAGCGCCCACAAAACATGAGAAACGTTTGAGTCCCCCAGTAGAGATGTCCGTTCTCTATCCACTTCAGGATGTCTTAGTCCTCCGTTTTCTTTTTGTGTACTCGCTCAGGGACTCAAGTATTTCTGTATATGACACAGGATGATAAGGGAATTTGAATTTATTTGTTTATTTATTTATATATAATATACTGTAATATATTAAATATACCGCAAGTATTTTCTTTAATTTATATACGTGTTTCGCGAAAAAGGGAGGCTACATTTATGGTGATCGTTAAGGACCAAACTCCGAATCCATGACGTGACTTCTGTTCATTATTTATATCCTAAATTTACCACTGTAGGTAGTTTCAAGAATTAATAGTCATTTACTGAATATTCTTTGCAAAAAAATAAATTTTAAATGAATTATTTATAAGAATTAAGTATTATGATCAGTAAATATACAGATATGCATTACTGACCACCTCCGAACACAAAGACGGCTAAAAATAGCCACAGGCGGTCACAGTCAAGGTCACTTTCCCTTTCTTGTCACTGGCAAATGGGGGTGGGGGGGGGGGTGATGATAGCAGCTGTGTTTATTACGGTATGCTAGACTGGTTTATAATACAATTTTATTATTTTAATATACAGGTAATCTTCATTTTAATCCAGCTTCCCAAACGTAAGTTTCAGTATAAGATAATTAGTGGTACTATAGGACCTTGTGAGTGGTTTACTGTATACATAAATATTACATAAATTATTTCTGCAATTCTTCACAAACAAAACACATAAATCAATTGAATCTGTGATGTCGAACGTGAACTGTAAACAGTGTGTGTGATGTAAAGAGAGCGCGGGTCTAAAACGCTATGTAATTTGATTTTCTCTTTTATGTAAAATTTGACAATTTACTTATAATATATAGGTACAGTATACTGTATACATAAATATTACATACATTATTTCTGCAACTGTTCACAAACAAAACACATAACTCAATTGAACATGTGATGTCGAACGTGAACTGAAGCCACAACAACCGTTCGAGTGGAATCGGAATCGCATTAGAGCAAACGAGTTCGCATTTTACAAATATCGTTCCTCAATTCATAAATCGCGTTCGACCAAATTCGCGTTGTCAAAACACGCATTATAGCAGAACTCACTGTAGTTGTATTATAGGGTAGTACATTATTACTATAAAACAATGCTTTGATTATGTTATAAATGTATTTATTTGTGGAATTATTACTATTTTATGCATTACAGTCAACCCTCACTTTACGCGGTTAATGTAACCCACAGGGTACCGCGGAAAGTGAGAAATGCGTAAAGTGAATAACATAACATATGGGATTAAATGAAATAGAGACCAGCTGACCCTCAAACTCCACTTTTTCCAACACAATACCTATGTTCTAGTAAAAATAACATCTTAATTTTATGATGGTACATGCACACAATTAATACTTAAGAGAAATAGAGAAATACAGTCGCCAAGTTAATGTCCATTCAAATAATGGACTCAACTCCCTCCCCCCCTTCTCACACTACACTGCTGGCTCTTCCCTCTCTGAGAAATTTTGGGGGGAAACCACTAGATTTTAAGGTATAGCAATAAATAATACCTCAAACTAAAGTTAGGATAATATAATTGACATTGCTGGATTCCTTGTAAGACCAGGAATATTTTGAATATAAATGTCATATATTTTGCACAAAAGATAACATATTTACTCAGAGTAAACATTATATCTAAAATTTGTATGTCCAATGCAAAATCTATGATGTTTATATTCAAAATGATCATCAAATTGTAAGAATTCCAGCAATGTAAATTATATTCTGGCTGGGTAATTTGTATGAATTTTATGAGCTAAAATAAATATCTTCAGTTAATAAAAAAAAAATATTCTTAAGACACTATCTGTCAATCAAAGTACCCCACCTTGCCTCCCCCCTCTTCCAACCGCGCCAGATGGTCGGTCGGTCCCAACCCTCCCCCCCACCCCCCACCAACCCTCCCTACCAGATAAATGTGTGGGAAAACCAGACTATTTACCTTTTTAGTAATATATAATACCTCACACTAAAGTTAGGATAATATAATTGACATTGCTGGATTCCTTGTTGGACCAGGAATATTTTGAATATAAATGTCATATATTTTGCACAAAAGATAACATATTTACTCAGAGTAAACATTATATCTAAAATTTTTATGTCCAATGCAAAATCTATGACGTTTATATTCAAAATGATCATCAAATTTTAAGAATTCCAGCAATGTAAATTATATTCTGGCCGGATAATTTGTATGAATTTTATGAGCTAAATAAAAAAATTATACTTCACCCGCGTAAAGGGGTACACGCACCGCGGAATGTGAGCATCCTGGGTTCTGGCAGGGCACGCGTAAACGTTGAAACGCGGAATGTGGGACTGCGTAAAGTGAGGGTTGACTGTACTTGCTCTACCAAACACAAAGACAGCCAGGCAGGCTGGCGACCGACTGGTGAGTGTTGCCAAGCACTTTTTATGAAAAACAGTACAAATAAGATATTGTAAAAGAATTATTTATAGCAAATAAGTATTAATATCAGTAAATATTAACATTATTGGCCACCTCGGACACAAAGGCGAGCTAAAAATAGTAGCTAAGTGCAGAGGGACCATGAGCATCAGCTGTCAAACCAACACTGTGTGACTGTCTCCTTATCTCCCCCCTCCTCCTCCTCCTCCCTCCCTAAGCACAGCCAGAGAAGTTTCTAGAAGGTCACTATATAGTTTTCCTTTCTAATTTTTTAAGGTTTTATCATTTTAAAGGGTTAAAAATTATTTTTGGAAAAGTTGATTTTTCTCGATTTACCCCCATGGAGAGGGTACTGCCACCAGCACCCTAACCTGGGGCTTAAGGGTTAAGAAATGAAATAAGAAACACCAAAACGCACAAAACTCATACAAATAATGATGGGAAAACACTCACAAATAATCAGCAGCATATTTATTAAAAATGTGACAAGTGTACCCGCAAATCCATGCTCTATTACTTTATTAATAGAGCATGGATTTGAGGGTATACCGTCACATTTCTAATAAATTTGTTTCTGATTGTGAGAGGATTTTCCAATTATTATTTATTCCAATTCAATTTCAATATTTATTCCTTGATAGAGGAAGCGGGATCCTAGTGCTGTCACTGGGTACCCCTGTACAAAAACACCAGAAGCATCTAGCAAGTGTCACAAGTACAGTAATACCTCGGTTTACACGGGTTTCGTTTACGAGTTTTGTCATTTACGCGGTACCTTGCCAGAACCGGGATGCCCGATTTACGCTGTGAATTTACTCATTTACGCGGGTGAAGTATAATTTGTTTATTTACTGAAGATATTTGTTTTAGCTCATAAAATTCATACAAATTAGCCAGTCAGACTATAATTTACATTGCTGGAATTCTTATAAGATTGTGATTATTTTAAATATAAACATCATGGAATTTGCATTAGACATACAAATTTTAGATCTAATGTAAGAATTTTGATTACAAAGAGCCAACATTTTATCTTTTGTGCAAAATATATGACGTTTATATTCAAAATATTCCTGGTCTTGCAAGGACTCCAGCAATGTCAATTATATTATCCTAACTTTTAGTTTGAGGTATTATTTATTACTATACCTTAAAATCTAGTGTTTTCACCCAAACATTTCTCAGAGAAGGAGGAGCCAGCGAGAAAGGGAAGGGGGGGGGGGGAGTTGAGTCCATTATTTGAATGGACATTAACCTGGCGACTGTATTTCTCTTAAATATTAATTGTGTGTGCATACCATCATAAAATTAAGATGTTATTTTTATTACAACGTAGGTATTGTGTCGGTATTGTGTCGGAAAAAGTGGAGTTTGGGAGTCGGCCCAGTCTCTATTTCAATTAATCCCATATGTTCTGTTATTCCATTTATGCGTTTCTCATTTTACGAGCTACTCCGTGAGTTCAATTGACTGTGTAAATCGGGGTTTTACTGTACAGTGAGTTCTGCTATAACGCGTTTTGATAACGCGAATTTGCTGTAACACGATTTATGAATTAGGAACGATATTTGTATAACGCGAAGGCTTGTTTGCTATAATGCGATTTTTGCTTACTATTTCTCCAATTTTGTGGTACAGTGGGGTATGCTATAACGAATTTAATTGATTCTAGAACTTTGTTCGTTATAGCATTCGTTTGTTATAGGATTAATCCGTTCCAGGCCCCTAAATACAACCACTTAACACTGAAAAATATAATATAAAATTGTAAAAAAGTGCATAAATATGCATCTAAACCCCTGAAATAAGGAATATCATTAATATTTGTAATAATAAGACAATAAATTAGAAAAAAAAAAAAATTAAATTATGTTCGTTGTAGGAGTTTCGTTCGTTATAGCATTCTCAATTTTATAGGTAAAACCGTTCGTTATAGGAATATTCGTAGTAGGATCCGTTCGTTATAGCATACCCCACTGTATTAACTGTGAATATAGTAAAGAAGAATATCAACAAGAAGCGTTCTGGTGATAGAATTCCCGGTGATGATCGTAAAAGAAAGGATATAACACTTGAAGAGAGCTCGATTTCATCAACCTCAAAATCACCCTTCTCCCCCATCAAGTAAAGTGTTACATTTACTGTATGATTTCATTATTAGATATGAATGTAACATTTATTTAGACTGTGCTATCCTTTGTGTTAGGCTAACTACTAAATTTTTTCGATTTCGAGTAATCTGCACCTAAGCCCTGTTATTTCTATTACGCGATTTTCTATAACACGATATTTTACAAGAACACAATTATCGCGTTATAGCAGAACTACCTGTATATATAAATATTATAAAGGGGCTTACTAAAGCTTTAGGAAGGAAGGATATTCCTTCAACACATCAATATTATTTACATAATATCTGGCCAGTATGGGGAGGATCATAGTGTCTCCGTCAGGGGATTGTGGAGTGGTGGTCCAGCAGGCGTCACGGAAGCATTGTGTGTGGGGACATCGTAGGAAGTAGTGGATAAGGGTGCGGCTGTTGGGTCTTCTGCATAATGCACAAGAGAATTGCTCAGGGGATGCGGGGATACCAATCTCCCAAGCAAAGTCATACCCAATGATGATACGGGGAGCAATCACGTCCCTTTTCCACGACCCTTTCCCATAGACATACGAGAGGTCAGGGAGTTTATAGAGGCCATTGTACCAGGTGGGTAGGGAGTCCAAAGGGATGGCTGCTTTCCGAGCTTCTCTTTGTTTGTGGTTAATTTGGGTCCTAAGCTGTATAAGTGTTCGAGGAACAACGTAGTCAGGTGTGGCCTTGTTTACAGCCGAGGCTGGTTTCAACGATTTATGAGTCGGTATAACTTCCACAACATCAAGATGACTGGTGAAGCTGCTAGTTCAGATATGGTTGCTGCCGAGACATTCCCGCCTGAATTCAAGCAGATTATCCAGGAAGGAGGCTACTCATCGAAGCAAGTCTTCAATGTGGATGAGACTAGTCTCTTTCGGAAGAGGATGCCTGAGAGGACCCATATCTCCAAGGAGGAGAAAAGTGCGCCAGGTTTTTAAGTGGCAAAAGACCGCTTGACGTTGCTGCTTGGCGCGAATGCTGCCGGTGACTTCAAGCTGAAGCCTATGATAATTTCTCGGGCTGCCAACACACAGACCCTCAAAGATACTCTAAAGATCACCTTCCTGTGATCTACAAGGCAAATAAGAAGGCATGGACAACCTGCGCCATATTTAGCCAGTGGTTGAACGTGTACGCCGTCCCTGCAATGAAGGAATACTGTGCCAAGGAGAACCTTGACTTCAAAATTCTTCTGATCCTTGACAATGCTCCAGCTCATCCTCCCAATCTTGACGACTTGCATGACAGTGTAAAAGTTGTATTCCTGCCTCCCAACACGACAGCACTGAAGCAGCCTATGGACCAAGGCGTCATAGTCGCATTCAAGGTGTATTATTTAAGCCGTACCATGGCCCAGCTGCTCAAGGCTACAGATGGAGAAAAGAAACCAACGATCCAAGAATATTGGTGTGGCTTCAACATTCTTCATGCAATTGACAACATTGGCTAGGCATGGGAAGAGGTTTCAGAAAATTGCCTGAATGGTGTGTGGCGTAACCTGTGACCCGAGTGCGTCAACAGTTTTACGGGATTCACGGACTTAGTCCCAGCTGTGAATAGGGATATTCTCAGCTTGGCTAGACAGGCAGGCTTTGATGAGCTGGAATCAGAGGATATTGAGGACATCTTGGCATCCAAAACAGAAGAGCTCACCAATAAGGATTTGCAACAACTAACAGAACACAGTCCCATTGAAGATGAAGACGATGAAGAAGAACCTCAACGAACGATAACTTCCAAGAGGATGGCAGAAGCGTTCAACATGATCCAACAAGGAATGCAAATCCTTGTAGATGACGATCCAAACAGAGAACGTAGCTCAAAGGTTCACCGCAGCATTGATAACAGTCTTGGTTGTTACACTGAGATCTATAAGGAGAAGAAGAAGAGTAGCACCAAGCAGTCAACACTGGATTTATTTTTTCGTCGCAGGACGGCAGAAGCAGCAGTAGCATCTTCACAACAGCTGGCAGCCGAGGAGGAGCCCCAATCAGAACAGGAGGAGGAGGAGGCGGCAGCCACAGAGTCTCAGTGACTCACCACCCTCCTCCTTCACGCCTGCCATCCTCCTCCTCAACTTAACTACCCACCACACACTCGCTCTACCACCTCTGCCCATCGGTATGTACCAATACAAACTTAGTAGTTGCATATGTATGCATTATTTTCCGTAGAAATAGTAATGATTTTCTGTATATGTAATGTATTTCATGGAGCAAAGGGAGGCTGGGGAAAGTAACTGCTGTATTTTATCTATTTTCTATTTCTTATGGGGAAAATTGAACAGCTTCACGTTGTTTCGTATAACATCGCGTTTTCAGGAACATAACACCGATGTTAAGTGAGGACTTACTGTTTATGCATTACTGGCCATCCCGGACACAAAGGCAAGCAGAAAATGGCCGCTAAATGCAAAAGTGACCACGAGCGCTCACCCTCAAAACAAGCTGTCCCGTTATCTCCCTCGACACTGCTGCCCCAGGGAAGTTTCTAGAGGGTCAATATATAGTTTTTCTTACTTCTTTTGTATTGTTTTATCATTTAAAAAGGTTAAAAATTATTTGGGGAAAGTAGATTTTTCTTGATTTACCCCGCGTGGGGGGTATGGCCAGCGGCACCCTAGCCCGGAGCGTAGGGGTTAAAAAAACCATGAGTCAGCCATGTGTGGCTAATGTAAACTGTACGCTCGTATACTTATTGTTCTTCCTCAAGGAGGACTGGAGGTGGAGGAGAAGATAGCTGTCTTGTTTTTCATTGACATCGTTATCGCATTGTGTTCAATATCATATAGCAAGTTATGTCTTCTTTTGGAGGATAAAAACCATCTCCAAAAGTTAATCTGTCAACATGGACTAGGCGGGAGGATGTGCAAGTGTTCAAAATGCTGCAGAGAGCTGACAGTGAACAAGAAATATGTGTTTCAGTGCAACAACTGATCATACTCGTACGTCCACAAAAGCCATAAAATTACATAATGCCACTTAGGAAAAGTGCTTTCATTAGTACTTGATATCAAATTAAGTTCTTTCTGCTTAATATGTCGTGGGAGTCCCCAATTAGGAAGTTAGGAAAGGTTAGGAAGGTTAGGTTGGTTAGATCAGATTCTGTTAGGTTCTGTGCACTGGCATTTAAATTTTCTTGTTTAGTATCATGTAAATAACATCTCCAGAAATTTTGGTGCAATGCTATAAACTCCTTCAGGTGCTAATATCTTCTACACCATTACCCACTAAACCCCCCAGAATGTGTTTGACTTTACCTGGAACAGACCAAAGTTTAGCAGTGATTAGTGGTTCATTCCTGCTAAAATCAGCCAAAGTTTGAAGGGGGGAAGGGTAATTTCTTAGAACAGCACTACCTCCAGAAGGAGTTGTTAGTATATTTTTAAGAGGGGCGACAACTTTACATTTTAATTACAAGTATTTTTTCTCTATTTACAATCATAAATCACCTATAGCCGGCAGGATATGAAGGATGAGGGAAATTACAGGGCAAAACACGGTGAAAAACTGAACACAAGACACTAAAATGATGTCTCTATATGCTTTATATGTGAAGAAATTAATTATTTAGTGTAAAAACTCCTCCAAAAAAATCTGCAGAGTCAGCGCGTTTTGTCGTCTGCTCAGTTTGTTAACAACTGACTCGCTCAGTCTGGGCGTATTCTCACAACCAAAAGAAGCGTAAAATAACACCCTGCGACGGTAAAGATTCGATTTAGTTACACCATGGAAACTTTTAAGAAAAATATGTTTTCCTAGTGTATTTTGTGTTGTTTCAAAATCTGACCTTCATATCCATTGCAAATAAACCATTATGGAGATCCCCCCCCCCCCCACCCCAATTACCAACAATCATGGTTGTTCAAAGTGGGCAGGGTAAATATTTAGAAGTTGCCAATACCAATTTATATATTGAGTCTTATACAGTACAGGGGGTGTATAGGAAGAGGGAAAAATACTGAAAAATAATTTATTTCTAAAGTGTTTCCATCAGAAATGTATATCTTTCAAGTATTTAAACCGATAAAATTAACAACAATATTACTTGTTCAAAGTGGGCAGAGCTTTGAGGCAAAGGGAAATGTGGGGTAAAATACAAAAAAAAAATATATATATATACAGTATTACCCCGCTTAACGCGGTTTCCCTTAGCGCGTTTTACCATATACGCGGTGCCTCGCCAGAGCCGAACTTTCACTTAACGCGGGTTTTTTCCACATATACTCGGTGAGTGTCCGGCTCGAGAGCTATTTTTAGATTCGCCCCACCCCCCATCCGCCACCCTGCCTGACTGCCTGTTTTAGCTCATAAAATTCATACAAATTACCCGGCCAGAATATAATTTACATTGCTGGAATTCTTACAATATGATGATCATTTTGAATATAAACATCATAGATTTTGCATAAGACATACAAATTTTAGATATAATGTTTACTCTGAGTAAATATGTTATTTTTTGTGCAAAATATATGACATTTGTATTCAAAATATTCCTGGGCTTACAAGGAATCCAGCAATGTCAATTATATTATCCTAACTTTAGTTTGAGGTATTATTCATTACTAAAAAGGTAAATATTCTGGTTTTCCCACACATCTGGTAGGGACGGTTGGTGGGGGGTGGGGGGGAGGGAGGGACCAACCGACCATCTGTTACCGTGTGAAGAATATTTTTTTTTTTTATTAACTGAAGATATTTGTTTTAGCTCATAAAATTCATACAAATTACCCGGTCAGAATATAATTTACATTGCTGGAATTCTTATAATTTGATGATCATTTTGAATATAAACATCATAGATTTTGCATTAGACATACAAATTTTAGATGTAATGTTTACTCTGAGTAAATATGTTATCTTTTGTGCAAAATATATGACATTTATATTCAAAATATTCCTGGTCTTACAAGGAATCCAGCAATGTCAATTATATTATCCTAATTTTAATCTGAGGTATTATTTAATACTAAATGTTAAAATTTAGCTTTTTCACCCAACATCTCTTGAAGGGAGGATTGGTGGGGAGTGGGGGGGAGGGTTGGGACTGACCGTGCGGTTGGAAGAGGGGGGAGGCAAGGTGGGGTACTTTGATTGACAGATAAAGATGTGAAGAATATTTTTTTTTTTATTAACTGAAGATATTTGTTTTAGCTCATAGAATTCATACAAATTACCCGGCCAGAATATAATTTACATTGCTGGAATTCTTACAATTTGGTGATCATTTTGAATATAAACATCATAGATTTTGCATTAGACATACAAATTTTAGATGTAATGTTTACTCTGAGTAAATATGTTATCTTTTGTGCAAAATATATGACATTTATATTCAAAATATTCCTGGTCTTACAAGGAATCCAGCAATGTCAATTGTATTATCCTAACTTTAGTTTGAGGTATTATTTATTAAAATTTAGTGGTTTTCCCCCAAAAATTTCTCAGAGAGGGAAGAGCCAGCAGTGTAGTGTGAGAAGAGGGGGAGGGAGTTGAGTCCATTATTTGAATGGACATTAACTTGGCGACTGTATTTCTCTATTTCTCTTAAGTATTAATTGTGTGCATGTACCATCATAAAATTAAGATGTTATTTTTACTAGAACATAGGTATTGTGTCAAAAAGTGGAGTTTGGGGATTGGGCCAGTTTCTATTGGAATTAATCCCATATGTTCTGTTGTTCACTTAGCACGGTTTTCACTTAACACAGTACCCTGTGGGTTTTATTGACCGCGTTAAGCGGGGTACTACTGTATATATATACAGGTTGTACCTCTCTAGTCCGGCATTCTGTGGTCCGGAAACTCCCGTGGTCCGGAACGATTCTAGTTTGTCCAATAGGTAGCTGGGCAGCTTCTTTTTTTTTTTTTTTTTTTTTTTTTTACCTGAATTATTATTATTATTACGGGAGTATTAAATTTTTGCCCCTCAGGCCCCAATGTGGGTCAGTGACCTATGCCTGCGTGGGCTAATCACCTTAAAAAAAAAAGCCGCGGGAAATTAAGGTTTGTTTACATCTGGCAGTTCGGCTGCTCTCTCTCTCTCTCTCTCTCTCTCTCTCTCTCTCTCTCTCTCTGCTTGTCTATACAGAGTACAACATATAACCCTTCAATATATATGAGCAGTAAATAAGTGTTGCTTCATATTCTTATGTAGAGTAATGACGATATGTTTTCACATATGCGCACTTACATACGAGCAGTCTCACTTTTTTTTTTACCATTAATGGTTAGCTACTTATATTGTTCCATTTATTAACATTAAATAACATTACAGGTACTTCAAGCAACCATATTCATTCTTTACATTAATTTTACTACAGCTAAACTCAGGGTCTTATTTTCTTCAGTTTTATATGTAGAACCAATCAGTCACTGGTTTCGTAAGCTTTAACATAAACAATGCCGGCAGCCGTCTCGTCTCCTCTAATATTCCACGTATTATTAATAAATTGTATTGTTAATTTTGCACACACGTACATTAATTCAATAAAAACAAATTCAGAAACATTAATTAAAATATATATGAACAGTAAATAAGTGTTGCTTTCATATTCTTATGTAAAGTAATGACGATATGTTTTCACGTGTGCGCATGCGCACTTACATATGCTATCTCTCTTTTTCTTTACCATTATCGTTAGCTACTTCTATTGTTCCAGTTATTAACATTAAATAACATTACTTAAAACAACCATATTAATTTTACTACAGCTACAACCAAGGACTTATTTTCTTCAGTTTTATATGTAGAACCAGTCAGTCACTGGTTTTGTAATCAACGAAAACAATGCTGTGTCATTTCCTCATGTGTTTTAATGTTCTACGTATTATTAATGAATTGTATTGCTCATTTTGCACATATAAACATTAATTCAATAAAAAAGACATTCAGTAATAAACAATAATGAATCTTTTGTACATAAGAGAAATGACCCTGTTTACACGATTATGGACGTCGTCTGCACGTTGGCGGGCCATTCAAACCCGTCGAAATTCAAGTTTCTGCCGTCAAAATTTTAATTTATTTATTTTTTTGCGTGTTCCAATAAAATACGTTAAGAATTAAAAACTCGCGAAATTTGAGAAGCTACTATACGACATTTAACCCTTCAATATGTCTTCAAAGAGACCATGACGCAGAGAAAGTGGTGCTAGTGCTTCCAGGCATAAGCACAAGTCACTATCTAACCAGGAAAAGGGTGAATTTCCATGGTCCAGCAATTTCCATGGTCCGGCACCGGTCAGGTCCCGAGGTTGCCGGACGAGAGAGGTAGCGTGCGTGTGTGCGTGAGTGTGTGTGTGTGTGTGTGTGTGTGTACAGTTAACCCTCACTTTACGCGGTCCCACATTCCGCGTTTCCACGTTTACGCGGTGCGTGTACCCCTTTACGCGGAGAGCGGTTGGCGAGCCGCGCCATTTTTGGATCCAAACCTCCCGCCATCCGCCATGTTGTGTAAGCGGCGCGAACATGGTGCGCACAAGGTCGCCCAGTCATCAAAACATTACCAGTTCTTCACCCGCCACCCACCACAGCCGGCCCAAGTCAGTGATAGTGATAATGATAGTGAGGATATGGACTTATATGGACTTTGAGGGGTTTGACAAAGAGGCCCTGCAAGCCTCTGTGGTGGATAGTGATACAATTGATACAAGTGATACAGGTGAGGGCCAATAATCTGCCCTCTGCCTCGGAGCCAACCGCCCATCCCCGTGTGCCCAGCCATCTTTTCTACTAATGTAAGTGTTAAAAAACCTAATATTATTGATATTTCTTTTAATTATTAATTGTGTGTGCATACCATCATAAAATTATGAAGTTATTTTTACTACAACGTAGGTATTGTGTCTGAAAAAGCGGAGTTTGGGGGTCGGCCCGGTCTCTATTTCAATTAATCCCATATGTTATGTTGTTCACTTTACGCGTTTCTCACTTTACGCGGGCCGCCGTGGGTTCAATTGACCGCGTAAAGTGAGGGTTCACTGTATATATATATATATATGTATATATATATATATATATATATATATATATATATATATATATATATATACAGTTAACCCTCACTTTACGCGGTTAATGTAACCCGCAGGGTCCCGCGTAAGGTGAGAAACGCGTAAAGTGAATAACATAACATATGGGATTAATTGAAATAGAGTCCGGGCCGACCCCCAAACTCCACTTTTTGACGACACACAACTATGTTGTAGTAAAAATTTTATCTTAACTTTATGATGGTATGAAAAAACAAGTAATATAGAAGAGGTTAGGTCAGGAAAAATAAGGGTTAACATAGGAAAAATAAAGGTTAGGTTAGAAAAACTAAAAGTTAGGTGGAACACTTACGGTAGTAGAAGAGATGGGTCGGCATACGGGGATGGAGGCTGGTTCCGAGGCAGAGGGCAGATTACTGGCCCTCAGGTGAATCAACATTACTAGGTGAATCACCATCAGTGTCACTTACAGTTGTCAGGGCTTCCCTGACAAATCCCTCAAAGTCATCTTCACTGTCACTATCACTGGCTTGGGCTGGCTGTGGTGGGTTGCGGGCGAAGAACTCGGTTATGCTTTTTTGACGGCTGGTGTTTATGTTGTCGTGATACACCGTGATGTACGGCTCCATAGCCTGCACCAGCCGGGTATGGAAGACTTCATAGCGGTCATCGTCATTGTCGCGGGAAAGGAAGGACTTCATTTTCTCTGCACACTCCATGGCACCCTTAATATCACTATGAGTTAAACTGTGTTCTTCGGAGAATGACGCACCTTCTTCCTCCTCTTCACTGACGTGATCTTCTTCCAACATCTCGTCAGCAGTCACTTCAGGATCTCTGATCACCTCCAGGATGTCGTCGTTGGTGGTCTCGGAGAAGCCTGGAACTGTAACAGTCTGCGCAGCTTCTCTGGCAAGGTCACTGCTACTGCAACATTCTGAACCTCACCAGTCACAGATTGACTCCTCCTCTCACCTGGTATTCCATGCAACAGATGTCTCCATGCGTGACGAATTGTAGCAATAGACAGCTGATCCCATGACTCCACCAAGAAGTCCACAGCTTTCTTGATGTTAAATACTCTCCAGAATTGTTTGAACAGTATTTTTTGCTGTGCCAACTGTTGATCCTCATCTTCTTCGCTCTTGCTATCGGTGGTGGTGTCACTCAGGTTACGCAACTCTTCCCTGGTGTTGGTGTAGTCGTTCAGGAGTTTGAATTTTTTTGTTGAGAATGCAGCTTTTACATTACAGATTAACTCTTGGTCCATGGGCTGTAATATAGACGTAGTGTTGGGAGGAAGGAAGACCACTTTTACGTTGGGGTGACGATCTAACAGTAGGGGCGAGTGTCCTGGTGCGTTGTCCAGCAGCAACAAAATATTGAATGGCACATTCTGTCGCTCACAGAATTTCTTTACATCAGGAACAAAACAGTCATCAAACCAGGAGAGGGACAGTGTAGAGAACATCCACTCCTTACGTGCGGTCAGCCAGTGGACATTTAGCTTGGTCATGTCCATGGTTTTGTGGGCGTGCGGCTTGCGTGCTGTGTGGATCACCGATAACTTGAGCTTACAGGTACCGGAGGCATTGGTGGTAAACAGGACAGTGATGCGTTCCTTCTGCATCTTCCGGCCCCGAATCCTGCTGGCATTCTTTACAACGAAGGACTTGGAAGGTAGCTTTTTCCAGAAAAGACCAGATTCGTCCATGTTAAACACCTGGTCGTCACTGTACTGTCCTTCCTCCATAATCTCACGTAAAAACGGAGGAAATTCCCTTGCCGCAGCACGGTCAGCGCTCGCTTCTTCACCACCAATGTTTATATTGGTGATCTTGTTCCGGATCTTAAACCTCTGTAACCACCCAGAGGAAGCATTAAAGGGTTTGGGCTCTGTAATTCCCATCTTTCGTGCCACTGCCATGTACAGTTAAGGTGCGTAGTCCTTAACAGAGCGCGTGTCGACCGCCATGTTCCGTCGCGCCTGACGCACCAAGTACCTCACAAGTAATTTTTCTGTCTTGAGAAGCACCTGGTTGTGAAAATACTTGATCATAGAAGCACCTGTAGACGTTGTGATCTTCATGTGCTCCTTTATCTTGGCTGCATCCTTCTTTATTGTTCGAATCGTAGATTCATTCACACCATGCTGGCGCGCCAAATCAACCTGCCTTGTTCCTTTCTCCAACTCTTGGATGATGGTATACTTCATCTCGTAGCTTAAGGAACGTCGTGTCTTCTTTGGCTTAGTGCCGCTGGGTCCAGGTAAGGAAAGGTTTCTCTCTGGGGGTGGTGGTCCGGCGGAAGCCATTTTACGGAACAATGGATGCACGTTTACACGGTGTGGCCTTGAGGGATGAAACTGCCGTGGCTAGGTCAAGCGTCGTCTTTCCTCCCTCCCTCCCTCCCCCGGGTGGAGACGTCATAATACTTTAAGCCAATTACAGCTAGCAGCAGAGGGGGGTAGGGATGCATGGCCAATCACAGTCCGATACGTCATATGACGTCAGTGATAACGCAACAAAGACACACAGTGCGCAACCTTACCGCGCGGCTTGCCCAAGCGGAGGGAGGAGGAGGGAGAGGTGAGGAGCACAGGCAGGCAGGCAGGCGGGCGGGTGGCAGGTGGGGCGAATCTAAAAATAGCGTCGCGCCGACACTCTCCGCGTAATGGGGTTCACGTACCGCATAATGTGAGCACGTTAGGTTCTGGCAAGGCACCGCATAAACGTGGAAACGAGGAATGCGGGACCGCGTAAAGTGAGGGTTAACTGTACAGGTAGTCGTCGACTTACGACCTAGATTGGTTACGGCCGCCCGGTCGTAAGTTGATCTGGTTGTAAGTCGGCCTATGTTATAATTACCTTACGTATATTATAATGTGTAGTGATAATATAATCATCTCTAAGTCATATTTTATCAACATTTTCTTTGTTCATTATTGTTACGGTCATCAGGTTTAAGTAAATCACTGCATACTACAGTACAATTGGTTTATTATTTACACAACATACAAAAAAAAAAAATACAGGTGCAAAACATATAAAACATTTTAGTTGCAAAACATACAAACACATACAAACATACAAAAAACATCTTATTGGCCGCTGGTACTTGGCTGTGGATCGTCGATGTCGTCAGCTGGGGCAGCCTTTGGGGTAGCCGGAGGAGTTGTTTTTTTCATGAACATGGTGAGCTTTGTCTGAATTGTTCGTTTCTTCTTCTCCTCGTAAATTTCTTGATACGGACGAAACGAATTGCGTGCCATCCGCTCAATCCTTGCAAATCGTTCGATGTTTGGGTCCATTCCTTCAAAATGGGCAAGAAGTTTATTCAGTAGAGATAAACCTTCTGATAATCCCTTAGTGGCAGGCTGAGGAGTAGATGAAGACAGTTTCCTCTTGGTAGACATCTTGGGGGGGTGGTGGTTCAAGAAAAATTTCCAAGACAAAAGAAAGGCACAAGGCAAACAGACACGGAGGGAAGTGTGCTGTACCAGCGAGCGTGTTTGTAACTGAGCGCGGGGATGCGCGCGGCTCCAGCTCCCGGCAGCGCCAGGAGGCTGGGGCCAAAACTGTCGTACCGCCGGTCGTAAAGTCAAACAGACGTAAGTCGCATAGGTCGTAAGTCGACGACTACCTGTATATATATATATAAATAAACAAACTTTTGAAAACCTAAACCTAATGTTTCCTAACCTTTAAAAATCTCAAATCTAAAAAAAGTTTTCCTTATTCATGTTTTCAGTATTTAGTAGGTGATGATGTTGTTTTCGGTGCACAAAGAGGAGGGATCCATAAACTCAAGTGTGATTCTTGGCATTTTTACACGTTATGAAGGGTTAGGTGAGGTTTGGTTTTCTTTTTAAGTACACCTAGACCCCGACTTACGACGGGGTTAGGGACCCAAATCCAGGTCGTAAGTCCGACATGGTCGTAAGTCCGACATAGATAAAAAAAAAAAAAAAAAAAAAATTTTTTTTTTTTTTTTTTAAATCTACAATGAAATACAGTACAGTAAAAGTAATGAATAATGATGAATGGATACAGTACAGTGAAAGTAATAAATAATAAGGAATGGATACAGTGTGACTGAGCACTTAACCTTTAATGTAGTCAGCTGAATGCACATGGGGCCCCCATAATATTCTAATTATACATGGAGACTACATTAACTGGAAACGTTTCGGTATAGAAAATGCGTGTCATTTAAAAAAAAAAAAAATTTTTTTTTTTTTTTTTTTTTTTATCCATATCTGAGGCGGTCGTAAGTCCCGACGGTCGTAAGTCCACGTAGTCGTAAGTCGGGGTCTAGGTGTATTTTATCCCACGATTTCCCTCTACTTTAAAGCCGTGCCGACTTTCAACAACTAAAATTGTGGGCAATTTTATTGGGTAAAATACTGTACAGTGGTCCCTCGGTTAACAAACACAATTCGTTCCAGGTCGTTCGTTAACCGAAAATTTTGTTTCAATGGGATTTGGGGTAATTGGTTCCAGCTCACCGAAAATTACATACAAAGTAAAAAAAAAATGCAGTAAAGTACACTTACTTTGAGGTGTGTATGTAGAAGGCTCCTGGTTGATGATGATAATGAAGGGAATTAGAAGTGGGGGTGGAGGAGAGGGGAGAAGAGAAGAAAGTGGGGGTGGAAGAGAAATCACCCCATGCTTGATGCCGCCATTTCACCCATAAAATTTTAAGTTCCCTAGGTATAATTCAAGATTATTTTCTTTAAATCAACACTGCACTGCACAATATATTGTCAATATGTTAAATAAATTTCAGAATGACCAATAATTGTACTGTAAAAATGTAAAAATACTCTTGTGTTCAAGAGACCCACAAGCAAGATGTTTCCTCCACTGAACAGAGATACAAACTGAGGCCTTGGTGGGTGAGTGAAGTGGCTGATGGGCGCACCAAAAACTATGTTAGATAAGTGTTAAAATTACGAAAAATATTAATATAAAACTTGGAAAATTATTGAATAGTACAACCTTCTTCATATTTACTCCAATTTTAATGAATGTAAGCCCTAGAACCGATTTCTGTATTTGCGGACTAATCTTCCAGCTGGTGAGCATGCCAAAGCATGTCGAAAGATTTTCGTAAGAATTTCGTTGACCGAATTTTTGTTCGTTAACCGAAATGAAGATTCTTATGGATGGTAAGTCGTTAACCAAAATTTTGTTAACTGAGGCGTTCGTTAACCGAGGGACCACTGCACTTGAAAAATAAAAATATCCGATGTAAACGTAGAATAATAAATTATTTTCATTATTATTATTGTTTGTCATCCAGCAAATATTAAGATTTTAAGTTTTGAAATCAGTAGTTCAGACAATTCTGGAACTCATTTCTTCCGTAAATGATTACTTTCCGAGAAAATAGCAATAAATGGACGAGTTGACGGTTCTGGGTAAACACAAAAAATACACCCTGCCACGTTCGTAGAGTTATACGGTCTATATAATTTGTAATAAAAGTTTTAAGTCCTGCTATAATGGTCGAGATAAGTTTATTTCTCTAGAAACAGGGATGCCATTTGCAATGACGTCACCACCTTCCCTGCAGACGATGCTCTCCAACAAAGTCACCGCTGAAGTCAATGGTAGTAGAACTCTTCAGACCCCAAATGCCACGTTCAGGTAAGTTTTAAGGGTTTTTTTTTTTTTTCTTTTATGGTCTAAGTCATGGACATTTGGTAAGTGAAGATATGTGCCGTGAAGAGCAGCTTCAAACATAGGTTGGATGGATATACATTATGTGCGATAAGGGTTGGATGTAAATGGGACTGCCCAGTATGGGCCAATAGCCCTCTGTGGTTTCCTCCATTCTTATGTTCTTTTGGACAGAACAAATGAAGAACTATTGTGTTATTACTATACATGAATATTAATTGTGTAAAAAAGAATATGATTCAACACTGGTAAATAAACAAAATACAGAACAAATGAAGGTGATTTGGCACCAGCGCATAAACCACCAAGCAGCTAAGAACAATATCGCTCTATACTTTCTTGTCCCTCTTCTTCACAGAGAAGCCTTAATGGTTGATTTGCAATTACAACTAGTTGCTGAGCACAAGCTAAAATCGTGCACAAGAAAAGCAATTCATGACAAACAATTCCATCTCTAAAAAGATGAAAATTAAACTGGAAGGGTAGGGGATTCAGGGAAATGTCCTAGTGTGGATAGAAGACTTTCTACATGACCGCAAGCAGTGTGTGGTGGTTACTGGCATGAAATCATCACCTGTACCCATCACAAGCAGGGTACCACAGGGTAGGGTATTGGGCACACTGTTGTTTGTTTGCTTCATAAATTATGTGCCTGAAGCTGTACATTCCTCCATCCAGATGTTTGCGGAAGACGCCAAGTTATTTTGGGAAATAAAGAACCAAGCAGACTGTGAAGAGCTGCGGAAGGATCTCTGTGAGCTTCAAGAATGGTCGAAGAAATGGCTGCTAAGATTCAATGTCACGAAGTGTAAGAGGATGCAACTGGAACGCACCAATGGTAAGGAGGAGTATCATATGTCCCAACGGAACGAAGTGACTGCATTAAATGTGACGGAATGTGAAAAGGACCTACAAGTAGGTGTGTATGATGACAATGAACTGAAGTTCCCGGGCCATTGTGAGAAAAAGGTAAATCAGGTGAGAAAATTGTTAGGTCTTAAAAGAAGGTCGTTCAGATATCTAGACTGACCGTCCTTCGTAACAATCTTCAAGAGTGAAGTACTTCCCTGCCTGGAGTACTGTCACCCCGTCTGGCCCCCAAGATATGCCAGGGACTGTCACTTGATTGAAAATATCCAAAGGAGGGCCACCAGAATGGTGCCTGCACTGCAGCACCTCAGCTACCCTGAGAGGTTGGAGCGCCTGAACTTGCCTAGCTTATACTACAGACGGGCAAGGGGAGATCTAATTGAGGTGTACAAGCATCTCAAAGGGCACTACTCAGTCGAGTGCCCCTACCTGGAGTTGGCGGACGCTCGCCGCACAAGGGGACACAGCTCAAGGTTAAAGAAGCCACAAGTCCAGAAAACTGTGAGGAGGTAACTTTTTTGGAGTGAGAGTTGTGAACTCATGGAACAATCTGGCAGAGAGTGTTGTGACAGCACCGAGTGTGAGCTCTTTCAAGACCAGAGTGGATAAGCACTGGAGCAGGTTCAGATACATTCAAGAACCAGTGCATGCCGTACTTGCCAACAGTGCGTAACAGAGACGTAACCGATCGCCCAAGCGGCTAACGAGCCGTGCAGTGGTGAAGAGGATAAAGGTAAGTACTGTACTGTATTAGTAAAAGCAGAAAAAATTTCACCACTTCTAATTTCCTAAAAATTTGTCAGTGTCTTCTTCCAAGCTTGCATGAGTAATAAGAATGTTTTCATTTTATTTATTTTTAGTCTTTCACATATTGTTTAAGTGAGACGCTTGCAGACGCATCAGGCGTTTAACAATGATATTATTTTTTATTTTAGTCTTTAATAAATTGCTTTAGTGTTTTTTATTATTTTTTATCCAAAGCAACAGTTATTTTGTGTATATGTGTATATTGATGGGAATGAACACGGTGACGAAACGGGTAAAGCAGTGGTGACGAAATGGGTTGAAAACAGTGGTGACAAAACAGGTTGGTTACGAAATGGGCAGACCCCAAAGTAATAAAGGTAAAGGTGTAGTAGCGCTAACACCAGAAGTTGTTTGTTGAGTTGGTTGAATTTTTTTTCTACACACTAATACCATGCTAATAAACACAGAAATGGAAACGACAATACATAGAACCTAATAGAACCTGACCTAACAAACCCAATAGGTTGGGTTTGTTAGGTCAGGTTATATTAGGTTTTATGCACTATTGTGTTAATTTATGTGTTAAACTACTTACCTTAATATTGAGGTTGATATACATCCGCAATGGCGAGGAGGAATTCGTGGAAGCGTTCACCATCATTTAGGAAACGTCTCTTGAAGAGGGATTCAGTGAGATAAATAAAAAAATGGCGCCGGGAGGAGAATTGTGAAGCGGGATAGAGTAAATACAAAAATAAAATACTTAAAATTATACTAGAAAGTTGTCGTCTCGGTGAATTTATAATTTTACACTGGTCTTTCTTTCGCTGTAATTAATGTGTATTTCATAATGTTTTGACAATTCTAAGACTTTTTCTTCTATGATATTTCCACTGGAAATTAAGGATAACCAAGATATTAATTTTTCAATATTATTACTTTCGCTCATTCACAAGTGTCACCATGTCTTGTTTACATCTGGCACAGGTCTGACACCCCTCTCACATTGCTCCAGACCTCCATGTTCGCTTCTTAAGCGTCTACAGCGCATGTGCCGGGGTTTAAGTGGGAGTTTCTTATTGGCTCTAGCGATAGGAGTATTTTTATTGGGCAAGATTTTTTTTTGTTTTAGCCAATGAACTATGAGTGGGTGGGACAGGAGCAGAGATTTGAGTTGGAAGATCTGTGCCCACATTGTGAGAATGATTATTTTGCGCCAATTACAGAGTTACACCAGAAAAATAGTGAGGCAATATCTTTTTTTTTAGGGAACACCGTGTATTACCGAATATACCGTAGTTATTTATCCAAAGTGTAATAACCAGTGTACACTGCGTGAACAACAACATACTTGGTGGTTTCACAACAGTTTTACAGATAAAGGTAAGATGTGGGGGCATGAAGAACGGGGGGGGGAGGGGGGGGTTGGGTTAGGTAAGGTTTTGTTGGTTGGTTAGTATTTGATTTATTTGATTTATTCGAAAAATAAAGAAAATACAACTTTTTTTCCATTATGATTGTTGGGTGGGAGGCGAGGGGGGAGGGGGTGGTTTTCTAAAAACAAAATATTTCCGGAGGAAATGGATATAAAATTATTTCGAAACTCATAATAAACCATAGGAAAAACCTATTTTTATTATAAAAATAAAGACTGGTGTGATACTATAAATTGACAGTCGTTTTTTTAATACACTTAAAATCATCAAAACAATAAGTGTAGCAAAAATAAAGAAAATCAACAAACAACTTCTGGTGTTAGCGCTAAACTACACCTTTACTGGAATAATTTAACAAATACCAATATTGTTAAGGTTTCCCCTGAATAATCTTACCCTAACCTTAAATATTCCGTACAATCATCAGGCAAGTTAACACTGGTTCAGCAAGTTACCATATACCGTAAATGATGCAAGTGCGTTACAATTAACGGGTAATGTATTCCTGCCATACTCTATGACACATAAAACAGTACTTACCAAATGTTAGGATGTTAAGAAATACTGTATATAATGGGAGAGCTGGCGACAATACTTTTTCCCCAGATGTGACCACAGCAGCTGTATGTCACCTCCTGTCCTCCTATCAACGATTACGTATGTGGACGATAAAAATTTAGTTCATCAAGTTATCTTATTATTCAAATACACGCAAACATGTGTTTCAGAAACACATTGTAAGAGACACAACAACACCTGTCTGGTTTTCCCTCTTTAAAGCGCCTATGTAAACAAACACCCAAATTTTCTAAAGAAGCCCATTTTTTGTTTCCTTCAATATTACACATACTCGGTTTGATATAAACTGCTATATACGTAGTAAAATCTCACCTTTTATAATAAAATATTATTAAATACATATTTATAAAGTTTTATTATAAAAAGTTATATATTTCGTATTAAAAATGCATTTTAAGAGAGACAGTAAATTCGGTATAAGGCCTAACCCGTACTTATGTAATACCCCCTGTACTATACTGGTAACTGATGGTGAGCACCGCTGTCTCTGGCACGTTTTTTTTTTTTTTTTTTTTTTTTTACGGGCTAGGTTAGGGCATATCGGGGCCTGGGGGAACGAAAATTTAATAATAATAAAAATAATTCAGATAAGTATAATTTATAGTAAAAAATACAAAAATAACAATAAAATAATAATAATAATAATAATAATAATAATAATAATAATAATAATAATAAACAAATATATAGAAGAAAAAAGATCAAGAGTGAGAAACAATGTATGTATGTTGTGTTGTCAATGCTAAGAGAAACAAGTGAGACCCTGCAATTGTGTGTAAATGAGGCATAAAGTCAGATCAGCAACCTGGGACTTGGTCACAATTTTGTGATGCCATATGGCATCAGGGTCTCCCATTAGACAATACATAATGCTTCCAATATCTTCCCAGGCGGTAGTACTTCCCTGTTTGGTAGCTGCCTGCTACATTTTTTTTTAATGGCCTTGTAGTGGACTTCTCCCCTACAACTGCCTAACTGCGTAGCCACGCCACCACCTGTTACCGCCTTCCCTAGCAACCAAGCGTATCCGCATTCCAATGCCCGCCGTATCCTAGCAACGGAACTAGTCACCGGCTACTTCTCGGGTTTTTCCACCATGACTCATAGCCGCTGCTGGGTGTATATAAGCTCTGTCTCTCCATTGAGAGGCATTCTGACCAATCTTCTTGAACAAGCAACATCTCCTCCAGCAAGCTCCACACTGTTAACATTTCATTCAACCAGGAGGCCAGCAACAGGCAACATCTTCTCTAACGGAGCTCCTGCACACATACCTCCTTCGACAAGCTACTCACCGCACGTCTCTACCAAGCAGCCCCTCACCACACAGCACCTCCAGCACCAGACTGTCTATCATATAACTTATATATTATACAAGATAACCACATTAGAGTTTCCTTCCATCCTGAGTGCTAGACAACTTTAATATCTCGATACCCCTACAATGGTGACTCCCGGAGATAAGCACTCACACAGGATGGAGGACGGACGGATCTCTCTGCCGATTTTCAACCACAACGTCGAGGACTGGCTTGACCATGTGGAAGCAGCCCTCGCCGGCTCACGAGCGACCGACGAACAAAAGTATTGCGCCCTGCTTTGTGCCTTACCCACGGAAGTGGCCACGCGGGTCTCACAAACCATTTCCAACCCTCCAGATCACAACAAATTCGCTACCCTGCGGGCTGCCTTGAAGACGTGTTATCAACAGACCAGCCCCAATCTCCTGCAAGATCTATCCTCTACCTCCCTCGGGAACTCAACCCCGGGACGTCTCTGGGAGGAGATGTGTCGGCTGAACTCCCGTCACACAGACAGACTCCCCGACTCTATCCTGCGCCAGCTTCACGCACAAAAGCTACCCACAGAAGTACGCAACATCCTGTCCGCAGTAGATTACTCTACGACACCGGAACTATATGCAACCGCGGCAGATAGAATTTTTAACGAATGCGCTGCTGCACCCCTTGCCGCCACGGTCACACCAGTACCTACCATCGAACTTGTAAGCCGGGTCAACGCCCCTCAGCCGAGCAATTCCTCACAAGACATCAAGGACCTGTTGCAAATTTTGAACCGCAGGATGGACACTGTTGAGCAGTTCTGCTCCTCCATACCCGCTGCTGCGCCGGTTCCTGACTCACATACTACGCCCTACAAGTTCCGACACACAGCAGCCAACCCCCAGCACAACAAATTTACCCTCTGCTGGTATCACCAGACTTTCGGCCGCTATGCTCGAAACTGTGAGCCCTATTGCACCTATTCGGGAAACGGCAACACCGGAGGCTGGTAGACGCCTCAGCCTCCGTCCCTCCAGGCGTCTCATTACTGCGCGTCACCGACCGCACCTCCGGCAAGAAGTTTCTCATCGACACCGGTTCATCGGTCAGCCTCATCCCTCCCTCACTACGAGACAAGTCAAAGCAACCCTCGTATGACCTGTTCGCTGCCAACGGTACCTCCATCGCCTCCTACGGCGTACGCACCCTCGCCTTAGACCTCGGTCTGCCCAAGACTCTGCGTTGGTTATTCGTGATAGCAGACGTGTCTCAACCCATCCTTGGTTTCGACTTCCTCACCTTCCACAAGCTCGGCGTCAAACCAAGTCATCTATGCCTCATTCATGAGCCTACAGCACGCAAGATCCAGGGTTCTCGTGCCAGACACACGGACGCTATCACCTGTCTTGCGCCTTCCAACGAGTTCTCCTCCCTGCTCGACGAATTCAAGGAGCTTTTCTCACCCCGAGTCTCCCTACCCCCACCACCTACGTCGGGAATTTTCCACCACATCGAAACCAAAGGACCACCTGTCTTTTCACGCCCTCGCCGCCTGCGCCCTGAGCTCCTGTACACAGCCAAAGCAGAATTCAACAAACTACTGCAAGACGGCATCATTCGCCCTTCAAGGAGTCCCTGGGCATCGCCTCTTCACATGGTTCCTAAGCAAACACCCGGCGAGTGGAGGGTGTGTGGCGACTACAGAGCCCTGAATCTCGTCACCAAACCTGACAGGTACCCTATTCCGCATGTCCAGGACTTTCACCACAAACTTCATGGCAAGACTATCTTCTCGAAGATCGACTTGGAGCGTGCCTTCCACCAGATCCCAGTAGCACCGGCAGCAACACCACGCCCACGACATTTCTGGGCACCCTCTTTTCACCCTCATGTACAACCTGCTCCTGTCATAGAACCTGAACCTGTAGTAAGCCTCCCTCCTATCATAGAACCTGCTCCTGTCATAGACCCTCCTCCTGTCATAGAACCTGAACCTGCTCCTGCCATGGACCCTCCTCCTGACGCAGCCCCTGCAGCAGCAGGAGCACAACAACCATTGCTTGTACAACCTCCTCTAATCCCAAACCCTCTTTCTCCTCCTAATTCTCCCACAGGTTTTGTGTCACTGGACGGAGTTGTTACACGTAGCGGTCGAGTCGTACATACACCTGCCCGGTATGTGTTATGTGTGGGACACAACCCGGACAACATCCAGCCTCCCGCCGCGCCGGGAGGGGAGGGGGAGTATTGTAGTGGACTTCTCCCCTACAACTGCCTAACTGCGTAGCCACGCCACCACCTGTTACCGCCTTCCCTAGCAACCAAGCGTATCCGCATTCCAATGCCCGCCGTATCCTAGCAACGGAACTAGTCACCGGCTACTTCTCGGGTTTTTCCACCATGACTCATAGCCGCTGCTGGGTGTATATAAGCTCTGTCTCTCCATTGAGAGGCATTCTGACCAATCTTCTTGAACAAGCAACATCTCCTCCAGCAAGCTCCACACTGTTAACATTTCATTCAACCAGGAGGCCAGCAACAGGCAACATCTTCTCTAACGGAGCTCCTGCACACATACCTCCTTCGACAAGCTACTCACCGCACGTCTCTACCAAGCAGCCCCTCACCCCACAGCACCTCCAGCACCAGACTGTCTATCATATAACTTATATATTATACAAGATAACCACATTAGAGTTTCCTTCCATCCTGAGTGCTAGACAACTTTAATATCTCGATACCCCTACAGCCTCCAGCCTCCCCCAATAGCCATACCTTCGCCACCATTTTATTACCTTAATATTAAATATCCTAATATATAAGTAGCTATCCTAGCTGTGTTGAGTTAGTTGAGCCGCAGATCTATGCGGCATCCAGTGACTGCTCTCGTTCCTCTGAGGCAGAGCAAAGCCGACCAAAGGTGAGAGAAGGACAGTCGACATCTCATCGAGGCTGTAACATAACTTCTGGGCTGCTGCTTCTGTTCGGATATCACATCCGCGAGTCTGGCGTAGAAGCATCTTGCACTTGGTCCCATCCCACCAGCAGTTGTGAACACTAGAGGAGTGAAGGTGCCTTGATCAACTCTCTGGATTCTCTCCCCGTATGTCCTTATCTTGTTGTTCTCCCTCCTCCTGTGTGCAGCATCGAGAGCTAAGTTACGGTGACATGGGGCCATGGGATCAAAGATCCTGATGTCGAAGAAGGCTCGCTGTCCCTGCGTCCAGAATCCTCGAGCACTGACGTCAACACGGGCTTCGTTGGATGTGTTTGAAGTCCTATGTTGGAAAATCTCACCGTCCAATGGAAGGAGGGTTGGTTCTACCCTGACATCACGGCAGATTTCCTTCAACATATTTGCTGTGAGATCCCTTACTTCGTCATGCCTCATGCATATGAAGCCCCCTTTCTTGCACACCATGGCGTGATCGACGTCATAGGAAGAGCCACACATGCATTGGGAGGGCAAACCTTCTGCTGGCTTACCGTACCTAAGAGCATTGGCATCTGTAAATTCTTGTTTATTGAGACTGAAACCATTTGCCCTTATCGGTAACGTAGTAAACCAGTTCGAGGCGCCCACCTCCTGCACTATAGCTATTTTTGTTTTCAAATTTCTACTACCTACTACCTACTGGTGGTTGTGTAATCCATAAAAAAGCACTATGATGAAAATCATGTCATGACCCCAATATAATGGCATTTTCTTAGGAGTTAAAAATTTTTCTCCACCCATTGGTCTCTTAATGTTCAATTGTTGACAGCTTGAGTATGAAATAATATACAATCTGTCGTAACATCTTAAAAAAATTAAATTTGTCGGAATTTTAACTTCAAACTTTTCACTTGTCAATTGGTCGGGTGGTCTCTGTGTGTTGTTTATGACGATACTAGTGGCATCAGTGGCAGTAATACGAGTGGTGGTAATGTTAGTGGCACCCTAGCCACCTCCTTGTCATGGGGGACTTTAATTATCGACTGGAGAAATGAATCCACGCCAAAAAAAAAATAATAATAATAATCCAGGCACTCTTTTCGTTGAAACTCTGAGAGTTAGTTTTCTATTCCAACATGCTAAAGATCCGACTTAGTACAGAGCGGAGCAAACACCCAAACCACTGGACCTCATCATAACTAACGAGGAGGGTGTAGTGGACTTCTCCCCTACAACTGCGTAGCAGCGTCACCAGCTGCTACCATCTTCCCTAGCAACCAAGCAAGCGGCGACACCAGATGTTAACGTATCTTAGCAACGGAACCAAAGACCGGCGACTTTCTCGGGTTTTCCCAACATGACTCATAGATGACTCACGGCTGCTGGGTGTATAAGCTCTGTCTCTCCATTGAGATTCATTCTGGCCATTCTTCTTGAACACGCAACACCTACTCCAGCAAGCTCCTCGCTGTCCAGCATTCATTCAATCAGGAGGCCAGCAACAGGCAACATCTTCTCTAACGAAGCTCCTGCACATCTACCTCCTTCAACACGCTACTCACCGAACGTCTCTACTGAGCAGCTCCTCACCACACGGCACCTCCAGCACCAGACTGTCTATCATATAACTTATATTATACAAGAAAACCACCTTAGAGTTTCCATCCATCCTGAGTGCTAGACAACATTATACCACGAATTCCTACAAATGGTGACCCCCGGAGATACGCACTCACACAGGATGGAGGACGGACGGAACTCTCTGCCGACTTTCAACCACAACGTCGAGGACTGGCTAGACCATGTGGAAGCAGCCCTCACCGGCTCACGAGCGACCGACGAGCAAGAGTATGGCGCCCTGCTCTGTGCCTTGCCCACGGAAGTGGCCACGCGGGTCTCACAAACCATTTCCAACCCTCCAGATGACAACAAATTCACTACCCTGCGGGATGCCTTGAAGACGTTTTATCAACAGACCAGTCCCAATCTCCTGCAAGATCTATCCTCTATCTCCCTCGGGAACTCAACCCCGGGACGTCTCTGGGAAGAGATGTGTCGGCTGAACTCCCATCACACAGACAGACTCCCCGACTCTATCCTGCGCCAGCTTCACGCACAAAAGCTACCCACAGAAGTACGCAACATCCTGTCCGCAGTAGATTACTCTACGACACCAGTACTATATGCAACCGCGGCAGATAGAATTTTTAACGAGTGCGCTGCTGCACCCCTTGCCGCCACGGTCACACCAGTACCTACCATCGAACTTGTAAGCCGGGTCAACACCCCTCAGCCGAGCAATACCTCACAAGACATCAAGGACCTGTTGCAAATTTTGAACCGCAGGATGGACACCATTGAGCAGTTCTGCTCCTCCATACCCGCTGCTGCGCCAGTTCCTGACTCACACACAACGCCCTACAAGTTCCGACACACAGCAGCCAACCCCCAGCACAACAAATTTACCCTCTGCTGGTATCACCAGACTTTCGGCCGCAATTCTCGAAACTGTGAGCCCTATTGTACCTATTCGGGAAACGGCAACACCGGAGGCTGGTAGACGCCTCAGCCTCCGTCCCTCCAGGCGTCTCATTACTGCGCATCACCGACCGCATCTCCGGCAAGAAGTTCCTCATCGACACCGGTTCATCGGTCAGCCTCATCCCTCCCTCACTACGAGACAAGTCAAAGCAACCCTTGTATGACCTGTTCGCTGCCAACGGTACCTCCATCGCCTCCTACGGCGTACGCACCCTCGCCTTAGACCTCGGTCTGCCCAAGACTCTGCGTTGGTTATTCGTGATAGCAGACGTGTCTCAACCCATCCTTGGTTTCGACTTCCTCACCTTCCACAAGCTCGGCGTCAAACCAAGTCATCTATGCCTCATCCATGAGCCTACAGCACGCAAGATCCAGGGTTCTCGTGCCAGACACACTGACACTATCACCTGTCTTGCGCCTTCCAACGAGTTCTCCTCCCTGCTCGACGAATTCAAGGAGCTTTTCTCACCCCGAGTCTCCCTACCCCCCACCACCTACATCGGGAATTTTCCACCACATCGAAACCAAAGGACCACCAGTCTTTTCACGCCCTCGCCGCCTGCGCCCTGAGCTCCTGAACACAGCCAAAGTAGAATTCAACAAACTACTGCAAGACGGCATCATTCGCCCTTCAAGGAGTCCCTGGACATCGCCTCTTCACATGGTTCCAAAGCAAACACCCGGCGAGTGGAGGGTGTGTGGCGACTACAGAGCCCTGAATCTCGTCACCAAACCTGACAGGTACCCTATTCCGCATGTCCAGGACTTTCACCACAAACTTCATGGCAAGACTATGTTCTCGAAGATCGACTTGGAGTGTGCCTTCCACCAGATCCCAGTATCACCGGCAGATACCCAGAAGACAGCCATCACCACTCCGTTCGGACTCTTCGAGTACACTTTCATGAGTTTTGGCTTACGCAATGCAGCACAGACTTTCCAGAGGTTCATGGACCATATGCTTCGCGACCTCGATTTTGTCACCGTCTACATTGACGACATCCTCGTCGCATCTTCGACGCCTGCCGAGCACCGCCACCACCTACAACTCCTTCTCCAACGCCTGCAGAACAACAACATGAAAGTTCATCCTGCTAAGTGCGTCTTTGGAACCTCGGTCATCGATTTCCTCGGTCACAGAGTCTCGCCCAGTGGCATGCAACCCCTACCACAGAAGATAACCGCGATTTGGGAGTTCCCCAAACCTGAAACGGCAAAGAAACTCCGAGAATTCCTGGGTTTAGTCAACTACTACCACCGCTTCATTGACAAAGCTGCCACCGTCCTAGCCCCCCCTACACGACCTTCTCAAGGGACGCCCAAAGAAGTCTCACAAGTCTCTCATGTGGACTCAAGAGGCTACTACGGCATTCACCACTATCAAACAGCACATTACACGCCTCACCCTCCTGGCCCACCCCGCACCTAACGCCCGGACCACTCTCACAACAGACGCTTCTTCTACTGCAGTGGGCGCCGTCTTACAGCAGGAGATCAACGGAATTTTCATGCCCGTTGCTTTCTTCTCACAACGGCTTCAACCACCACATCTCAAGTACAGCGCTTTTGATCGAGAACTCCTGGCCATATACCTGGCTGTCAAACATTTCCAGCACTTCCTCGAGCCCCGTCAGTTCACCATCTTCACTGATCACAAGCCCCTCGTCCACGCCTTCGCTTCAGCTTCCCAGTCACATACACCTCGTGTCCTGCACCACTTGGTTTACATCTCGGAGTTCTCCAGCGACGCCCAACACATTAAAGGCAGCCACAACGAGATCGCCGACGCCCTCTCTCGTTGTATATCCACCATTCTTCCCTCATCTCCACCCATTGATTATGGGCAGCTAGCCGCAGCTCAAGAGAAAGACGAAAACCTGGCAGCATACAAGACATCCCCCTCAGGCCTCATACTCCAAGAACTCCCTGTTCCTGGCACAAAGATAAAATTGTGGTGCGACGTATCCTGTGGACAGCCTAGACCGTTCGTGCCTCACGTCCACCGCTGCGCTGTTTTCGACCGCATCCATGGTCTCAGCCACCCGGGTGTGCGGGCCTCCCAGCGCCTCCTCACGCAACGTGTCGTCTGGCGCGGCATCAAGTCTGATACTAAGAAATGGGCTGCCCAGTGCCTGGCCTGCCAGTCCTCCAAAATACATCGTCACATACGGGCCCCCTTACAAACCTTCCCTATTCCCAAAGGACGTTTTCAAGTAGTACACCTCGACATCGTGGGACCTCTACCATCATCCTACGGTAGCACCTACATCTTCATCTGCATGGACCGTTTCACCAGGTGGACAGAAGCAATTCCCATGCCCAACGCTACAGCAGAGACTACTGTCCGCGCCTTCATGTCCGGTTGGGTTTCCCGTTTTGGCCCCCCCCGCAACCGTAATCACTGACCGAGGAGTACAGTTTGAGTCACAACTCTGGCAGCACCACCAACAGTTCCTCGGCACGTCTAGACAACGCACTACAGCATACCACCCTCAAGCCAACGGCATGGTAGAGCGTTTTCACCGGCAGCTGAAGGACGCACTCAAGGCACAGCACGACCCTTACAGCTGGACTGATGCGCTTCCCTTAGTGCTCCTCGGCATCCGTGCATCACACAAGGAGGATATGGACTGTAGCCCAGCAGATCTGACACTAGGCGAGCCCCTTCGGCTACCTGGGAATTTCTCACTTCCTCCTGATCCCAACCAAATCACTCCAGCCGTTCGTTACGACTTACTCCAAAAGCTACGACAAGCAGTTTCTGCATTCAGAGCTACTGCTCCACGCCAGCCTACTCAGCGCCCTGAACACATCCCTCCTGCACTACTCACAGCCGAGTATGTTTTCGTCAGGCATGATGCTCACCGCAACCCATTACAACGCCCCTACGATGGACCCTTCCAGGTGGTTACCCGTTCAGCAAAGTTCCTGACAATTATCCGGAATGGCAGACATGACACCATCAGCATAGACCGAGTCAAACCGGCCGCCTTACCCGTCGGGCCCCCAGCCCAGCAGCACCGTCAACAAACTACACCTGCACCAGTCTACCCGCAGTTACCACCGGCAGCAACACCACACCTGTTAGGTTCTGAATAATAAGTTCTATATACAGGAGAGAACACAAACACCTGTATAGTTTTGTAGGTTCGGTTTACTGGATAAGAGTATGTACACAGAGGAGAGCAGCGGTCTCCCTGGCTAGGCTCCTTGTCAACTGCTATAGGCGACGTATGGCAAGTGATACATTAGCAGCTTCCATACGTCGCCAGGCACATTAATTAAGCATGTGGGATATGGTAATAACATTGCCACACGCTGCTAGCTAGGCTGAATAAATAATACATAAATGGAGCACATACATAATATACATACATGACATATAATCCAGCATACATAATATACATACACCTCCCTCCCCCCTATACGCTCATAGCAAAGTCTTGAGCGGACCTTTTCTTTTGGATCCGTTCTGAGTGTCGAGGGACTTCATCACCGGGAAGGGTATGGGACTCAACACTGGTGGCGGGGCCAGCAGAAGGCATTGTTACGGGGCGGAGAAAACGGCGGTTCCTCCACCACACACGACCACTGGGTAACCGCACCTGGTAGTCCCGTGACCTGCCGAGACCCATAACTACGCCTACTTTGTCCCAACGTAGGGAGGTCGGGTCCTGAACACGGACTTGGGTGCCGACACTCAACCTGGGGAGAGAACGGGCGTGGTCATTGTAGCGGGCGACGACGTCCTGAACACGTTCGGCAGCTCGGCGATCACAATCCTCTGTCTTGGCCTGCCACTCCTTGGAGAAGGATTGAGGGTGAGCAGGGACACAAGAACGAAGGGGGCGTCCATACAAAACCTGGGCAGGGGAGCGTCCGGTGTAGTTAGGTGTGTTGCGGAGTTCAAGAAGACCCCTGTCGAAGGCCTCGCAGTCAATGTTCCCAGAAGGGGCCACCTTAAGGATGAGGTGCTTCAGGGATTTGACAGCAGCCTCAGCGTGGCCGTTGGACTGCGGGTAATGGGGCGATGACAACACATGCCGGACTCCCCATCGGTCGAGGAACGCAGCAAAGTCCCGGCTTGTGAACTGAGGCCCTCCGTCGGTTCGCAGGCGTACAGGAACGCCCACGTCACGGAAGTAGTGGCGGAACTTGCTGATGGTGGCGGCAGACGTCGTGTCATTACCGCACTTGATGACAACCGGCCAACCAGAGAGACGGTCGACGATAACGAGGAAGGACTTTCCTGACACACAGAAAAAGTCGGCCGACACAGACTCAAAGGGGCGGGTGGGGTTGTCGTCACTCATAAAGGGTTCCTGCTGCTGGCTGGGTTGTAATACGTGGCGGGGCTTACACACCTGGACAGCATTGGAGATGTCGGGGTCGATGCCAGGCCGGAACACAGTCTGTCGTGCACGTCGTTTGGTGGCCTCAGCTCCACGGTGACTGTCGTGAAGGCGGGCCAAGGCGTGGGGACGTGATGCAGCAGGGACAACTACACGTGCTCCGTACAGAACAAGGTCTCCGTCGCAGTAGAGTTCATCGCGGAGTTTCCAATACGGGAGCAGGGTGTTGTGAAGATCGTAGCGGTTGCTAGGAAATCCATTCCTCACACACTCGACAAGTCGGACGTAGGAAGGGTCATCTCGGGCCGCTGTTCGAAGGTCCTCCATTGCCTTGTCGTCATCTGGTGACAGGTCCGAACGAAGGGATTGGACGGCATGGAGAGTGACCACAGTCCTGACGGAAAGAGCGAGGTCGGCGTCGAGTACATGGTCTTCTGGAGTAGGGCGGCTGACAGGAGAGCGGGATAAGGCATCAGGGATGCAGAGCTCCTTACCAGCACGCCACACTGCAGTGAAGATGTACGCCGAGAGTTTCTCTTTCAGACGCTGGAGGCGAGGGTTCTCAACGGCGTCTAGCGTGTAGTGGTTGAGGATCGGGACAAGCGGGCGATGGTCGGTCACTAGGTGAAAGTATTGCAGGCCTATGAGGTAAAACCTGCACTTGGACATCGCCCAAACCGCAGCCAACAGCTCCAACTCAATAGTGGCGTAGCGCGTCTCAGTGTCAGAGAGGAAACGCGAGCCACACTGGACGAGCCGGAACTGCCCTCCACCATGATCCTGCAGTAGGGCGTATCCCACGCCATACAAGCGTGAGGCATCTGTCTGCAGAACTGTCGGCAAGGCTGGGTCAAACGTGGCGAGGACAGGTGGACGAGACAGGGCCTGTTTCACTTGCTGGAAGGCCTTGTCGTGGTCGGGGGTCCACAGGAATGTCCTCTTGGGGCTCATCAGGGGGCGAAGTGGTTGAGCAGCTGCGGAGATGTCCGACGAAAACTCTGCTAACTGGTTGACGAGACCTATGAAGGACCTCAAGTCGGTCAGGTTAGCAGGGGTGGGAAAATCCGTAATGGCGCGGACCTTTTCCGGGTCAGCTGCGATACCATTCCCTGAGAGGGTGTGCCCACAAAAGTCAACTGAAGAGCTGGCCAGAACAAACTTGTCGGCATTTAGGGTAATGCCGTGCTTCCGGCACCTGTTGAGTACCTCGTAGATACGGCAGAGGTGATCCATATAATCCTCGTCGTACACGAGTATGTCGTCGACCACTTTCACGCAGTTTGCCAGACCTTGTAGAGCCATATCACCTCGAAGACAGAAAGCGTCTCCTGTAGCGGCGAATCCCATGGGGCCACGGCAATAACTGTAACGTCCATGCGGGGTGATGAACGTTGTGAGTGGTCGGTCTTCTTCGGCAAGCTCTATCTGCCAGTATCCACACAGGGCGTCCATCGTCGTGAAGAAGCGCGCCTTCGGGTTCACGCTGCGTATGGCTGCAAAGGGCGTGGGAGAAGGGTGCGCAGGACGAGACACCTGGTTGTTGAGCTTGGAAAGGTCAGTGGTGATCCGAACACCACCTTTAGGTTTTGCGACGACAACCATCGGGTGACACCATGGAGACGGGTCATCGCCGGTTGGTACTATAATTTCTTGGGCGACCATGGAGTCCAGCTCGTTTTTGACCGCCTCGCGGAAGGCCAGGGGAACCAGTCGAGGGGTGTAAATAGCGAATGGCTTCGCGTCGTCCCTCAGGTGGATCCTCATGGGGGGGCCTGCCATCTTCTTGAGAGGCTTGGATTCCAGAGCGGACTTGGTCACCAGAACGTCGCTGAATTCCTTCAGGAAGTACTTCCGAGCATCCGAAGGAGAGGTGTCACTGGCAAGAGGCAGGGGTAGGGCGGCAGCAGGGTCGTTGCTGCTCCCTTTTTGCACCCTGTTGGCGTGTTTTACCTCAAGAATAGGTTTGGGGAAGTCCTGGGAGATGATGGCCAACTCCTGACAATGTCTGTAGGACAGCAAAGGAGTCTGGACACCGTTATGCACATCAATCCAGGCTTGACACGACCTGTTGCCAAAGGTGACTTGTGCTTGGAGTGAACCCAGGGCCGGGGTCATCTGTGAACCATCTGCCATAAAGCGGAGATCCTTGGGGGGCGGTCCTAGATCACTTGGAGAGAGCCCCAAGCATTGCAAATGCTGGGGACCGATGACTGTAGCGTCAGCGCCGGTGTCGGGCAACATCTGAAGACGGGATGACACACTGCGGTAGGTCACAATGACACTGATGTACTGGGGGACTTTGGTCCTGGGACGCTGGGGGGAGCACACATTCCTAATGTGGCTCGAGCGTTGTCAAGAGTCGTCGTACCTCTGATTGGAAGACTGTGGGCGGCCCTCTCTGGTGGAAGGGGGCTGAAGCTTCCGCCGACGCGGTCCCTTGGGTATGTTGGAAGGGCAACACTTGTCATAGTGGCCCAGACGACCGCACACATTGCACTGGACGCGTTTGGCTGGGCACCGTACTGTGAGTGACCAGTGGCCCTTACGGTCACAACTGTTGCAGGTAGACTGAGCAGCTGGACACACCTGTGTTCCGTGCTGCTTACCACAGTTGTTGCAAAATAAACCGGGCGTGGACGTGGTGGGCGAAGGCGTAGGAACAGACTTCTTGTCCTTCTTGTACCGGGACACAGCGCGTACAGCTGTAGGGGGAGCACGGATGGCAGAGGTGGCACACCTGGCAGCCTCATAGGAGCGACATATCGTCGACACATCCTTAAGAGAAGAGGAAGAGTCGAGGGAGGTGAGGCGTTGCACAAGTTCCTCGTCCTTAACACCCATCAGGATCACCTGCCTCAACTGGGTCTCCTCGCACTGCTGGTGGTGGCCTGGACATATAACTACCTCTTCCGAGGCTCTCTTAAGACGCACGTAAAAGGCGTCAAAAGACTCACCCTCCATCTGTCTGCAGCTAAACAATTCCCTCCTGCGCAGAGCTTCATTCTGCTGTCCTTTGATGTGCCGTTGTAGAACGTCCAGTACCTCCTCTACAGACAGCAAAGAGGTTGGGGGTACCTGCAACGTATGTTCCAAGACACGCTGAATTTCCAAGGACAGGCACATACGCAGCTGGATGAGTTGTTTAGGCTGTGACAAACTCTGGAGATCCACCATTGTAGAATAATCAGTCCACCGTCGCCGCCATTCACGAAAAGTCTGGAAAGTCTCATCAGGCTTCAAGATGGGCGGTGTTTGAGCTGCTGCTTTAGGTGGGGCTGGGGGGTGTGAAGGAAGCATGGATGAGGTATCTGAACCAGTCAGTACCGAGGCAGTGTTAGAGCCAGGGGCTTGGTTAACAGTGAGGCGAGATATCAAGGCTTCAAACCGTTCACTGTCTTCCAATCTCCGTTGGTGGTCTCGTTCTGCCTCTGCTTGCCTTCTGTGCTCATCCGCCAAACGTCTGTGAGCTTCATCCTCGCGTTTCTCATCTCTCATAAACTTCAGTAAAGCAATTATCTCTGGAGACAACGCTGAATATTGAGGTGAGGGACTGCGCGATGTGGGGGCTGGAGCGTCGTGGCCGGCCTGGTCATCCATCTCTGCGGGGCTATCACCCGCCTGGCTCATCCAGACGCTGGGTCCACGGCTACGTAAGGCGTGAGACATAACTACTTCCTCTGTGTACTATGTCTTAAATCAGTGTTGACCGGTCAGCCCGTCGTATCAACAAGATTTCAGACAAAAATTAATTAAATACACAGATAAGTAGGTTATATATATAAAATATATATAAGAAGCCGCGCGGTCAGCGAGTGTTAGTACGTGTGTGTGTGGTGTCCCGGGCGGGTAGAGAGTCTCGCCCCAGCTGTGAGGGGGGGTGGAGGCGGCGCTGTGAGGGGGTGGAGGGAGAGGCGCGGCGACTCCCAGTCAGCCCAGTACCCTCAGGATGCGGTCAGAGACGGGTGCACTGAACTCTACTCCTTACAAATGCCCAGAACGTGCCGTATACCTTGGGAATCCTTTAGAACAAGGTCACACATGAATGGCACGAAACACACAATGCGCTAAACACTTCACAGAAAATCACTGTCACTGACACTGCTCAAAGTTGCTGAAATTCTTCGAGGAGAGATGGCGCAGGAGTTGACCCAAGCGAGAGTCCATATAGGCCATAGCCGGCTTTCCACAAAGTTTGCGCTATCACTCGTAATTATCCAGTAAGATCGGATCACTGCGCCATGTTAGGTTCTGAATAATAAGTTCTATATACAGGAGAGAACACAAACACCTGTATAGTTTTGTAGGTTCGGTTTACTGGATAAGAGTATGTACACAGAGGAGAGCAGCGGTCTCCCTGGCTAGGCTCCTTGTCAACTGCTATAGGCGACGTATGGCAAGTGATACATTAGCAGCTTCCATACGTCGCCAGGCACATTAATTAAGCATGTGGGATATGGTAATAACATTGCCACACGCTGCTAGCTAGGCTGAATAAATAATACATAAATGGAGCACATACATAATATACATACATGACATATAATCCAGCATACATAATATACATACAACGCCCACGACATTTCTGGGCACCCTCTTTTCACCCTCATGTACAACCTGCTCCTGTCATAGACCCACCTCCTGTCATAGAACCTGAACCTGTAATAGACCTCCCTTCTATCATAGAACCTGCTCCTGCCATGGACCCTCCTCCTGACGCAGCCCCTGCAGCAGCACGAGCACAACAACCATTGCTTGTACAACCTCCTCTAATCCCAAACCCTCTTTCTCCTCCTAATTCTCCCACAGGTTTTGTGTCACTAGACGGAGTTGTTACACGTAGAGGTCGAGTCGTACATACACCTGCCCGGTATGTTTTATGTGTGGGACACAACCCGGACAACATCCAGCCTCCCGCCACGCCGGGAGGGGAGGGGGAGTATTGTAGTGGACTTCTCCCCTACAACTGCGTAGCGGCATCACCAGCTGCTACCATCTTCCCTAGCAACCAAGCGAGCGGCGACACCAGATGTTACCGTATCTTAGCAACGGAACCAAAGACCGGCGACTTTCTCGGGTTTTCCCAACATGACTCATAGATGACTCACGGCTGCTGGGTATATAAGCTCTGTCTCTCCATTGAGATTCATTCTGGCCATTCTTCTTGAACACGCAACACCTACTCCAGCAAGCTCCTTGCTGTCCAGCATTCATTCAACCAGGAGGCCAGCAACAGGCAACATCTTCTCTAACGAAGCTCCTGCAAATCTACCTCCTTCAACACGCTACTCACCGAACGTCTCTACTGAGCAGCTCCTCACCACACGGCACCTCCAGCACCAGACTGTCTATCATATAACTTATATTATACAAGAAAACCACCTTAGAGTTTCCATCCATCCTGAGTGCTAGACAACATTATACCATGAATTCCTACAAGGGTATGGTGGCCAATCTGGAACACCTAGTTCCAGTTGCCACCAGTCACCATGTAATGTTGTCCTTCAGGTTTAACTGTTACTTGGCTCATGACAAAAGCAGGTCCAGGTTCAATATTACATCAAATAAAAGAAAAGGAAAAGTAACGGAGACGTTGTGAGGTTTCGTGATGTTGGTTCACACTCAGGATGGGTTGGAAAAAGGAAACTCACAATGCGCTCTCTGTATATATATTGTATTGGATGTACAGTGCAGCTTGGTGCTGGGAAGCTGCTGCGTGGTTAGGAGCTTGCTGGTTTGGGAGCGTGGAGTAGAGAGAACTGTTTGGTGAGGAGCTTGCTCGGAGGAGGTGTTGTGTGCTGCTGGGCTCAGGTAGAAGAAGGGAGGTCACAGCGAGGTTGAGAGCTTATATAGCGGAGGTAGGCGTGGCTTGATGGCTGACCTGCGCTTTGTCAGACGTCACTGGTAGCCGACCTTAGACCACGAGGCATTGGCTGGGTAACCCACTCGTCAGCGACAAATGGCAGTTGTAGTTGTAGGGGAAATTTCCACTACAATACTCCCCCTTCCCTCCAGGCGGTGCAGGAGACTTGTTGTCGGTAGGGTTGTATCCCACATGTGAGACATAACGGGCGGGGGTGTGGATTAGCCGGCCGCTACGGCAGACGACTCTGTCTAGAGACACGAGATCTGTGAGAGAAGCAGAGGGAGGAGTAGCCTTGTGGATAAGAGAAGGTTGTACAGGCGAGGAATGTGGTGCTTCTCTCGCAGCGGGTACTCAGTCCTCAGTGGCGCCGGGTGGAGTGTCTGGGTCCATAGGGCCGGCTGCAGGGTCGTCAGGAGCAGTAGGAACCTGAGGAAGAAAAGAGGGTGCCCAGAAATGTTGTGGGAGAGGTGGTGCTGCAAGGGGTAATGGTGGGCAGACTGACGGAGAAGGTGCGGGATGAATGTGTTCAGGGCGGTGGGAAGGCTGGAGTGGGGCAGTAGCCTTGAATCCAGAAACCGCCTGACGTAGTGTTTGTAGTAGGTCGTGACGGGTAGCAGGAGTGAAGTGGTCAAGGTCAGAAGTAAGGCATGTGATGTGCTGCTTGATAGTGGCAGAGGTTATGGCACCTACCCGTCTCCGTTGATGTCGCTTCGCCGTGTGGTTGCAAGGGTCCTCACAGCGTCTAGCATTAGCACCAAAACGTTGATGGTACTGTAGTGGATTTCTCCCCTACAAACGTTGTTTGTCGCTGAGTAGCCGACCCCGCGAATTCCATGGTGTATGCTTCGTGGTCGAGGTCAACCAGTGCCGCCTTACATGACGGAGGCCAACTATCTACCCACGCCTACCTCCGCTATAAAAGACCTGACCTCGTGGTGACCTCCCTCTTCTTCTAGCTACAGCGGCAACAAGCAACACCACCTCCTCCGCCGCTGCCTGGCGGCCCTCGCTCCCGCCGGCGAGCATGGCGACCCACAAGCTGGTCCTCCTTTGAGCACCCTCCCCAACCAGCTCTCTCTACATCACGCTTGTAACCACGCTGCCATTTCCCAGCACCAAGCTGCATTGTACATCCAAGACAACATGTATACAGAGAGCACATTGTGAGTTTCCTTTCTCCATCCCATCCTGAGTGTGAACCATGCATCACGTACCCCACAGTAATGTAGTGGATTTCTCCCCTACAAACGCTGTTTGTCGCTGAGTAGCCGACCCCGCGAATTCCCCAGTGTATGCCTCGTGGTCTAGGTCAACCAGCGCCGCCTTACATGACGGAGGTCAACTATCTACCAACGCCTACCTCCGCTATAAAAGACCTGACCTCGTGGTGACCTCCCTCTTCTTCTAGGTACAGCCGCAGCAAGCAACACCACCTCCTCCGCCGCTGCCTGGCGGCCCTCGCTCCCGCCGGCGAGCATGGCGACCCACAAGCTGGTCCTCCTTTGAGCACCCTCCCCAACCAGCTCTCTCTACATCACGCTTGTAACCACGCTGCCATTTCCCAGCACCAAGCTGCATTGTACATCCAAGACAACATGTATACAGAGAGCACATTGTGAGTTTCCTTTCTCCATCCCATCCTGAGTGTGAACCATGCATCACGTACCCCACAGTAATGTAGTGGATTTCTCCCCTACAAACGCTGTTTGTTGCTGAGTAGCCGACCCCACCAATTCCCCAGTGTATGCCTCGTGGTCTAGGTCAACCAGCACCGCCATACATCACGGAGCGGGGGTCAACTACTAAGCCACGCCAACCCCCGCTATTTAAGACCTGACCTCGTGGTGACCTCTCTCTTTCTACCTACACCATCCAGCCAGCAACACCTCCTCCTCTGCCTGCTTGGCGGTCCTCGCTCCCGCCGGCGAGCGTGGCGACCCACAAGCTGGTCCTCCTCTGAGCATCCTCACCAACCAGCTCTCTCTACATCACGCTTGTAACCATGCTGCCTTCCCAGTACCAAGCTGCATTGTACATCCAATACAACATGTATACATGAGAGCACATTGTGAGTTTCCTTTCTCCATCCCATCCTGAGTGTGAAACAAACAATCTCATCCCCACAGTACCAACAGGGGGTAGATACACTGTGCTGGGGGCTGGGGGCGGCGTCTCAGGCAGGACGGGTGTGTTGGGGTCGGTAGGACGTGGTGCTTGGGGCAGGACGAGGAGCAGCTGCATGCTTGGAGGAGTAGAGCTGCTCTAGGGTGTCTAACCTGCGGTGTAGGGACTGTAGTAGGTCCTGCATGTCTTGTGGGGTGTTGGTCGTCTGGGGAGCGCTGGTTAGGTTGACGAGACCGAAAGAAAGTGAAAGTGTAGCCACGGAGCTGTGCGCGGACGCATGGCGCACAGCAGTGTATTCGTGGAATACCCTGTCTGCTGTGGCTGCGTAGGTGGCCGAGGTAGTGGAATAGTCCAATACTGAGAGGACAAGACGAACTTCTGCAGGGAGCTTCTGAGTGTGAAGCTGGCGCAGGATAGTGTCAGGAAGCCTGTCTGTGTGGTGGGAGTTCCGTCTACGCATCTCGTCCCAGAGACATGCAGGCGTGTTGTTGCCGAGGGAGAGACAGGATAAGTCTTGTTGGAGACTGGTGTGGGGCCGCTGGTATCGCGTCTTCAGAGCATCCCGTAGGGCAGCGAATTTGTTGTCAGCTGGAGGGTTGGTGATGGTCTCTGATATTTGCGTTGCGACTTCTGTGGGCAGGGAACAGACCATGGCGACGTACTTTTGTTTGTCTGTAGCTGTAGAACTGATGAGAGCTGCCTCCGTGTGGATAAGCCAGTCTTCAATGTTGTGTTCCTCCTCCACCCTGTGTGAGTGCGTTTTTCCGGGGGTCACCATTGTGGGGTTTCGTGATGTTGGTTCATACTCAGGATGGGTTGGAGAAAGGAAACTCACAATGCGCTCTCTGTATATATATTGTATTGGATGTACAGTGCAGCTTGGTGCTGGGAAGCTGCTGCGTGGTTAGGAGCTTGCTGGTTCGGGAGCATGGAGTAGAGCTGGTTGGTGAGGAGCTTGCTCGGAGGAGGTGTTGCCTGCTGCTGGGCTCAGGTAGAGGAAGGGAGGTCACATGACATAAAAGCTAGTGACAGGGGGGGAAAGAGGTTCAGGGGAAGGATAAAGGGAGGATAGAAGTGAATATTAGAAGGAGAGAACAGGTGCAGTGGCTAAACACCGCTTGCGTGAGGGAGTATAAGTTGGAGGCAGCAGCAACCCGCCCGGACGCGGCCAGGAGGCGACAGGACAGAGTCAGGCTAGCGTCAGGTCAAGCGTCAGGTGCGTGTTGGGTTGGGCCATGGATTCTCAGTACTTGGTCGGCTAGATTGTGTGTGTTGTTTTCTTGTGTGGAGGAAATGTCTTGGTCTTCTCTCTTGGTATTCTTCTTAGCTTGATGTAGATTTTCTTCTAACTCTCCTCCTCTTCTTGCTCTCTTGAAGTGTTCAGACTAGTATTGGGGATTGCTGGCCACTTCGCCATTGGGGTACTTCAGCCGGAGCTGATGTCTTCTTTCTTCTTCTTGAGGTTTCTTCTTCTAGTCTTGGTCTTCTTACTTGCTACAACTAATCTGATGTTCTTGTTTCTTCTTTTCTTGTTATTCTTGTGTTCTTCTTGTTCTTGGTATTTTGGTTTCTTCTTTCTTCTTCTTGTTATATTTGGGATGAATTATGGTATGAGTGAGTGATATGATAGTGAGTTACTGACAGACCAGATGAAATGGCCGGTCAGGTGACTAGTTTCTCTGTGATTTTTTTTATTTTTTTTTTGTTGTCTTTTGTAGCCCGTGTCTTTTTGTTTGAATATGTGTTGGTGGGTGTCAGTTTAACTTGGTAAATGTGCGTGTTGTATGTAATGGAAAGGTTTGTGATGTGTCTCTCATGTTGTATGTTTAAATTTTTGTTTTATTCATTTTTATTTGCTTTAGGGCATGGTTACATACATATTATAAATATAAAAAGAGTTCATGCGTGTGTCAATCATAACATGCCGATAAGATGGGTCTCCTTGAGGAAGATTATTACAGCGTCACTTATGGTGACATCATCTTGCAATAAATTGGGTACAGTCAGCACGAAGCCTCGCTCGGCAGCTAGGATCACCAGCTGCCGGCGTTCTGGCTGCACTCAGTCAGAATGTGTCGGATAGAGAGAATTTTGTTGCACGTGGCACAGATAGGTGGAAAGGAGTTGTCAAGATAGGCTTTTAGGTGGGTCAAATAGGTACAGTTCAGCCTTAGTCTGGCGAGAATCACCTCTTCCCTCCTATTCTTTCTGTATGCTGAAAACCAGTTTCCTATGTTAGTCTTCCAGTTGTTGTGAAGATCTAACCTCGTCCAATCAAGTTGCCACTTCCCTATTGTATATGTCTTCCCCAAGGAGAGACACGACTGACGCTCCCAGGGTACATTGGTTGTCTCCCTGAGACCCACAGTCGCTTTTGCTAATCTGTCTGCCTGTTCATTGCCCCAAATGTTGCAATGCCCAGGCACCCACACCAGCACAATATTCTTGGCACACTCATTTAGTTTATTAATAATGTTGCCCTGTATCTCATTGCTGGTAGTATCACCACCTTGAATTGCTTCAAGAGCTGACATGGAATCTGAAATGATAGCAACATCATTGACATCGCTTGTTATTGCAATGTCAATGGCTCTATTTATTGCGAACATCTCTGCAGAGAATATGGTTGTATGCCGCGGCAGGCGGGAGCTCCACTCCCCGTCTCTGCTCCAGATACCGGCTCCAACGTTGTCGTCAGTCTTGAACCCGTCGGTGTACACGTGAGTATAGGCGCTATATCCTTCCAGAAATTGATAGAAAAGTTGCCTCAGGAGCTCAGGATGAAGGTCATTCTTCCCTCCTGGAAGCCACGATGTTTCCACATGGAAGTTGGGGTTCTCCCATGGCGGACACAACGGTGGAACGTATCTATCAACGTCTTCGAAATGGATACCAGCACCCTGGCACAAGGTCTGGAGGCGGACAACCGAGGACGGGGACCTACGCAGCTGCAGGAAACGGAATTTAGCAACAGCACACCAACCTGGGTGGCCTGTGCCGCGCCTCCTAGCCGCACTCAACCCGTACCTTAGCGTCAACATGTCCCTCCTGATGTGAAGTGGAGGGACATGGGCCTCAACCTCTAGTTTTCCTACACGTGTACACCTGTAAGCACCCAGACATAGACGAAGGCATCGGTTCTGTATTCTGGTCGGCTTTGCGAGTGTGGTGTTGCATGCAGAAGCATACAACTGACATCCATAATCAAGTTTTGATCTGATCAGGGTCTTATACACCATTAATAAAGATTTCCTATCGGCTCCCCATGTAGTACCTGATAAAACTTTCAGGATGTTTGTGACTTTAAGACATTTACTTTCAAGTTCGTTAATGTGGTTTTTCCACGTTAATTTCCGGTCAAAATGAACACCGAGAAATTTTACTGAAGTCTGAAATTTAATAGGAGTATCATTTAATTTTAATACTGGATTATTAATGTTACGTTTCTTAGTGAAGACTACTCCTACTGTCTTCTCAACTGAAAACCTAAATCCCCATTGTATTGCCCACTGTTCAGCGGCTTTTAGGCCGGCCTGCACCCTTTGTGCAGATAGCCTCTCGACCCGAGAGGAGCGCCAGATTGCGCAATCGTCAGCAAACAAGGAGAATTTGAGGTCACTTAAGCTGGGGGCTGGTGATAGGAAATCATTAATCATTATAAGAAATAATATTGGGCCCAAAACACTGCCTTGTGGAACTCCATTTTCTAAGACAAATGTGTCTGACTTTACGTTACCTTTTAATTTGACGGAAAAAGTCCTGTCTTGCAAAAAATTAATGAAAATTGGCAAATTACCTCTCAGACCCAAGGCCTGGAGCTTCATCATGAGGCCAGTCCGCCATGTCATGTCGAAAGCTTTTTCTATGTCTAGGAATATTGCAATTAGTGTTTCTTTACTGCAAAGAGCTTTTGAGATGTCAGTTTCAAGACTTATTAAATGATCTAGTGTGCTTCTACCTTGGCGGAAACCACACTGTCGATCATTCAATAAGTTGTTACTTTCCAAAAAATACATTAGCCTACGCTTTATCATACGTTCCATGACCTTACACAGACAGTTTGTGAGCGAAATCGGACGGAATGAGTTGGTGTTGGTAGGGCATTTGTCCCTCTTCGGGATCGGTACGACATGGGCAAAGTGCCATGAGTTTGGAAACGTTCTGGACGTCCAGATCTCATTGAACACTTCTAGCTATTTGTCCAGGTTTCCCTGGTCAAGGTGCTTAATCATCTCGTATCGTATACCGTCAGGTCCAGGAGTAGAGCCCTTGCCCTTATTTAAAGCAAAGGAAAGTTCCTCTGGGGAAAATGCTCGATTGTAGTCCTGTTCGTCTCCGTTCTCGAAGTCGAGATGCAAGAGCTCGGCACGATCACGGAACACGCCGAAGTGTGGATCATGATTGGTGGAGCTACTGGCATCTGCGAACTTCCGGCCTAGGGCGTTGGCAATGGCCTGGGGTTCGTCGAGAAGCCGCCCTCCACTTCTCACCTGTGGGATAAACGTCCTTCCTCCTTTGGATCTGACCCGGTTTATAGCCGACCATACCTCAGAGGAAGGGGTATCCTTGTTAATAGTGGAGACGAATGCCCGCCAAGACTCTCTCTTGCACTCCCTGAGAACCCTCCTAGCCTTAGCTCTAGCTTTTTTATATTCAATTAAGTTTACAAGAGATGGAATTCTATTGAATAAACGGCATCGCCTATTTCGCTCACAAACCACTCGTCGGCAGTCTGGTGTCCGCCATGGAACTCCAGGCCTGTGGGTTGTTGCAGAAGTCTTAGGAATTGTTAAATCTGCTGCGTGTATTATAGCTTGTTGTATGTGTGACATTTTGGTGCTGATGTCTTCTCCAATGGTGTCTATACGAACGGCTCCTGAGTAGGCCCTCCAGTCTGCTTTCCTAAGGTTGTAGCGCACCTCGGGAGTAGCCGCTGGGGCGCCACACTCATAAGAAATGCAGATCGGAAAATGGTCGCTACCCAGAGAGTCGTCGAATGTAGAAAATTTACAATCTAATAGCAAGGCAGCATCAACTATAGAGAGATCTATAGCTGAGGCTGTGCCAAATCGTTCGTCCACTCGAGTCGCACTACCGTCATTCAGAAGAGACAAGTTGGAGTTGAGTATAGCTGCAGCCACCTGCTCTCCCCTCCCGTCACTCCGGACACTGCCCCACCGCAAATGGCGAGCATTGAGGTCGCCGAGGATCATTTTTTTTCCTGGCAGTTGGTTAAATAGCTCCTCAAGCTCACCATCGTCAATGAGCCCGCCCGGAGGACAGTATAGTGAGCAGACGGCAACCTAGCCAGACCGAAACTTGACTCTGCACGCCACAGCCTGCAGGTTCACGCTCAGGTTGACTCTTTGTTGGGCGAATTCACTCCTAATATATAAGGCTACCCCCCTTAGATTGTCTCCCCTGTAGGGCGTGTAGTTGTCAAATACAGGTGGGTCGTCGTGACCCGCAAGTAGCATCTCTTGTAGGCAAAAAACGTCTGGCCGGAATAATGACTTTAGTAAATGAAATTGAGCATTTTTATTCCTAGCACCTCTGCAATTCCACTGGATGATATTGAATTTTAAGTCTGAGAGTTGATATGGTCAGCGTTTTGGGTTTTATTTTTCTTTGCTCTTGTTTCTGGGGGGGAATTGTGTGCCGGGGAAGGATCCCCCGCATCACATGAGCAGTGTCCCGGCTCCAAAAAGCCAGTACTCTGCTCGGCAGGGGCTCCCTGCCCCCGGTGTGTTTCAAGAATGCGAAACACTGGTTGTGGTGAAGTCTCTTGTCATGCTTTCGGTAGAAAGCGACCTCCTCCTTACATCGGGGTAGACAAGGTCGTGAGTCTGTTTAGGTTTTGTGGTCACGTTTAACTTGTTTTAGTTTTAGTCTCGTTAGTAGTCATAGTTGTCTTTGAGTTCTCGTCTTTGGCGTCTGTGGTTGGATATCCGGTGAGTGTGGAGTCAGTTTGTGTTGCAATGGTCCTGGTCTCAGTCTGTGTTCCAGTGGTGCACATTTTGGGAGGTGAGGTGTTTTTGGATACAGCGGATGCGAAGGACATCCAGGTGTTGGTGTCTACACGGACATCTCCACCTGCCTCTTAGCCTCCTTGTAGTCCAAATTATTCTCTGCTCTCACCCTACTGATCTCATACTCCCTCAGGTAGGAAGGGCACTTCCTGTCTGAGGCAGCATGCTGACCCGAACAGTGGTAGCATTTTTCCTCCGTTTGTGTACAGTCATCTTCCCTGTGTCCGGTTTGAGCACATTTGGAGCATACCTGGGTGTTACGGCAGGCCTTACCAGTGTGCCCAAACCTTTGGCAGTTAAAACATCGCATGGGAAATGGAATGTATGTTTTCGTTTGGACTCTCTCATATCCTACCAAGACATGAGTGGGCCTAACAAGTCCGTCAAAAGTCAGTACAGCTGTAGTTGATCGTTTTCGTTCTCCGTCTGCGGTCCTCCTATTAAAGACGAAGGCATCGACGACTCCTTGATCTTTCATGTGGTACTTAATTTCGTCATTACTCATTCCCTGGAATTCGTAGCTGTTAACTACAGCCTTACAGGTATTGAGAAATGCTGGGATATACGGTTCCACTATAGTTGAATGAAATGTTTTTAGATTCAAGGCGTCCCTCATTTGCTTTGCGTCTTTAACAGTAACTTGGAGTTCGCCTTTTCTTGTCTTTCGGACTTTCTCCACGTCCCCTATCTAATCCTTAATGGCCTTCTGGATAATGAACCCATTAATTTTGTCAAACGAGGTGGACGTGTCAACAGTCCGAAAGTGGATTACTCTGGCCTTCTCAGTTGACACTTCAATGTTACGTCTTTGTTGTGTGTTTTGGTCGGTGGTCGTTACATTGTCTTTGTCTGTCATTGGTCTTGGCAGTCGTGGGTCATTGTGATTGGTCTCCCGCCTCTGCTTGTCCCTGCCTGGACGAGTAGAGGGGGGCTTGGTGTTTCCCCTCCCAGAGGGCATGGCTGGGGTGGCTGGGAACCACCTCTTGGGTACAGTTTTAGTTGTTTTTTTACATATACTGATGTTGGTGCACTAAGGTTATGTAAGGCCCCTAGTGCAAAAAAAAAAAACACTTTTACTTAAGGGCGACCCCCGAACAGTGGTGTGCCTGCACGATCACAGACGTCACTGCTGGATTGGCCCAGGTTATTTCCCCGACCCTCACTGGAAACACACAATCCCACTCTGTGAGGTGTGCACCACTGGGGGGGCTCTTGCACGAATACTGAAGTATGGAAAAATCAGCAGGTGCCTCGGCCAGGGTAAGTGATAGACAAATTGTAGTAAAGAGAGAAAGCCCTCCTACCACGTCAGGAAGGACAACAGTTAGCGCTTCCCTCGCAGTTGTGTGGGTCACTCACACTAACTGTGGGGAGGGAATGCTAAGGTTGTCAGTCCTGGGCGCTCGTGAGGTGTCAAAAATTTGGACAAATGACAGAGTCACTTTTAATATGAAATTGCTGTTGAACAGCGAGAATCAGTGCATGCGCACAAGATCCAATAGGCTATGGCGTATAGAAACCGTTACGGGAGAGTAGCTATTCCCGCAAGAATGTGAGTCTCCTCTGGTGTCTAGTCAGCCTCTGAAGTGTCCATTCGGTTGAGAGCTTATATAGCGGAGGTAGGCGTGGCTTGATGGCTGACCTGCGCTTTGTCAGACGTCGCTAGTAGCCGACCTTAGACCACGAGGCATTGGCTGGGTAACCCGAAAAGGGATTTGCAAGTCAGCGACAAATGGCAGTTGTAGTTGTAGGGGAAATTTCCACTACAACGTGGCCGATCGCCCAAGCGGCTAACGAGCCGATCAATGGTGAAGAGGATAAAAGTAAAGGAAATTACGATGGGATAAGGGAAGAGATGAGGAGTATACACTGGCCTGACTAAGGGAATGGAACGCAGATGTTACGCTGAATATCATAGCCAGTAAAGTAAACCATTCGATTGATAAATGTATACCCAAGACCAATCCCAGTGCCTACGGGAAAACAAGAAGACCGCTACACATGAACCATGCTGCGGTTGGCAAAGCTAAGAAGAAAACTCAGGATTTTGAGACGTGGGTTAGGACAGATGATGAGCAGGACAGGAGGATGTATGCCAGATCCGTGGAACCAAGAGTTCTCAGGCAGTAGGCAGTAGGTAGTAGGCAGCTACCAAACAGGGAGGTACTACCACCTGGGAAGATATTGGAAGCATAATGTGTTGTCTAATGGTAGACCCTGCTGCCATATGGCATCACACAAAATTGTGACCAACTCCCAGATTGCTGATCTGACTTTCTACCTCATTTACACACAATTGCAAGTCTCATCTTTTTTTTTCATTTTTGTAAGTTTATTATTATTATTATTATTATTATTATTACTACTATTATTATTATTATTATTATTATTATTATTATTATTATTATTATTATTATTATTATTATTGTTACAATTATTATTATTATTATTATTATTATTATTATTATTATTATTATTATTAATATTATTATTATTATTATTATTTCATTATTTATATATATACTTTTTATAATAAATTTTATTTATTATGAATTATTATTATTATTATTATTATTATTATTATTATTATTATTATTATTATTATTATTATTACTATTATTACATTTTCGCCCCCTAGGCCCTGATGTGGGTCAGTGACCTGTGCCCGGGTGGACTAATCCCGTGAAAAGAAAAAAAATTTCCAGTGAGGTTAAGTCAAACCCAAAGGCTTTTTGCAACTGGGCAAATACGAAACTGAAAACGCGAGTAGGCCTATCAGACCTGAGGCTTTAAGATGTGTAGTTATGCAAATTCTGACCAGGATAAGGCTGAGGCGTCGATTTTTTTTTCATCAGTGTTCACAAGAGACGATGCGAACAGTCTTCCTGCACTTGTGGAAAGACGGTTTGACACAGCTCACCCACACTATCAAAGCTAAAAAGATTCACAAGAGTCCCGGCGCAGATATGGTACACCCCAGAGTCTTAAGAGAACTGTGTAACGAGCTTACGGAGCCCCTTAAGATCCTGTTCTGCAAATGCCTGGAGGAGCAAAAGGTCCACGACGACCGGAAGATGGCTTATGTGAGTCCAATATTCAAGAAGGGCAATCGCCACTCCGTGAATAATTATTGACCAGTGAGCCTGACCAGCAAAGTGTGCAAAGGACATATCTCCGAATCCCGTACCCTTCCAGTTTAATTTTCAGCCTTTCATGGGGTACTGTTGGAAACCTTGGCACAATCTATGTATACATTTTTTTATATTACCACCCTGTTCCAGAATTTGGGTCCAAATAATCCAGTACCTTGAGTAATAGTGTTAAGCAGGAGCGCCCCGGCATAAAACCATGTTGGCAATCCTTTACAAAGTTGTTTCGTAGTAGATGTTCCATCATGGCATCTCTTTTAATGCTCTCAGGTACTTTACATACTGTGCTGGTTAGGCTCACAGGTCTATAGTTATTCGTGGAGTGACCATCGCCCTCCTTGATAGGACTCACATAAGCCATTTTCCAATCACTGGGGACCTTTTGCTCATCCAGGCATTTACAGAACAGGATCTTCAGGGGGGGGGGGGTCGACAAGCTCGTTGCACAACTCTCTTAGCACTCTTGGATGCACCGTGTCAGGGCTGGGACTCTTATGAACCTTTCGCTTTGACAGAATATTTCTTATCACCACTTCTGTGAACACAATGTGGGTCAATGCTGTGTCGAACCGTCTGTCCTCAGACGCAGGAAGATTAACGCATCCTCCCTTGTGAACACGGAGGAAAAGAAGCTGTTCAATGCCTCAGCTTTGTCCTGGTCACAATCCGCATAACTACCATCTTCAAGCCTCAGGTTCGATACTCCTACTCGCGTTTTTAGTTTCGACTTTGCATAGCGGTAAAACGCTGTGGGTTTGACTTGACCTCGCTTGCAACCAGCCTCTGGAACTCTTTTTCATCCCTTTTGTTATGAAAACGAAGGTAAGCACTGGGAGGCTTTATTCAACTTAAAGCAACATCAGTATCCATAGATCTGTAGTAAACAGAATAAACAGGAATTACAAATTAAGAATGACTAAGCTTCAAATAAACATAACATAACATAACATAACATAACATAACATAACATAACATAACATAAGAAATATAAGAGAACTTCAAACAATATAATTTAGAGCACATAACCAACTAAGCAGAATACTTCATTCACCCCTGCCTTTCAAACAACCCATCAGCATACAATTGCAGTGTATAATCGCCCAGATAGGGCTGCATATGTCTGGAATGCAACGAGCGACGGGGAGGGAACTGAGTTGGCGATGCATCTGGCTGCCGATTTCCCTCGTGGTCCACCATTTCCAGCTGCTCGCCCCTCTCAGCTACCAGGTGTTCATTGAGACATTCATACTTTGTATAGGAACACGTTCACTGCTGGCCTTGCCTTGAAGTATCTCTGTGCCTCATTCAACACCTTTGGGCGCGAGATGGCGCAGAGACACTGTGGTTTCCCCTCCATCTGGAAATCTGACGCTCGCATATTGCGTATTAATATCAAGTAATTCCACTTCGTCCACCAACGGATCATGTTTACTGTAACGTACTTAGCGCTTGAGATACACAGTCTTTTGAGTTGTTAACCAGGTAGGTATTGCCTTCCCACTGGCCGATCTCCGTTGGTAGCCCAACATTCTTTCCTGCGGAGTGGTATTAGTGGCAGTTGACAGCAGCAATCGAATGCAGTGGAGAGCATCCATAAGGACATCTTCCCATTGAGTAGTCGGTAGATTTCTGGATTTCAGCGTGTGGTAAATAAAACACTTGGTTGCTACACCCAAGCTTGACTCATTTCACTACATATCTGAAATAACACAAAAGCAAACTTTGTAACAATTCAGAGCGGAAACAACAATGAACATAATATAACATGGTGGTTTTGTCCTAATAATGAAATAAACTAAAATTTCCACAGAGTTGGAGGTACAGCCACGGTCACGAGGCCTATAACCACAAAATCACTGCCACATGACAAAGCTTTTATTTTTTTTTTTTTTAAGGAGTTGTGGTCACGACTGTGATAAAAGCCAACCAGGGAGTGTAGTACTGTGATTTTAGGTAAACCAGTTCATAGTGTCATCAGTGACTGCAGAAGAGACTGTAAATAACTTAAAGTGAATACATATTGGCAATAAGCTGGTAAGGACAACTGCCAGCCTATTCGTGTCACAGGTATCACAGAGGCTTTAAATTTTATTTTGTTTGTGTGCTTTCTGAAGGACTGAATCTGTGTTTATAATACACCACTCACAGGGAGATACAGTGTACACAGTGATAGTTCATAGTGTCATCAGTGACCGCGGAAGTTGTAAATAACTTAGAGTGAGCGCTAACTAGCAAGCAAGCTGGAAAGGCACCGTGCCAGCTGAAACCAAGTCGTGTTATAGGTGCCACAGAGACTTTAAATTTTATTTTGTTTGTGTGCTTTCTCAAGGACTGAAACTGTGCCTACAATACACCATTCACAGGGAGAGACAGTGTACGCAGTCGCAAAAGACAATTCAATAGGCAACAGAGAGTAGCTAAGTACTGTTTTTTTCTTTCTTTACTTTTTTTAAATAGGTGTAGATCTATACACAGTCTGCACCCCCCCCCCCCCACCCCCACAACACCAACAACCATGAGTTTGATATGTGATTACTGCAGGGAGACGTTGCATATGGAGGATACAGGCCTGACTAATGCAACGTTTAGGAAGTTACTAACTGCAGTAAAGCATGATGGCTGTTGCTGGTATTGCCCTGGTTGCATAGTCAAGGTGAATGAAGCGATTGCAAGCCATAAGGGAACGAGTTCTCTAGGGACGAAAATAAATGAAGCTGGAGCCCTGCTGGTTGCCAAACTGGAGCAAGTTGGGAAAGAGATCCTTGCTAAGACTGAGGAAGTAGCAGATAGAATGGAGGTGGTTGCTAAGAGGAGTTATGCTGACGTATTAGCAGGGCCACGGGAGGGGGCGGAGAGTAATGCAGGATCAGTACAGGTTTTACAACAGCTTGGGACTTTGAAGAAGTGTGTCGAAGAAATGAAAATTAACGGACCTACTGTTAGGGGAAAGGAGGAACATCAGGAACGTCTCCAGCGCAGGAACAATGTAATAGTTTTTGGAGTCCCAGAGAGCCAGGCGGAGGGAATTGTGAGTAAGGAAACACACGATAAGGTGCTGTTTCAAAATATTTGTACAGAGGTTCTGAAGATTCCATCAACCCCTCAGGATGTGAGGAGGCTGGGACAAAAGCAGGGGGCTAAGCCTCGCCCCCTCAGGATCACACTAGTGAGTGAGGAGGAGAAATGGCAGGTTATTCGGCACGCAAAAAACTTAGCAAGGAGAGAAGCATTTCGGGATGTATTCATTCACCCAGATAACAACATAAGAACATTAGAATGGAGGAAACTGCAGCAGGCCTATTGGCCCATACTGGGCAGTCCCATTTACACCCAACCCCTATGGCTCATATAAGCATCCAACCTATGTTTGAAGCTATTCAGCGTATTCGAGTTAATGATGACATTTGGTGAGTTGTTCCATTCATCCACTACTCTGTTTCCAAACCAGTGTTCACCAATTTCGAGCCTAAATCTAAATTTGTCTAATTTAAAACCATTGTTACGAGTTTGCTCCTAGTTGGATAGTTTGAGTACCTATGTAATGTCCCCTTTGTTTAGCCCTGACTTCCATTTATACACCTCTATCATGTTGCCCCTCGCTTTACGTCTCGAGGGAGCGAAAATTAAGACGCTTTAACCTGTCTCTGTATTCAAGGTTCCTAATGCCCGGGATTAGTCTTGTCATTCTCCTCTGGATTCTTTCCAAGGATTCTATATCCATTCTGTAATACGGTGACCAGAACTGCACTGCGTAATCCAGGTGAGGTCTGACAAGCTCAAGATATAATCTTAAGATGACCTCGCTAGTCTTGTAACTAACACTCCTTTGTATGAACCCAAGTACTTTATTAGCCTTGTTACGAGCAAAAACACATTGTTTACTTGGCTTAAGATTCCTACTCATCATTACTCCTAAATCTCTCTCGCAGTCAGATTTCTCAATGGCATCGTTGATCATCTGGTAACTGGTTTCCCTGTTTACGTCTCCTATACTGAGCACTTTACATTTGTCCACATTGAATTTCACCTGCCATTTTTCAGACCAATCGAAAAATTTGTTTAGATCTTCCTGTAGTTTTGCGGAGTCCTCGTCAGATTTAATTACACATCCTATTTTAGTTTCATCAGCAAATGTACTTATGTTGCTGTCTATGCCGATATCTACGTGTATGTCGTTTATGTATATAATAAATAATAATGGTCCAAGTACTGAGCCTTGGGGAACTCCACTAGTGACGTTGCTCCAATGGGATTTAGTGCCGTTAATGCTCACTCGCTGTTTCCTGTCCTGTAACCACGCCCTAATCCATTTTAGAATATTACCTTTAATGCCATGTGCTTCTCCCTTTCTTATTAGTCTTTCGTGGGGGACTCTGTCGAAGGCTTTGCTAAAGTCGAGATATATCACATCATAATTGTGCCCCTCGTCCACCGATTCGAAAACTGATGAAAAGAATGTTAATAGATTAGTTAGACATGAATGCCCGCTTGTGAAGCCATGCTGGGAATCATTGATTAATTTGTGCTTCTCCAGGTGGTTTCGAATAGAGTTTGAAATGATTGATTCCAGTATTTTGCCTACAATTCATGTTAGACTGAATGGACAGTAGTTAGAGGATAGTGATCTATCCCTCTTCTTGAAAATCGGTATAACATTCGCTATCCTCCAGGATTCTTGTACTACACCTGTTTTTAAGGAGATGTTAAACAACTTTGCTAAGGGCATACTAAGCTCTTCCTTACATTCCGTTAATACTCTGGCAAATATCTCATCGGGACCACGCGACTTATTAGGCTTTAGTTTGTCTATTTGCTTACTAACATCGTTACTAGTCACTAGTATCTCGCTTAATTTGTTTTCTTCACTATCTCTGAATAGAGTCGGTGCCTCGGGTATCATGTTTAAATTTTCGGTGGTGAAAACTGTTGAAAAATATTTATTCACATTATTGCTCATTTCTCCGTCGTTATCAGATAGCTCGCCGGTATCTAAGTGTATTGGCCCAATTTTTTCTCATGTTTTAGTTTGATACATTTGATAGAATCCCTTGGGGTTTGTCTTCGCCTCCCTTGCTATCCTGAGCTCATTATTCCTCTTTGCTTTCCTTATCTCGGTCTTAACCCGACCGGCCAATACCTTATAATAATCCCGGAGGTAAATTTCGCCACGATTTATCCTCCTACCTATAGCCTTCCTTTGACCAATAATGTTCTTTAAATAAGTAATTATCCAATTAGGGTCATTGTTGTTTGATCTGAGTTTTTTGTATGGTATGTTCTGCCTTTGTGCATTAAGTAACTCATAATTTAATTTGTTGTGGAACTCGGCAACCTCAGATCTCGTTATCAGGTCGGTTTCAATCGTCAGGTCCAAGTAGTTCACCCCCAAGTGTGATACCCCTTCTCTCAACTGCCTCTTCGAACTATCAAAGTTTGCCCTTCTGAAATCTGGGACTTTTGGGGAATTTTCCTTACGGCTGCCCTGAAAATCTAACTGGAATCTAATTTCTTTGTGATCGCTGTTTGCAAGTTCGTTCCCTACCTCAACATGACTAATGAGGTAATGCAGAGGGAACAACACAAGAAGCTCCTGCAGGACTTGAAGCAGAAGAGGAAGGAGTCGAGGAGGAACGGGGACAGGTGTACATGGGTTATACTCAGGGGGAGTGTAATGGAAACAAGTGTGCCGACACAGGGCCAGGGGACAGCAGTGCACCCTCCACCCACTCAACCCTCCCACCTGGGAGGCGGCACCAGCTCAGCCTACCTGACAGGAGGAGGCGAGCGCCGTGTAAACAATGACATTTCTAACCACACTCTGCAAAATACAGTGTACTTGGCAAATGCTGCAGCTTCTGAGGAGGGGAAGGGGGGGGGAGCGGGTTTATTACTAAGAGCAGAGACGTTACCGAGAACAAATTCTGGCTTGAATGTCATGTACACTAATACTGACACGTTCCTTGATAAGAGAGAGGAGTTTGAAACACTACTAAGAGTACACCAGCCAGATATTGTAGGTGTTGTAGAACTTGTGTACAAGAACAGGAGAATCGACCCAGAGGAATGTGAGTTCAGTATTGCTGGATATGACTCATTTACGAACCTTTCTCAAGAAATTTGCAAGAGGGGTGTGGTTATCTACGCTAGGCAAGACCTTAGAGCCAGCCAGGCGAGGGTACAGGGAAAGGATGTTTTTGAAGAGTCCAAGTGGTGTAAAATTAAATTAAAGGGAGGGGACTTACTTATCGTCGGGTGTATCTACAGATCCCCAAACTGTGGCCCACTAAATCAAAGAAACTTAAGAACCTTAATAAACAAAGCGGCAATGCTCAACCCTAGCCACCTCCTTATCATGGGGAACTTTAACTATGGCGACACCGACTGGAGAAACGAGTCCACCCCAAATGACATGAATAACCCTGCTACTCTTTTTGTAGAAACTCTGAGAGAAAATTTTCTGTTCCAACATGTTAGAGACCCGACACATTACAGAGGGGAGCAAACACCCAAGCCACTTGACCTCATCATAACAAACGAGGAGGGTATGGTGGCTAAACTGGAACACCTTGCCCCAGTTGGCACCAGTCACCATATAGTGTTGTCATTCAGATTTAGCTGTTACCTAGTTCAGGATAAGGCCAGGCCAAGGTGCAAATATTACAAGGGAAATTGCAATGGGATGAGGGAAGAGATGAGGGGTATCAACTGGCCTGACTTATTCAGGTACAAGAACGCAGATACTACACTGAATATCATAACTAGTAAAGTGACCCATTTGATCGATAAATATATACCCAAGACCAAACCCAGTGCCTCTACGAATACGAGGGGATCCCCACACATGAACCATGCGGCGTTCGACAAAATAAAGAAGAAAACCCAGAAATTCAAGACATGGGTTGGGTCAAACGATGAGCAAGACAGGAGGATGTATGCAAGAGCCAGAAACTAAGCAAAGATAGAGTGTAGGAGGGCTGAAAAGGAGTTCCAGAGGCTGGTTGCAAGCAAGATCAAGTCAAACACAAAGGCGTTTTACCGCTATGCAAAGTCGAAATTGAAAACGCGAGTAGGAGTATCAGACCTGAGGCTGGTAGATGGTAGTTACACAGATTCTGACCAGGATAAAGCTGAAGCATTGAACAGCTTCTTTTCCTCGGTGTTCACAAGAGAGGATGCAACTAACCTTTCTGCGTTTGAGGACAGACGGTTCGACACAGCACTGACCCACATTGTGTTCACAGAAGAGGGTATTAGAAATAAACTGTCCAGGCTAAAGGTCCATAAGAGTCCCGGACCTGACATGGTACATCCTAGAGTGCTAAGAGAGTTAGTTGTGCAACGAGCTTGCAGAGCCCCTGAATATCCTGTTTTGTAAATGCTTGGATGAACAAATGGTCCCCAGTGAATGGAAAGTGGCTTATGTGAGTCCTATCTTCAAGAAGGGCGATCGTCACTCCACGAACAACTATAGACCGGTGAGCCTGACCAGCATAATATGTAAAGTACTTGAGAGTATTATCAGAGATGCCGCAATGGAACATCTAATACGAAACAACCTTGTAAAAGATTGCCAACACGGTTTTCTGCCTGGGCGCTCCTGCTTAACACAATTGCTCAAGATATTGGATATTTGGACCCATATTCTGGAACGGGGTGGTAATATCGACAATATTTACCTAGATTTTGTCAAGGCTTTCGACAGTGTACCCCACGAAAGGCTGAAAATCAAACTGGAAGGGTACGGAATTCGGGGAAATGTCCTAGCAGTGTGTGGTGATTAATGGCACGAAATCGTCATCTGTACCTGTCACAAGTGGGGTACCACAGAGCAGTGTATTGGGCCCGCTATTGTTTGTTAGTTTCATAAATGATATGCCTGACGTTGTACACTTCTCCATACAAATGTTTACCGATGACGCCAAGTTATTTCGGGAAATTAAGAACCAAGCGGACTGTGAAGATCTGCAGAAGGACCTCTGTGGGCTCCAGGAATGGTCGAAGAAATGGCTGCTGAGATTCAATGTCACGAAGTGTAAGAGGATGCACCTGGGGCGTACCAACAGTAAGGAGGCGTATCATATGTCCCAACGGGATGAAGAAACTGCACTAGTTGAGACTGTGTGTGAGAAGGACCTAGGTATGTATGTTGACAATGAGCTGAAGTTCTCGGGCCATTGCTAGAAGAAGGTAAATCAGGCAAATAAATTATTGGGTCTTATAAGAAGGTCGTTCAGATATCTAGACGGTCCGTCCCTCGTAACGATCTTCAGGAATGAAGTGTTTCCCCATCTGGAGTACTGTCACCCCATCTGGTCCCCGAGATATGCTAGGGACTGTCAGTTGGTTGAAAATGTTCAAGGAGGGCCACCAGACTGGTGCCTGCACTTCAGCACCTCAGCTACCCTGAGAGATTGGAGCGCCTGAACTTGCCTAGCTTATACTACAGACGGGCAAGGGGCGACCTAGTTAAGGTGTATAAACATCTCAAGGGGCACTACTCAGTTGAGTGTCCTTACTTGGAGCTGGCGGAAGCTCGCCCCACAAGGGGTCACAGCTCAAGATTGAAGAAGCCGCAAGTCCAGAAAACCGTGAGGGCAAACTTTTTCGGAGTGAGGGTTATAAACTCTTGGAACAATCTACCAGAGAATGTTGTGACATCACCGAGTGTGAGCTCTTTCAAGACAAGACTTGACCAACACTGGGGCGGGTTCAGGTACAATCAGGAGCCGGTGCATGCCCAGTATTTGCCAACAGTGCGTGACAGAGACGTGACCGATCGCCCGGACAGCTAGCGAGCCGATCTTTTGGTGAAGAAGATAAATGAAAATGAAAAGTAATCAGAGACGTGACCGATCGCCCAAGCGGCTAACAAGCCGATCAGTGGCGAAGAGGATAAAAAAAGAAAAAAAAAAGATACTTACAAACAAGAACAAAATAATAGTACAGTATTTTCCATAATGATATTTTAAAAATATCACATTCTTCCCTCCTAGAAATGTACATAAATAGTACGTAAACATAGCAGATAACTCAAATACACACTTCTCATCAAGATACTAATTTACTTCAATACATGATCTTAATACCAGCCATAATGATGGGAGGCTTTGATACGCGAGTAGACCTTCTGGGTCTCACCGGGGAAGGGGGAACATCTTCACTGGGTATTTCACACGGTAAGTCACGACCTTGAATACTAGGCGTAGTAGGGGAATTCATCGTTCTCGTCCCATTATCATTGACTCCAGAGGGCTGATTCTTGTGATCAGATTCGACATCATGCTGCTTCACAGGAGTTGTCAGACTCGTTGGACACGGGGCCAAATCACTGATAGATACTGTAGATTGGCGTCCATCTGGATACCTAATGGTAGCATATGTTGGGTTTACATCAACGAGCTCAACTTTGTTTACTAGAGGTTCATTCTTGGTAGACCGGACAAAACATCGAAACAGCACTGGTCCAGGGGACATATGACATGATGGTAGTGAACTACCGTGAGTTGAGCGTCGTTGAAATCCAAAAAACCGCTCCTGTGGGGTTGTATTAGTTGAAGTAGACTGTAATCGCTCATATGAGCGATTTTGGTTTGTGCAGGACAATAAGACACTTGTCGTTGACGCGATGAGTATAATTCGGTCAAAACCTGCTGAGTACAATTCACATATAACAACTGCTGGTACATCAGGACACAGTTTGAATAATAAGTTCAATATACAGTACATAATTACACTTATTAAAGTTATTTAGAGTTCTCAGAGGATTCAACAGTTCACAATCACACTCACGTTTTGGGGTTTAGGGTTAGACCAACGAGAACAAATATTATGTCCTGCGGGAAAATGTTGTGGGCGAGAATCAAAATGTTGCCTTTACAGTAGAAGGCGATAGACTGTCCTTCAGGCAGTCACACAGCTGCTACCAGCTCCATCTCACTTCTCAAGCTATTCTGAGCTGTAAACAGTTTCTTCACTTAACATGTGGCTGGCGCACACAATTTGTGTGGCGATAACATAGACAAAAGGGATCTAATTGAGTGTAGTGCACCTGGAAGCACCAATTCCCACTGTTGATCTGCTAGATCGTGTGACTTCAGTGTTAGACGAATAGCCTTCCATATGATACCATTGTATCGTTCGACCTGTGCATTCCCTGTGGGATGGTAGGTGTTGCGACACCCTTTTGAGAAAGGTATGCCTTGAGCTCCCAGGACATAAAGGAGGTACCTCTGTCTGAATGTATAAAGTTGGGCATTCCACAAAGGCTAAATATTGTTTCAAGGCATTTGATCACAGTCGTGATGTGCATGTTAGGGCATGGGAATGCAAAAGGGAAGCGTGAGTATTCATCAACGGCTGTAAACATATAAGGATTTCGGGTCGCTGATGGTAGAGGCCCCTTGAAATCAATGCTGAGCCGCTCCATAGGCTGAGTAGCTTTGATGAGTGTCCCTTCCAATGGACGGTAGAACTGGGGCTTCAATTCTGCGCAGACTTTGCAAGATGCACATGTTCTTCTTACATCTTCTGTTGAGTATGGGGTTTTTTTTATCTCACAAAGTGTAGGAGCAGAGTCACTCCAGGATGGCAGAGTCCATTATGGGTTTCAGTGAGAGTAGATGCAGGGAATGTTGAACAGCAAAATGTTCTGGTGAGCGTATCAAGAGCCACATCTTCCTTTCCATTCTTGTATTTTATTATTCTTTATTTTAGTTCGCCTTCTGCTGTCCAGCATAAATGCTACAGAGCGTTGGTCAGTGATCAGCACAAAATGACGCCTGGCTAGGAAATTGCCCCATGTACACACTGCCTCTATAATGGCAGTAGCCCCTTTCTCTACAGCTGGATAATGTAGCTCACTGCCCTGCAAAGTCCTGGACATGAATGCAATAGGACGGCCACCTTGGTTCAAGACTGCTGAAATAGCTACTTCTGAGGTATCGCACTCCACTACAAATGGCAGGTCCTCATCGACATATCGTAGCGTTGCATCCACAAGTCGCGTTTTTAAGAGTTCAAATGCTGTCAAGGCTGCTTCGCCCAGTGGGAACGTCTTACTTTTTACCAAAGGTTGAATCATGTCTGAGAAATTGGGGATCCATTTGGCATAATAGGCGAACATTCTCAGTGCCCTCCACAGAGATCCTACGTTTATGGGTGGCGGCAATTCTTGGAGCGGACGCATCCTCTCAGGGTCTGGCATTATGGTACCACTCCCTACACAATAGCCAAGAATATTGATGGAGAATACCGATTTTATGGATTTAGATTCATTGAGTGTCAAGTTTCTGTGCTCAGCGACTTCTAGAAATTTCCGAAGATGTTCGTCATGTTCAGCCTGGTGATGTCCGGCAATTGTAATGTTGTCCAAGTATGGGAAAGTAGTCTTGAGATTTTCTTTTTTCACAAGTTTGTCCATCAAACGTTGAAAAACTGCAACTCCATTTGTGACACCAAATGATATTCTACAGAATTGATACAGTCTCACATCAGCTTCATAAGCTGTGTACTTCTTGTCAGATTCCTTGATTGGAACTTGGTGATAGACACTTTTCAAGTCGAATGTAGAAAACACTTTGTAATTGGCAAGATTATTGACCATGTCGTCTATCCTCGGCAGTGGATAAGCATCTAGTTCCGTATATTGATTAATGGTCTAACAGAAGTCAATGCAGAGTCTCTTCTTGTGTCTGTTAAGAGGATCTCTCACCACAACAACCTGGGCACGCCATGGAGATGAGCTTGCTTCAATGATACATACCTTCTGACAGTAAGTGAGATGTTTGTTGCTAAATGAACAAGCGGTCATCCTTACTGAAGCTCTGCGATTTGGTTGCAATGGGTTTACATTCTGGTGGCAGGTTTGGAAAAAGCGATGGCTCATCCATCAAAGCTGCTGAGAGTGCACAGACTGAATTAGTACCTGCAACTGTGAGCTCTGGTTTATGTCCTCCATACTCGAATGTCAGACTTTTGTGTTGTTTCTGAAAGTCTTGGCCCAAAAGCAGGTCACAAGACAGGTCTTTTAATACCCCAAGGCTGGTAGATGGATACATTTGGCCATTGAGCTCCAAAGTTACATTAGAAAACCCAGAAGAATTGGTACTTAATGACGTTGATGCCAAAGAGAACTCCTTAACTGATGGATACACTGTCAGATTTATTTTTTTCGCGGTGCTTTCACTTATGAAACTGTCAGAACTACATGAATCAATGAGTGTCTTCAGCTTGTGACCATTTACTGCAGCTTCAGTGGCTGCATGTGAGAGGCTCTGAGGGAATGCAGTTGTAATAGCAAGAACAGTAGGATTGTACAATGTAGCAGTAGTACTAACGGATGTCTTTGACAGACAGACTTTAGCAAAATGCCCTTTCTTGCTGCAAGTATGGCAGGTAGCATCACGTGCCAGGCACTTGTTTCTAATGTGATATGCACCGCCACAGAAGAAACATTTCTTCCTAGCAGTGTAGACAGTAGTTAGTGTATGATTCTTATGGTATAGTTCTTCTTTTGTCTAGGGTTGCACAGGTACTATCGTGCACAAAAGTCGTGTCCACTACCCAGCCACAGTGAGGTTACGAATAACACACACTGTAGTGTGTATGTGGGGGGGGGGGGGGGGGTAGAGGAGGTGGGAGCTGGATGAGAGGCAGGTTTATTTATTATTTATACCACCATAATTTCAAGCTGCCTTTTTAACTACGTTTTGTCTTACGGTTGTTTCTTTATGGTTACGAATTCATGGAACAGGTGCAGTGTCCTGGGTTCTTTTTGCCGCTCAGGTCACAATGATACTTTAAAGAATGAAATATATTAAGGATAAAAGTGAAATATACAAGGATCAGGGTGAAGGGCCTTGGTCAGCTAGTTTTACTCAGAGACCACGTCACAATTTTGTTGTTTTTCCGACAAAGAGATTATGGTAATATTTATTTATATTCCACCCATCCTTTGCTTAATAATATTTGTGATAATATGCAATATTATATAATTATATACTCATGTTAAAAAGAGTGGAGTGAAAAGTTATCAGTATTGTAAAATAGTATTCAGACTTAATCTAGGTGACTGTCCCAATTCTTCCAAGTTCCAGTGTTTAAACTCCCCACCACAATATGCAAGCTTCATATATTTTGGAGTGTGCTCAGTTAACGTTAATATTGTGTGCTGAACACCATGAGCATTTCAATGATGGTAGCAATTGTAACTATGTAATTATATTGTGTTATAAGACAACACATTCCACGACGTGTCATACAGATTATTGTATACCACACAATACATAATTTGTGGCTGTTAAGTTGCTTTGTTATGAATTTTCATGCGCTATAGCTTAAGACATCATTAAGGACGTGGATTTAAGATAACACTGTAGGTGAGTTAATATATATAAATTGTATTTACAAACAATACTAAAATCCAAACAGTACACCAATACACACATCTTAGTATTTGGTCCAGCCACCCATTACATTCAGGACTTCATCAAGGCGATTAGGGATGGAGTGGACCAGCTTCAGGCACACCCCTGGTCGTCGACGTATACTCTCCCACACGTCGAAAGCTTTGGCCTCTATTGCTGCACAGGTTCGCTGCTCCCCCAATATCCCAATCACGTTTCATCATGACCCAATTATGTTCAATCGGATTAATATCACATCCTAGTGTTGGCCAGTCGATGACCTCAATTTCAGGGTGATCCTGGAGGTAGTCCTTCACTATGTTGCTGGTATGAATGGGACTGTTGTCATGAACCAGCCTGATAGTGTGGGGGGCTGGAACTGCCATAGCCCGGACTGTAGGAATTAGCACTTGCTCCAGGATGTCTACATACTGCTCACCAGTGAAACAGCCATTGATCTTGACCAGTTCACCTGGCCCATGTGCCCACATCCACCCCCAGAATGACACTGACACCCTACCACTCACTGTGCGATGTTGAATGTGTTTCTCATGGTAGCGTGTGTTGGGGGGCCGCCAGCACTGCCTTGCTTCGGCTCCCACTGACCTGAACACCGTTTCATCGGTAAATATAATGGTTCTCCAGTATTCTTCTCCATGTGGAAGGTGTTCCAATGCAAAGCCGAGTCGACACTCCTTGTGAATAGGTGTTAGCCACCCTTTGTGAGCTGGAATATGGCAGTCGATTCTGGCTTCATGAAGTCGGTGTCTCGGCGTCATGTGATGGCAGTTGAGGCTCAGATTTCTTGTATGCTCCACTGATGCTCGCATTGGATATGCCGTTGCAGCTGCCACGATCATGGTGTCCATCCTTGCCGACGTTACTCGTGGCCTCCCGCTTCGAGGTTTCGTCTCCACTGAGCCCTCTTCCTCCCACCAGCGGATTCACCTCCTAATCGTCTTGGTGCTCCTCCCCACTTCGAGAGCAATGTTCGGCACAGTTGCCCAGGCTCTCCACATCCCGATGATTTGGCCTCGCTCAGCAATCACTGCCGACGAATTTGCTCGTCCTGCAGGCATATCTGAAATGGCAGAGTAATATTATGTCGTGGTAACTGATGCAGGCTTTTATATACTAGAGTAAATTAATGATATTAGTAACACCTAGGTTAAGTATTATTACTCTGACATAACGTTTTGGTAAATCATTTAGGATCAACTGCCCAAGAAACCCTTCCGATATCATGTATTCTTAGTGAACTGCAAGTGGATCCCCCCCCCCCCCCAAACCTCCACTACCACCCCTGCGACTGTAGAGTGAACATTGGCCAATAATCATCATCAAGATTTAGTTTAACCAGACCACTGACACCCATTTAAGTCTCTCCTAGGGCTGGCCAGAGGGATTAATTTACATATATTTGTGTTTCTATAATTTAGTGTTATATTGTTTGGAGGAGATTACAGTATTTCAAAAAGATCAAAACTGAACTTAGGAAAAATTTTGGGGTCTCTGCTAAAATATCTTACATTGTAGGGTTAGTAAAGCACATTGTTCGATACCAATTATAAATAGGGCATTCAATGAGAATATGTTGGACTGTTATTTGTGTTCGGCAGTTGGAGCATATAGGTGTGGCTCCATTAGGGGAAGACATGAGTTGGCCATGCGTCAATCGCGTATGCCCAATTCTTAGACGATTCAGTACAGTTTCGTGATGTAGAGAGGATTGTTTTGATGGTGACCAATGATACACTGATGATTTGATCATTTTTAGCTTATGACTTGTTCGTTCATTTTCCCAGGACTTTTACCAACCGAAAAATGCTTGTGTGTATCGAAGATTTTCAACTCAATATCACATATTCTTTCATCTCTACAAATATCTGCTGTCACTCATGGGACACCCTGCAATAATATAAGGACGAAATGGGCTATGCTGGCAAATTAATGTGACTTACCTGTTGGTGACGACGATGGTAGGAATGAGACCTCGGCATGTTTTAGTGTTTGACATCACCTTCTTCCCTTGGTGTGGGTGGCGCCAACCTTGGTAACAACTTGTGTATTCTCCGTGACTACCAGTAATGGTAGTCACGGAGAATTAAGTACTGGTGTGCCCATCATTCGCACAGTCGTAGCCATGAACGGCAGAGATATGGTCGTAGGAGTGCTTTTATTTACCCGTTACACATCTCTCACCATACTTAATAACATTAACTCTCTTCATGACATTTTTATTGTTATCAGTGATTGCAGAATTCACGATGTTATGCTCCACCTACACACAGCCTGTTACTAGACTAACCCCCACCTCCTCTATCCCCCCCCCCCACACACACACACTACAGTGGGCGACATCTGTTGGCCGACCATAGCATTTCCCCCAGCTGTTTCAAAACTTCAGACAGGGTTATTCGAAACCTCACTGTGGCTGGGTAGTGGACACGATTTTTGTGCACGATAGTACATCCCTAGACTGATGCATCCCATCCCTAGCATATAGGTCCTTTCTGCGGTAGAAGTTGTCAATGAATAGAACTGGTATTGACTTGCAATTTCTGTCAAGACGGCCGTTGACACCAACTGCCCTTGACAACAATATATTGCCAACTCTCCTCCTAGGCAGGACACCACATATGATAGGGATCCCTCCCTTCGACCTAATACATTCTATAGCTGTCTTGAACTTATCAATAAGCTCCTCACTCCTACACCGGCCAATATCATTGCCTCCACCCCAGCTCCTGGCAAAGAAACCCTCATCCTATTTTTATTTTTACCACAAAAATCCGTACCTGGGAATCGCCAACAATTAAGGTTTTCGTAGCTTCCTTGTCAGCCTTGTCCCTGACTATGCTAACGTCCAATTCGTCTATCAAAGGACTGAAAGAGTTGGTACACTTAGCTGTTGTTGTCGTGTCCTTGGTGGGTTTTTTCACCACCTTGGTGTGTTTTTTCACTACCAGTTTGATCGTCCCTCTCCTCACAACCTTCCATTCGCCTGAGTTTTCGTCAGACACGGGCTTTCCTTGTCTCGTTTCTTCCTCCATCCTCGCTATCACTTCCTTTAATTTCAAGATTTCTTCCTTGGCCCTCTCTAACTCGGCCCTCTGAAGGGCACAGCCCTGTTCACAAGTAGCACTAGCCATTACTGACAATTAATCCCCGGGAGCTAAGCCTGCCGTGACCTTTCCTCTAGTGATGTCAGAACACAACTGAGTGAGGTCTGACTTCCCCATACAAATATTTGCAGACGATGCCAAATTATATAGGGAAATTAAAACCAAACAGACTGTAAAGAGCTGTAAAAGGATCTCGTTGAGTTTCAAGAACCGTCGAGGAAAAGGCTGCTAAAATTCAATGTCACAAAGTGCAAAAGGATGCATCTGGGTCACACCAATGATAAGGAGGCGTATCACATGTCCCAACATGAAGAAGAGAGTGCATTAATTGAGACCGAATAAGAAAAGGACCTGGGTGTGTATGTCGAAAATGAACTTAAATTCTCGGGCCATTGTGAGAAGGTGAATCAGGCAAAGAAACTAGTAGGTCTTATAAGAAGGTCATTTAGATATCTGGATGGTCCGTCACTCGTCGCGATCTACAAGAGTGAGGTGCTTCCCCGTCTGGAATATTGTCTCCCCGTCTGGTCCCCGAGGCATGCTAGAGATTGTCAATTGATTGGAAATCGCCTAAGGAGGGCCACCATACTGGTGTCTGCTCTACGGAACCTCAGTTACCCAGAGAGATTGAGAGCTTATGCCTAGCTTATACTACAGACGGGCGAGGGACGACCTAATAGAAGTGTATAAATATCTCAGGGGGCACTACTCGGTCGAATATACATACCTGGAACTGGCGGACATCCGCCCCACAAAGGGTTTACAGCTAAAGGTTGAAGAAGCCACAAGTCCAGAAAACTGTGAGGGTAATTTGTTTTTAGTGAGAATTGTGAACTCTTGTAGCAATCTGCCGGAGACCGTTGTGACGGAACCGTGTATGAAGTCATTCAAGGCCAAATTTGACAAGCACTAGAGCAGATTCCAATATTTTCAAGAGTCAGTGCATACCCAGTATCTGCCAATAGTGCGTATCAGAGACTTGACCGACCAACCAAATGGCTAACGAGCCGATCAGTGGCGAAGAGGATAAAGGTAAAAATGGCAGTAATACTAGTGGCACCAGTAACAGAAATACAAGCAGCACCAGTGGCAGTAATATTATTGGCACCAGTGGCAATGATACTAGTGGTACCCATAACAGAAATACTTTGGCACCAGTAGAAATAATACTAGTGACACTAGTGGCACTAAAACTAGTTGTACTAATGGCAGTAATACTAGTGGCGGCAATACAAGAAGAACCACTGACAGTAATACTAGTGGCACCACAGGCTGTAATACTATTAGCACCAGTGGTAGTAATACTAGTGGCACCAATGGTAGTAATACTAGTGGCACTAATGGTAGTAATACTAGTAGCACCAGTGGTGGTAATACTAGTGCCACCGGTGGTTGAAATACTAGTGGAACCAATGGTAGTAATACTAGTGGCACCAGTGGTAGTGATACTAGTGGCACCAGTGGTAGTAATACTAGTGGCACCAGTGGTAGTAATACCAGTGCCACCGGTGGTAGTAACACTAGTGGCTCCAGTGTAAGTAATACTAGTGGCACCAGTGGTAGTCATACAATTGGAACCAATGTTAGTAATACTAGTGGCACCAGTGTTAGTAATACTAGTGGCACCAGTGGTAGTAATACTAGTGGCACCAGTGGTAGTAATACTAGTGCCACCAGTGGCAGTAATGTTATTGGCACCAGTGGCAATTATACTAGTGGTACCAATAACAGAAATACTTTGGCACCAGTGGAAATAACACTAGTGACACTAGTGGCACTAAAACTAGTTGTACGAATGGCAGTAATACTAGTGGCACCAATGGTAGTAATACTAGTGGCACTAATGGCAGTATTACTAGTGGCGGCAATACAAGAAGAACCACTGACAGTAATACTAGTGGCACCACAGGCTGTAATACTATTAGCACCAGTGGTAGTAATACTAGTGGCACCAGTGGTAGTAATACTAGTGGTACGAGTGGAAGTAATACTAGTGCCACCAGTGGTAGTAATACTATTGCCACCGGTGGAAGTAATGCTACTGCCACCGGTGGTAGTAATAGTAGTGGCACGAGTGGAAGTAATACTAGTGCCACCGGTGGTAGTAATACTAGTGCCACCGGTGGTAGAAATACTAGTGGCACCAATGGTAGTAATACTAGTGGCACCAGTGGTAGTGATACTAGTGGCACCGGTGGTAGTAATACTAGTGCCACCGGTGGTAGTAATACTAGTGGCACCAGTATAAGTAATACTAGTGGCACCAGTGTTAGTAATACTAGATGGCACCAGTGGTAGTAATACTAGTGGCACAAGTGTTAGCAATACTAGTGGCACCAGTGGTAGTAATACTATTGGCATCAGTGTTAGTAAAACTAGTGCGACCAATGGTAGTAATACTAGTGCCACCAGTGTTAATAATACTATTGGCACCAGTGTTAGTAATGCGAGTGACACCAGTAGTAGTAATACTAATGGCACCAGTGGTAGTAATACAATTGGCATCAGTGTTAGTAATACTAGTGGCACCAGTGGTAGTAATACTAGTGGCAAAAGTGATAGTAATACTAGTGGCACCAGTGGTAGTAATACTAGTGCCACCAGTGGTAGTCATACAATTGGCACCAGTGTTAGTAATACTAGTGGCACCAGTGGTAGTAATACTAGTGGCACCAGTGGTAGTAATACAATTGGCATCAGTGTTAGTAATATTAGTGCCACCAATGGTAGTAATACTAGTGGCAACAGTGGTAGTAATACTAGTGCCACCAATGGTAGACATACTAGTGGCACCAGTGGTAGTAATATTAGTGGCACTAGTGTTAGTAAAACTAGTGGCACCAGTGGTAGTAATACTAGTGCCACCAGTGGTAGTAAAACTAGTGCCACCAGTGGTAGTAATACTAGTGGCACCAGTGGTAGTAATACTAGTGCCACCAGTGGTAGTCATATAATTGGCACCAGTGTTAGTAATACTAGTGGCTTCAGTGGTAGTAATACTAGTGGCAGTAGTGGTAGTAAAACTATTGGCACCAGTGGTAGTAATACTAGTGCCACCAGTGGTAGTAAAACTAGTGCCACCAGTGGTAGTAATACTAGTGGCACCAGTGGTAGTAATACTAGTGGCACCAGTGGTAGTAATACTAGTGCCACCAGTGGTAGTAATACTAGTGCCACCAGTGGTAGTCATACAATTGGCACCAGTGTTAGTAATACTAGTGGCATCAGTGGTAGTAATACTAGTGGCACCAGTGTTAGTAGTACTAGTGGCATCAGTGTTAGTAATACTAGTGGCACCAGTGGTAGTAATACTAGCGGCATCAGTGGTAGTAATACTAGTGGCACCAGTGGTAGTAATACTATTGGCATCAGTGGTAGTAACACTAGTGGCACCAGTGGTAGTAATACTATTGGCATCAGTGGTAGTAATACTCGTGGCACCAGTGGTAGTAATACTAGTGGCAACCAGTGGTAGTAATGCGAGTGGTACCAGTGGTAGTAATACAAGTGACACCAGTGGTAGTAATACTAGTGGCACCAGTGGTAGTAATACTCGTGGCACCAGGGGTGGTAATACTAGTGGCACCAGTGGTAGAAATAATAGTGACACCAGTGGTAGTAATGCGAGGGGCACCAGTGTTAGTAATACTAGTGGCACCAGTGGTAGAAATACTAGTGGCACCAGTGGTAGTAATACTAGTGGCACCTGTGGTAGTAATACTGTGGCACCATTGGTAGTAAAACTAGTGGCATCAGTGTTAGTAATGCGAGTGGCACCAGTGGCAGTAATACTAGTGGCACCAGTAGTAGTAATACTAGTGGCATCAGTGGTAGTAATACTAGTGGCACCAGTGGTAGTAATACTAGTGGCACCAGTGGTAGTAATACTAGTAGCACCAGTGGTAGTAATACTAGTGGCACCAGTGGTAGTAATACTAGTAGCACCAGTGGTAGTAATACTAGTGGCACCAGTGGTAGTAATACTAGTAGCACCAGTGGTAGTAATACTAGTGGCACCAGTGGTAGTAATACTAGTAGCACCAGTGGTAGTAATACTAGTGGCACCAGTGTTAGTAATAATAGTGGCACCAGTGGTAGTAAAACTATTGGCACCAGTGTTAGTAATACTAGTGGCACCGGTGGTAGTAATACTAGTGGCACCAGTGGCATTAATACTAGTGGCACCGGTGGTAGTAATACTAGTTGCACCAGTGGTAGTAATAATAGTGGCACCAATGATATTAATGCGAGTGGCACCAGTGGTAGTAATACTAGTGGCACCAGTGGTAGTAATACTCGTGGCACCAGTGGTAGTATTACTAGTGGCACCAGTGTTAGTAATACTAGTGGCACCAGTGGCATTAATACTCGTGGCACCAGTGGTAGTAATACTAGTGGCACCAGTGGTAGTAATCCGAGTGGCACCAGTCGTAGTAATACTAGTGGCACCAGTGGTAGTAATGCGAGTGGCAACAGTCGTAGTAATGCCAGTGGCACCAGTGGTAGTAATACCAGTGGCACCAGCGTTAGCAATACTAGTGGCTCCAGTGGTAGTAATAATAGTGGCACCAGTGGTAGTAATACTAGTGGCACCATTGGTAGTAATACTAGTGCCACCAGTGTTAGTAATACTAGTGGCATCAGTGGTAGTAATACTAGTGGCACCAGTGTTAGTAGTACTAGTGGCATCAGTGTTAGTAATACTAGTGGCACCAGTGGTAGTAATACTAGCGGCATCAGTGGTAGTAATACTAGTGGCACCAGTGGTAGTAATACTATTGGCATCAGTGGTAGTAACACTAGTGGCACCAGTGGTAGTAATACTATTGGCATCAGTGGTAGTAATACTCGTGGCACCAGTGGTAGTAATACTAGTGGCAACCAGTGGTAGTAATGCGAGTGGTACCAGTGGTAGTAATACAAGTGACACCAGTGGTAGTAATACTAGTGGCACCAGTGGTAGTAATACTCGTGGCACCAGGGGTGGTAATACTAGTGGCACCAGTGGTAGAAATAATAGTGACACCAGTGGTAGTAATGCGAGGGGCACCAGTGTTAGTAATACTAGTGGCACCAGTGGTAGAAATACTAGTGGCACCAGTGGTAGCAATACTAGTGGCACCTGTGGTAGTAATACTGTGGCACCATTGGTAGTAAAACTAGTGGCATCAGTGTTAGTAATGCGAGTGGCACCAGTGGCAGTAATACTAGTGGCACCAGTAGTAGTAATACTAGTGGCATCAGTGGTAGTAATACTAGTGGCACCAGTGGTAGTAATACTAGTGGCACCAGTGGTAGTAATACTAGTAGCACCAGTGGTAGTAATACTAGTGGCACCAGTGGTAGTAATACTAGTAGCACCAGTGGTAGTAATACTAGTGGCACCAGTGTTAGTAATAATAGTGGCACCAGTGGTAGTAAAACTATTGGCACCAGTGTTAGTAATACTAGTGGCACCGGTGGTAGTAATACTAGTGGCACCAGTGGCATTAATACTAGTGGCACCGGTGGTAGTAATACTAGTTGCACCAGTGGTAGTAATAATAGTGGCACCAATGATATTAATGCGAGTGGCACCAGTGGTAGTAATACTAGTGGCACCAGTGGTAGTAATACTCGTGGCACCAGTGGTAGTATTACTAGTGGCACCAGTGTTAGTAATACTAGTGGCACCAGTGGCATTAATACTCGTGGCACCAGTGGTAGTAATACTAGTGGCACCAGTGGTAGTAATCCGAGTGGCACCAGTCGTAGTAATACTAGTGGCACCAGTGGTAGTAATGCGAGTGGCAACAGTCGTAGTAATGCCAGTGGCACCAGTGGTAGTAATAATAGTGGCATCAGTGGTAGTAATACTCGTGGCACCAGTCGCAGTAATACCAGTGGCACCAGTGGTAGTAATACCAGTGGAACCAGCGTTAGCAATACTAGTGGCTCCAGTGGTAGTAATACTAGTGGCACCAGTGGTAGTAATACTAGTGGCACCAGTGGTAGTAATACTAGTGGCACTAGTGGTAGTAATACTGGTGGCACCAGTGGTAGTAATGCGAGTGACACCAGTGGTAGTAATAATAGTGGCAACAGTGGTAGTAATACTAGTGGCATCAGTGGTAGTAATACTCGTGGCACCAGTGGTAGTAATGCGAGTGGCACCAGTGGAAGTAATACTAGTGGCACCAGTGGTAGTAATACTAGTGGCATCAGTGGTAGTAATACTAGTAGCACCAGTGGTAGTAATGCGAGTGGCACCAGTGGTAGTAATAATAGTGGCACCAGTGGTAGTAATACTAGTGGCATCAGTGTTAGTAATACTAGTAGCACCAGTGGTAGTAATGCGAGTGGCACCAGTGGTAGTAATAATAGTGGCACCAGTGGTAGTAATACTAGTGGCACTAGTGGTAGTAATACTAGTGGCACTAGTGGTAGCAATACTAGCGGCACCAGTGGTAGTATTACTAGTGGCACCAGTGGTAGTAATACTAGTGGCACCAGTGGCATTAATACTCGTGGCACCAGTGGTAGTAATACTAGTGGCACCAGTGGTAGTAATCCGAGTGGCACCAGTCGTAGCAATACTAGTGGCACCAGTGGTAGTAATGCGAGTGGCACCAGTCGTAGTAATGCCAGTGGCACCAGTGGTAGTAATACCAGTGGCACCAGCGTTAGCAATACTAGTGGCTCCAGTGGTAGTAATAATAGTGGCACCAGTGGTAGTAATACTAGTGGCACCATTGGTAGTAATACTAGTGGCACCAGTGGTAGTAATACTGGTAGCACCAGTGGTAGTAATAATAGTGGCACCAGTGCTAGTAATAATAGTGGCATCAGTGGTAGTAATACTCGTGGCACCAGTCGCAGTAATACCAGTGGCACCAGTGGTAGTAATACCAGTGGAACCAGCGTTAGCAATACTAGTGGCTCCAGTGGTAGTAATACTAGTGGCAACAGTGGTAGTAATACTAGTGGCACCAGTGGTTGTAATACTAGTGGCATTAGTGGTAGTAATACTCGTGGCACCAGTGGTAGTAATGCGAGTGACACCAGTGGTAGTAATAATAGTGGCAACAGTGGTAGTAATACTAGTGGCATCAGTGGTAGTAATACTCGTGGCACCAGTGGTAGTAATGCGAGTGGCACCAGTGGAAGTAATACTAGTGGCACCAGTGGTAGTAATACTAGTGGCATCAGTGGTAGTAATACTAGTAGCACCAGTGGGAGTAATGCGAGTGGCACCAGTGGTAGTAATAATAGTGGCACCAGTGGTAGTAATACTAGTGGCATCAGTGTTAGTAATACTAGTAGCACCAGTGGTAGTAATGCGATTGGCACCAGTGGTAGTAATAATAGTGGCACCAGTGGTAGTAATACTAGTGGTACTAGTGGTAGTAATACTAGTGGCACTAGTGGTAGCAATACTAGCGGCACCAGTGGTAGTAATACTCGTGGCACCAGTGGTAGTAACACTAGTGGCACCAGTGGTAGTAATACTAGTGGCACCAGTGGTAGTAATACTGGTGGCACCAGTGGTAGTAATACGAGTGGCACCAGTGGTAGTAATACTCGTGGCACCAGTGGTAGTAATACTGGTGGCACCAGTGGTAGAAATACTCGTGGCACCAGTGGTAGTAATACTGGTGGCACCAGTGGTAGCAATACTAGAGGCACCAGTGGTAGTAATACTGGTGGCACCAGTGGTAGTAATACTAGTGGCATCAGTGGGAGTAATACTCGTGGCACCAGTGGTAGTAATACTGGTGGCACCAGTGGTAGTAATACTAGTGGCACCAGTGGTAATAATACCCGTGGCACCAGTGGTAATGTTACTAGTGGCACCAGTGTTAGTAATATTAGTGGCACCAGTGGTAGTAATACTAGTGGCACCAGTGTTTGTAATACTAGTGGCACCAGTGGTAGTAAAACTATTGGCACCAGTGTAAGTAATACTAGTTTGCACCGATGGTAGTAAAACTATTGGCACCAGTGTTAGTAATACTAGTGGCACCGGTGGTAGCAATACTAGTGGCACCAGTGGTATTAATACTAGTGGCACCGGTGGTAGTAATACTAGTTGCACCAGTGGTAGTAATGCGAGTGGCACCAGTTGTATAAATACTAGTGGCACCAGTGGTAAAAATACTCGTGGCACCAGTGGTAATGTTTCTAGTGGCACCAGTATTAGTAATACTAGTGGGACCAGTGGTAGTAAAACTATTGACATCAGTGTTAGTAATACTAGTGGCACCAGTTGTATTAATATTAGTGGCACCAGTGGTAATAATACTCGTGGCACCAGTGGTAATGTTACTAGTGGCACCAGTGTTAGTAATACTAGTGGCACCAGTGGTAGTAATACTAGTGGCACCAGTGTTAGTAATACTAGTGGCACCAGTGGTAGTAAAACTATTGGCACCAGTGTTAGTAATACTAGTGGCACCGGTGGTAGTAAAACTATTGGCACCAGTGTTAGTAATACTCGTGGCACCGGTGGTAGTAAAACTATTGGCACCAGTGTTAGTAATACTAGTGGCACCGGTGGAAGTAATACTAGTGGCACCGGTGCAAGTAATACTTGTGGCACCAGTGGTAGAAAAACTATTGGCATCAGTGTTAATAATACTAGTGGCACCAGTGGTAGTAATAATAGTGGCATCAGTGGTAGTAATACTCGTGGCACCAGTGGTAATAATACTCGTGGCACCAGTGGTAATATTACTAGTGGCACCAGTGTTAGTAATACTAGTGGCACCGGTGGAAGTAATACTAGTGGCACCAGTGGTAGAAAAACTATTGGCATCAGTGTTAATAATACTAGTGGCACCAGTGGTAGTAATACTAGCGGCACCAGTGGTAGTAAAACTATTGGCACCAGTGGTAGTAATACTAGTGGCACCGGTGGAAGTAATACTAGTAGCACGAGTGTTAGTAATACTAGTGGCATCAGTGGTAGTAATACTCGTGGCACCAGTGGTAGTAATACTAGTGGAACCAATTATATTAATGCGAGTGGCACCAGTGGTAGTAATACTAGTGGCATCAGTGGTAGTAATACTCGTGGCACCAGTGGTAGTAATACCAGTGGCACCAGTGGTTGAAATACTAGTGGCACCAGTGGTAGTAATGCGAGTGGCACCAGTTGTAGTAATACTAGTGGCACCAGTGGTAATAATACTCGTGGCACCAGTGGTAATATTACTAGTGGCACCAGTGTTAGTAATACTAGTGGCACCAGTGGTAGTAAAACTATTGGCATCAGTGTTAGTAATGCTAGTGGCACCAGTGGTAGTAATACTAGTGGCACCAGTGTTAGTAATACTAGTGGCACCAGTGGTAGTAAAACTATTGGCACCAGTGTTAGTAATACTAGTGGCACCGGTGGTTGTAATACTAGTGGCACCAGTGGTAGTAATGCGAGTGGCACCAGTGGTAGTAATACTAGTGGCACCAGTGGTAGTAATACTAGTGGCACCGGTGGTAGTAATACTAGTGGCACCAGTGGTAGTTATGCGAGTTGCACCAGTGGTAGTAATACTAGTGGCACGAGTGTTAGTAATACTAGTGGCATCAGTGGTAGTAATACTTGTGGCACCAGTGGTAGAAATACTAGTGGCACCAATGATATTAATGCGAGTGGCACCAGCGTTAGAAATACTTGTGGCACCAGAGGTAGTAATACTAGTGGCACCAGTGTTACTAATACTAGTGCCACCAGTGTTAGTAATAGTAGTGCCACCAGTGGCAGTAATACTAGTGGCACCAGTGGTAGTAATACTAGTGCCACCAGTGTTAGAAATACTAGTGGCATCAATGTTGGTAATACTAGTGGTACCAGTGGTAGTAATACTAGTGGCACCAGTGGTAGTAATACTAGTGGCACCAGTGGTAGTAATACTAGTGGCATCAGTCGTAGTAATACTAGTGGCACCAGTGGTAGTAATTCTAGTGGCACCAGTCGTAGTAATAATAGTGGCACCAGTGGTAGCAATACTAGTGCCACCAGTGGTAGTAATACTAGTGGCACCAATGGTAGCAATACTAGTGGCACCAGTGGTACTAATACTGGTGCCACCAGTGGTAGTAATACTATTGGCACCAGTGGTATTAATACTAGTGGCACCAGTGTTAGTAATACTAATGCCACCAGTGGTAGTCATACTAATGGCACCAGTGGTAGTAATACTAGTAGCACCAGTGGTAGTAATACTAGTGGTCCCAGTGGTAGTAATACTAGTGGCACCAGTGGTAGTAACTCTAGTGGCATTAGTGGTAGTAATACTAGTGCCAGCGGTGGTAGTATTACTAGTGGCACCAGTGTTAGTAATACTAGTGGCACCAGTGGTAGTACTACTCGTGGCACCAGTGGTAGTATTACTAGTGGCACCAGTGGTAGTAATACTAGTGGCACCAGTGTTAGCAATACTAGTGGCACCAGTGGTAGTAATACTAGTGGCACCAGTGTTAGTAATACTAGTGGCACCAGTGGTAGCAATACTAGTGGCACCAGTGGTAGTAATACTAGTGGCATCAGTGGTAGTAATACTCGTGGCACCAGTGGTAGTAATACTAGTAGCACCAGTGGTAGTAATGCGAGTGGCACCAGTGGTAGTAATAATAGTGGCACCAGTGGTAGTAATACTAGTGCCACCAGTGGTAGTAATAATAATGCCACCAGTGGTAGTCATACTAATGGCACCAGTGGTAGTAATACTAGTAGCACCAGTGGTAGTAATACTAGTGGTACCAGTGGTAGTAATACTAGTGGCACCAGTGTTAGTAACTCTAGTGGCATTAGTGGTAGTAATACTAGTGCCAGCGGTGGTAGTATTACTAGTGGCACCAGTGTTAGTAATACTAGTGGCACCAGTGGTAGTACTACTCGTGGCACCACTGGTAGTAGTACTAGTGGCACCAGTGGTAGTAATACTAGTGGCACCAGTTTTAGCAATACTAGTGGCACCAGTGGTAGTAATACTAGTGGCACCAGTGGTAGTAATACTAGTGGCACCAGTGGTAGCAATACTAGTAGCACCAGTGGTAGTAATACTAGTGGCATCAGTGGTAGTAATAATCGTGGCACCAGTGGTAATGTTACTAGTGGCACCAGTGTTATTAATATTAGTGGCACCAGTGGTAGTAATACTAGTGGCACCAGTGTTTGTAATACTAGTGGCACCAGTGGTAGTAAAACTATTGGCACCAGTGTAAGTAATACTAGTTTGCACCGGTGGTAGTAAAACTATTGGCACCAGTGTTACTAATACTAGTGGCACCGGTGGTAGTAATACTAGTGGCACCAGTGGTATTAATACTAGTGGCACCGGTGGTAGTAATACTAGTTGCACCAGTGGTAGTAATGCGAGTGGCACCAGTTGTATAAATACTAGTGGCACCAGTGGTAAAAATACTCGTGGCACCAGTGGTAATGTTTCTAGTGGCACCAGTATTAGTAATACTAGTGGGACCAGTGGTAGTAAAACTATTGACATCAGTGTTAGTAATACTAGTGGCACCAGTTGTATTAATATTAGTGGCACCAGTGGTAATAATACTCGTGGCACCAGTGGTAATGTTACTAGTGGCACCAGTGTTAGTAATACTAGTGGCACCAGTGGTAGTAATACTAGTGGCACCAGTGTTAGTAATACTAGTGGCACCAGTGGTAGTAAAACTATTGGCACCAGTGTTAGTAATACTAGTGGCACCGGTGGTAGTAAAACTATTGGCACCAGTGTTAGTAATACTCGTGGCACCGGTGGTAGTAAAACTATTGGCACCAGTGTTAGTAATACTAGTGGCACCGGTGGAAGTAATACTAGTGGCACCGGTGCAAGTAATACTAGTGGCACCAGTGGTAGAAAAACTATTGGCATTAGTGTTAATAATACTAGTGGCACCAGTGGTAGTAATAATAGTGGCATCAGTGGTAGTAATACTCGTGGCACCAGTGGTAATAATACTCGTGGCACCAGTGGTAATATTACTAGTGGCACCAGTGTTAGTAATACTAGTGGCACCGGTGGAAGTAATACTAGTGGCACCAGTGGTAGAAAAACTATTGGCATCAGTGTTAATAATACTAGTGGCACCAGTGGTAGTAATACTAGCGGCACCAGTGGTAGTAAAACTATTGGCACCAGTGGTAGTAATACTAGTGGCACCGGTGGAAGTAATACTAGTAGCACGAGTGTTAGTAATACTAGTGGCATCAGTGGTAGTAATACTCGTGGCACCAGTGGTAGTAATACTAGTGGAACCAATTATATTAATGCGAGTGGCACCAGTGGTAGTAATACTAGTGGCATCAGTGGTAGTAATACTCGTGGCACCAGTGGTAGTAATACCAGTGGCACCAGTGGTTGAAATACTAGTGGCACCAGTGGTAGTAATGCGAGTGGCACCAGTTGTAGTAATACTAGTGGCACCAGTGGTAATAATACTCGTGGCACCAGTGGTAATATTACTAGTGGCACCAGTGTTAGTAATACTAGTGGCACCAGTGGTAGTAAAACTATTGGCATCAGTGTTAGTAATGCTAGTGGCACCAGTGGTAGTAATACTAGTGGCACCAGTGTTAGTAATACTAGTGGCACCAGTGGTAGTAAAACTATTGGCACCAGTGTTAGTAATACTAGTGGCACCGGTGGTTGTAATACTAGTGGCACCAGTGGTAGTAATGCGAGTGGCACCAGTGGTAGTAATACTAGTGGCACCAGTGGTAGTAATACTAGTGGCACCGGTGGTAGTAATACTAGTGGCACCAGTGGTAGTTATGCGAGTTGCACCAGTGGTAGTAATACTAGTGGCACGAGTGTTAGTAATACTAGTGGCATCAGTGGTAGTAATACTTGTGGCACCAGTGGTAGAAATACTAGTGGCACCAATGATATTAATGCGAGTGGCACCAGCGTTAGAAATAATTGTGGCACCAGAGGTAGTAATACTAGTGGCACCAGTGTTACTAATACTAGTGCCACCAGTGTTAGTAATAGTAGTGCCACCAGTGGCAGTAATACTAGTGGCACCAGTGGTAGTAATACTAGTGCCACCAGTGTTAGAAATACTAGTGGCATCAATGTTGGTAATACTAGTGGTACCAGTGGTAGTAATACTAGTGGCACCAGTGGTAGTAATACTAGTGGCACCAGTGGTAGTAATACTAGTGGCATCAGTCGTAGTAATACTAGTGGCACCAGTGGTAGTAATTCTAGTGGCACCAGTCGTAGTAATAATAGTGGCACCAGTGGTAGCAATACTAGTGCCACCAGTGGTAGTAATACTAGTGGCACCAATGGTAGCAATACTAGTGGCACCAGTGGTACTAATACTGGTGCCACCAGTGGTAGTAATACTATTGGCACCAGTGGTATTAATACTAGTGGCACCAGTGTTAGTAATACTAATGCCACCAGTGGTAGTCATACTAATGGCACCAGTGGTAGTAATACTAGTAGCACCAGTGGTAGTAATACTAGTGGTACCAGTGGTAGTAATACTAGTGGCACCAGTGGTAGTAACTCTAGTGGCATTAGTGGTAGTAATACTAGTGCCAGCGGTGGTAGTATTACTAGTGGCACCAGTGTTAGTAATACTAGTGGCACCAGTGGTAGTACTACTCGTGGCACCAGTGGTAGTATTACTAGTGGCACCAGTGGTAGTAATACTAGTGGCACCAGTGTTAGCAATACTAGTGGCACCAGTGGTAGTAATACTAGTGGCACCAGTGTTAGTAATACTAGTGGCACCAGTGGTAGCAATACTAGTGGCACCAGTGGTAGTAATACTAGTGGCATCAGTGGTAGTAATACTCGTGGCACCAGTGGTAGAAATACTAGTAGCACCAGTGGTAGTAATGCGAGTGGCACCAGTGGTAGTAATAATAGTGGCACCAGTGGTAGTAATACTAGTGCCACCAGTGGTAGTAATAATAATGCCACCAGTGGTAGTCATACTAATGGCACCAGTGGTAGTAATACTAGTAGCACCAGTGGTAGTAATACTAGTGGTACCAGTGGTAGTAATACTAGTGGCACCAGTGTTAGTAACTCTAGTGGCATTAGTGGTAGTAATACTAGTGCCAGCGGTGGTAGTATTACTAGTGGCACCAGTGTTAGTAATACTAGTGGCACCAGTGGTAGTACTACTCGTGGCACCACTGGTAGTAGTACTAGTGGCACCAGTGGTAGTAATACTAGTGGCACCAGTGTTAGCAATACTAGTGGCACCAGTGGTAGTAATACTAGTGGCACCAGTGGTAGTAATACTAGTGGCACCAGTGGTAGCAATACTAGTAGCACCAGTGGTAGTAATACTAGTGGCATCAGTGGTAGTAATAATCGTGGCACCAGTGGTAGTAATACTAGTAGCACCAGTGGTAGTAATGCGAGTGGCACCAGTGGTAGTAATACTAGTGGCACCAGTGGTAGTAATACTAGTGGCACCAGTGGTAGTAATACTGGTGGCACCAGTGGTAGTAATACTAGTGGTATCAGTGGTAGTAATACTCGTGGCAGCAGTGGTAGTAATACTAGTGGCACCAGTGGTAGTAATGCGAGTGGCACCAGTGGTAGTAATAATAGTGGCAACAGTGGTAGTAATACTAGTGGCATCAGTGGTAGTAATACTCGTGGCACCAGTGGTAGTAATGCGAGTGGCACCAGTGGAAGTAATACTAGTGGCACCAGTGGTAGTAATACTAGTGGCATCAGTGGTAGTAATACTAGTAGCACCAGTGGTAGTAATGCGAGTGGCACCAGTGGTAGTAATAATAGTGGCACCAGTGGTAGTAATACTAGTGGCATCAGTGTTAGTAATACTAGTAGCACCAGTGGTAGTAATGCGAGTGGCACCAGTGGTAGTAATAATAGTGGCACGAGTGGTAGCAATACTAGCGGCACCAGTGGTAGTAATACTCGTGGCACCAGTGGTAGTAACACAAGTGGCACCAGTGGTAGTAATACTAGTGGCACCAGTGGTAGTAATACTGGTGGCACCAGTGGTAGTAATACGAGTGGCATCAGTGGTAGTAATACTCGTGGCACCAGTGGTAGTCATACTGGTGGCACCAGTGGTAGAAATACTCGTGGCACCACTGGTAGTAATACTGGTGGCACCAGTGGTAGCAATACTAGAGGCACCAGTGGTAGTAATACTGGTGGCACCAGTGGTAGTAATACTAGTGGCATCAGTGGTAGTAATACTCGTGGCACCAGTGGTAGTAATACCAGTGGCACCAGTAATAAATACTAGTGGCACCAGTGGTAATAATACCCGTGGCACCAGTGGTAATGTTACTAGTGGCACCAGTGTTAGTTATACTAGTGGCAACCAGTGGTAGTAATACTAGTGGCACCAGTGTTTGTAATACTAGTGGCACCAGTGGTAGTAAAACTATTGGCACCAGTGTTAGTAATACTAGTTTGCACCGGTGGTAGTAAAACTATTGGCACCAGTGTTAGTAATACTAGTGGCACCGGTAGTAGTAATACTAGTGGCACCAGTGGTATTAATACTAGTGGCACCGGTGGTAGTAATACTAGTTGCACCAGTGGTAGTAATGCGAGTGGCACCAGTTGTATGAATACTAGTGGCACAAGTGGTAATAATACTCGTGGCACCAGTGGTAATGTTACTAGTGGCACCAGTATTAGTAATACTAGTGGCACCAGTGGTAGTAAAACTATTGACATCAGTGTTAGTAATACTAGTGGCACCAGATGTATTAATATTAGTGGCACCAGTGGAAATAATACTCGTGGCACCAGTGGTAATGTTACTAGTGGCACCAGTGTTAGTAATACTAGTGGCACCAGTGGTAGTAATACTAGTGGCACCAGTGTTAGTAATACTAGTGGCACCAGTGGTAGTAAAACTATTGGCACCAGTGTTAGTAATACTAGTGGCACCGGTGGTAGTAAAACTATTGGCACCAGTGTTAGTAATACTAGTGGCACCGTTGGTAGTAATACTAGTGGCACCAGTGGTATTAATACTAGTGGCACCGGTTGTAGTAATACTAGTTGCACCAGTGGTAGTAATAATAGTGGCACCAATGATATTAATGCGAGTGGCACCAGTGGTAGTAATACTAGTGGCACCAGTGGTAGTAATACTCGTGGCACCAGTGGTAGTATTACTAGTGGCACCAGTGTTAGTAATACTAGTGGCACCAGTGGTATTAATACTCGTGGCACCAGTCGTAGTAATACTAGTGGCACCAGTGGTAGTAATGCGAGTGGCACCAGTCGTAGTAATGCCAGTGGCACCAGTGGTAGTAATACCAGTGGCACCAGCGTCAGCAATACTAGTGGCTCCAGTGGTATTATTATTAGTGGCACCAGTGGTAGTAATACTAGTGGCACCATTGGTAGTAATACTAGTGGCACCAGTGGTAGTAATACTAGTAGCACCAGTGGTGGTAATAATAGTGGCACCAGTGGTAGTAATAATAGTGGCATCAGTGGTAGTAATACTCGTGGCACCAGTGGTAATAATACTCGTGGCACCAGTGGTAATATTACTAGTGGCACCAGTGTTAGTAATACTAGTGGCACCGGTGGAAGTAATACTAATGGCACCAGTGGTAGTAAAACTATTGGCATCAGTGTTAATAATACTAGTGGCACCAGTGGTAGTAATACTAGTGGCACCAGTGGTAGTAAAACTATTGGCACCAGTGGTAGTAATACTAGTGGCACCGGTGGAAGTAATACTAGTAGCACAAGTGTTAGTAATACTAGTGGCATCAGTGGTAGTAATACTCGTGGCACCAGTGGTAGTAATACTAGTGGAACCAATTATATTAATGCGAGTGGCACCAGTGGTAGTAATACTAGTGGCATCAGTGGTAGTAATACTCGTGGCACCAGTGGTAGTAATACCAGTGGCACCAGTGGTTGAAATACTAGTGGCACAAGTGGTAGTAATGCGAGTGGCACCAGTTGTAGTAATACTAGTGGCACCAGTGGTAATAATACTCGTGGCACCAGTGGTAATATTACTAGTGGCACCAGTGTTAGTAATACTAGTGGCACCAATGGTAGTAAAACTATTGGCATCAGTGTTCGTAATGCTAGTGGCACCAGTGGTAGTAATACTAGTGGCACCAGTGTTAGTAATACTAGTGGCACCAGTGGTAGTAAAACTATTGGCACCAGTGTTAGTAATACTAGTGGCACCGGTGGTAATAATACTAGTGGCACCAGTGGTAGTAATGCGAGTGGCACCAGTGGTAGTAATACTAGTGGCACCAGTGGTAGTAATACTAGTGGCACCGGTGGTAGTAATACTAGTGGCACCAGTGGTAGTTATGCGAGTTGCACCAGTGGTAGTAATACTAGTGGCACGAGTGTTAGTAATACTAGTGGCATCAGTGGTAGAAATACTTGTGGCACCAGTGGTAGAAATACTAGTGGCACCAATGATATTAATGCGAGTGGCACCAGCGTTAGAAATACTAGTGGCACCAGAGGTAGTAATACTAGTGGCACCAGTGTTACTAATACTAGTGCCACCAGTGTTAGTAATAGTAGTGCCACCAGTGGTAGTAATACTAGTGGCACCAGTGGTAGTAATACTAGTGCCACCAGTGTTAGAAATACTAGTGGCATCAATGTTGGTAATACTAGTGGTACCAGTGGTAGTAATACTAGTGGCACCAGTGGTAGTAATACTAGTGGCACCAGTGGTAGTAATACTAGTGGCATCAGTCGTAGTAATACTAGTGGCACCAGTGGTAGTAATTCTAGTGGCACCAGTCGTAGTAATAATAGTGGCACCAGTGGTAGCAATACTAGTGCCACCAGTGGTAGTAATACTAGTGGCACCAATGGTAGCAATATTAGTGGCACCAGTGGTATTAATACTGGTGCCACCAGTGGTAGTAATACTAGTGGCACCAGTGGTATTAATACTAGTGGCACCAGTGTTAGTAATACTAATGCCACCAGTGGTAGTCATACTAATGGCACCAGTGGTAGTAATACTAGTGGCATCAGTGGTAGTAATACTCGTGGCACCAGTGGTAGTAATACTAGTAGCACCAGTGGTAGTAATGCGAGTGGCACCAGTGGTAGTAATAATAGTGGCACCAGTGGTAGTAATACTAGTGCCACCAGTGGTAGTAATACTAATGCCACCAGTGGTAGTCATACTAATGGCACCAGTGGTAGTAATACTAGTAGCACCAGTGGTAGTAATACTAGTGGTACCAGTGGTAGTAATACTAGTGGCACCAGTGGTAGTAACTCTAGTGGCATTAGTGGTAGTAATACTAGTGCCAGCGGTGGTAGTATTACTAGTGGCACCAGTGTTAGTAATACTAGTGGCACCAGTGGTAGTACTACTCGTGGCACCACTGGTAGTAATACTAGTGGCACCAGTGGTAGTAATACTAGTGGCACCAGTGTTAGCAATACTAGTGGCACCAGTGGTAGTAATACTAGTGGCACCAGTGGTAGTAATACTAGTGGCACCAGTGGTAGCAATACTAGTGGCACCAGTGGTAGTAATACTAGTGGCATCAGTGGTAGTAATACTCGTGGCGCCAGTGGTAGTAATACTAGTAGCACCAGTGGTAGTAATGCGAGTGGCACCAGTGGTAGTAATACTAGTGGCACCAGTGGTAGTAATACTAGTGGCACCAGTGGTAGTAATACTGGTGGCACCAGTGGTAGTAATACTAGTGGTATCAGTGGTAGTAATACTCGTGGCAGCAGTGGTAGTAATACTAGTGGCACCAGTGGTAGTAATGCGAGTGGCACCAGTTGTATTAATACTAGTGGCACCAGTGGTAATAATACCCGTGGCACCAGTGGTAATGCTACTAGTGGCACCAGTGTTAGTAATACTAGTGGCACCAGTGGTAGTAATACTAGTGGCACCAGTGTTAGTAATTCTAGTGGCACCAGTGGTAGTAAAACTATTGGCATCAGTGTTAGTAATACTAGTGGCACCAGTGGTAGTAATACTAGTGGCACCAGTGTTAGTAATACTAGTGGCACCAGTGGTAGTAAAACTATTGGCACCAATGTTAGTAATACTAGTGGCCCCGGTGGTAGTAATACTAGTGGCACCAGTGGTAGTAATGCGAGTGGCAACAGTGGTAGTAATACTAGTGGCACCAGTGGTATTAATACTAGTGGCACCGGTGGTAGTAATACTAGTTGCACCAGTGGTAGTAATACTAGTGGCACCAATGATGTTAATGCGAGTGGCACTAGTGGTAGTAATACTAGTGGCACCAGTGGTAGAAATACTCGTGGCACCAGTGGTAGTATTACTAGTGGCACCAGTGTTATTAATACTAGTGGCACCAGTGGTATTAATACTCGTGGCACCAGTGGTAGTAATACTAGTGGCACCAGTGGTAGTAATACGAGTGGCACCAGTCGTAGTAATACTAGTGGCACCAGTGGTAGTAATACTAGTGGCATTAGTGGTAGTAATACTCGTGGCACCAGCGGTAGTAATACTAGTAGCACCAGTGGTAGTAATGCGAGTGGCACCAGTGGTAGTAATAATAGTGGCACCAGTGGTAGTGATACTAGTGGCACCAGTGGTAGTAATACTAGTGGCACCAGTGGTAGTAATACTAGTGGCATCAGTCGTAGTAATACTAGTGGCACCAGTGGTAGTAATACTAGTGGCACCAGTGGTAGTAATACTAGTGGCATCAGTGGTAGTAATACTAGTGGCACCAGTGGTAGTAATACTAGTGGCATCAGTCGTAGTAATACTGGTGGCACCAGTGGCAGCAATACTAGTGCCACCAGTTGTAGTAATACTAGTGGCACCAGTGGTAGCAATACTAGTGGCACCAGTGGTATTAATACTAGTGCCTCCAGTGGTAGTAATACTATTGGCACCAGTGGTATTAATACTAGTGCCACCAGTGGTAGTAATACTAGTGCCACCAGTGGTAGTCATACTAGCGTCACCAGTGGTAGTAATACTAGTGGCACCAGTGGTAGTGATACTTGTGGCACTAGTGGTAGTAATACTAGTGCCAGCGGTGGTAGTAATACTAGTGGCATCAGTGGTAGTAATACTAGTGGCACTAGTGGTAGTAATACTAGTGGCACCAGTGGTTGTAGTGCGAGTGGCACCAGTGGTATTAATACTAGTGGCACCAGTGGTAGTAATACTAGTGGCACCAGCGGTAGTAATGCTAGGGGCACCAGTGGTAGTAATACTGGTGGCACCGCCGCACCAGTGGTGGTAATGGGAGTGGCACCAGTGGTAGTAATACTAGTGGCACCAGTGGTAGTAATACTAGTGGCATCAGTCGTAGTAATACTAGTGGCACTAGTGGTAGTAATACTAGTGGCACCAGTGGTTGTAGTGCGAGTGGCATCAGTGGTAGTAATACTAGTGCCACCGGTGGTAGTAATACTTGTGGCATCAGTGGTAGTAATACTAGTGCCACCGGTGGTAGTAATACTTGTGGCACCAGTGGTATTAATACTAGTGGCACCAGTGGTAGTAATACTAGTGGCACCAGTGGTAGTAATACTAGTGGCACCAGTGTTAGAAATACTAGTGGCACCAGTGGTAGTAATACTATTGGCACCAGTGGTATTAATACTAGTGCCACCAGTGGTAGTAATACTAGTGCCACCAGTGGTAGTAATACTAGTGGCACCAGTGGTAGTAATACTAGTGGCACCAGTGGTAGTAATACTAGTGGCACCAGTGGCAGTAATACTAGTGGAATCAGTGGTAGTAATACTAGTGGCACCAGTGATCGTAATACTAGTGGCACCAGTGGTAGTAATAGTAGTGGCATCAGTGTTAGAAATACTAGTAGCACGAGTGGTATAATACTAGTGGCACCAGTGGTAGTAATACTAGTGGCACCAGTGTTAGTAATTCTAGTGGCACCAGTGGTAGTAATACTAGTGGCACCAGTGGTAGCAATACTAGTGGCACCAGTGGTAGTAATACTAGTGGCATCAGTGGTAGTAATACTCGTGTCGCCAGTGGTAGTAATACTAGTAGCACCAGTGGTAGTAATGCGAGTGGCACCAGTGGTAGTAATACTAGTGGCACCAGTGGTAGTAATACTAGTGGCACCAGTGGTAGTAATACTGGTGGCACCAGTGGTAGTAATACTAGTGGTATCAGTGGTAGTAATACTCGTGGCAGCAGTGGTAGTAATACTAGTGGCACCAGTGGTAGTAATGCGAGTGGCACCAGTTGTATTAATACTAGTGGCACCAGTGGTAATAATACCCGTGGCACCAGTGGTAATGCTACTAGTGGCACCAGTGTTAGTAATACTAGTGGCACCAGTGGTAGTAATACTAGTGGCACCAGTGGTAGTAATACTAGTGGCATCAGTCGTAGTAATACTAGTGGCACTAGTGGTAGTAATACTAGTGGCACCAGTGGTTGTAGTGCGAGTGGCATCAGTGGTAGTAATACTAGTGCCACCGGTGGTAGTAATACTTGTGGCATCAGTGGTAGTAATACTAGTGCCACCGGTGGTAGTAATACTTGTGGCACCAGTGGTATTAATACTAGTGGCACCAGTGGTAGTAATACTAGTGGCACCAGTGGTAGTAATACTAGTGGCACCAGTGTTAGAAATACTAGTGGCACCAGTGGTAGTAATACTATTGGCACCAGTGGTATTAATACTAGTGCCACCAGTGGTAGTAATACTAGTGCCACCAGTGGTAGTAATACTAGTGGCACCAGTGGTAGTAATACTAGTGGCACCAGTGGTAGTAATACTAGTGGCACCAGTGGCAGTAATACTAGTGGAATCAGTGGTAGTAATACTAGTGGCACCAGTGATCGTAATACTAGTGGCACCAGTGGTAGTAATAGTAGTGGCATCAGTGTTAGAAATACTAGTAGCACGAGTGGTATAATACTAGTGGCACCAGTGGTAGTAATACTAGTGGCACCAGTGTTAGTAATTCTAGTGGCACCAGTGGTAGTAATACTAGTGGCACCAGTGGTAGCAATACTAGTGGCACCAGTGGTAGTAATACTAGTGGCATCAGTGGTAGTAATACTCGTGTCGCCAGTGGTAGTAATACTAGTAGCACCAGTGGTAGTAATGCGAGTGGCACCAGTGGTAGTAATACTAGTGGCACCAGTGGTAGTAATACTAGTGGCACCAGTGGTAGTAATACTGGTGGCACCAGTGGTAGTAATACTAGTGGTATCAGTGGTAGTAATACTCGTGGCAGCAGTGGTAGTAATACTAGTGGCACCAGTGGTAGTAATGCGAGTGGCACCAGTTGTATTAATACTAGTGGCACCAGTGGTAATAATACCCGTGGCACCAGTGGTAATGCTACTAGTGGCACCAGTGTTAGTAATACTAGTGGCACCAGTGGTAGTAATACTAGTGGCACCAGTGTTAGTAATTCTAGTGGCACCAGTGGTAGTAAAACTATTGGCATCAGTGTTAGTAATACTAGTGGCACCAGTGGTAGTAATACTAGTGGCACCAGTGTTAGTAATACTAGTGGCACCAGTGGTAGTAAAACTATTGGCACCAATGTTAGTAATACTAGTGGCCCCGGTGGTAGTAATACTAGTGGCACCAGTGGTAGTAATGCGAGTGGCAACAGTGGTAGTAATACTAGTGGCACCAGTGGTATTAATACTAGTGGCACCGGTGGTAGTAATACTAGTTGCACCAGTGGTAGTAATACTAGTGGCACCAATGATGTTAATGCGAGTGGCACTAGTGGTAGTAATACTAGTGGCACCAGTGGTAGAAATACTCGTGGCACCAGTGGTAGTATTACTAGTGGCACCAGTGTTATTAATACTAGTGGCACCAGTGGTATTAATACTCGTGGCACCAGTGGTAGTAATACTAGTGGCACCAGTGGTAGTAATACGAGTGGCACCAGTCGTAGTAATACTAGTGGCACCAGTGGTAGTAATACTAGTGGCATTAGTGGTAGTAATACTCGTGGCACCAGCGGTAGTAATACTAGTAGCACCAGTGGTAGTAATGCGAGTGGCACCAGTGGTAGTAATAATAGTGGCAACAGTGGTAGTGATACTAGTGGCACCAGTGGTAGTAATACTAGTGGCACCAGTGGTAGTAATACTAGTGGCATCAGTCGTAGTAATACTAGTGGCACCAGTGGTAGTAATACTAGTGGCACCAGTGGTAGTAATACTAGTGGCATCAGTGGTAGTAATACTAGTGGCACCAGTGGTAGTAATACTAGTGGCATCAGTCGTAGTAATACTGGTGGCACCAGTGGCAGCAATACTAGTGCCACCAGTTGTAGTAATACTAGTGGCACCAGTGGTAGCAATACTAGTGGCACCAGTGGTATTAATACTAGTGCCTCCAGTGGTAGTAATACTATTGGCACCAGTGGTATTAATACTAGTGCCACCAGTGGTAGTAATACTAGTGCCACCAGTGGTAGTCATACTAGCGTCACCAGTGGTAGTAATACTAGTGGCACCAGTGGTAGTGATACTTGTGGCACTAGTGGTAGTAATACTAGTGCCAGCGGTGGTAGTAATACTAGTGGCATCAGTGGTAGTAATACTAGTGGCACCAGTGGTAGTAATACTAGTGGCACCAGCGGTAGTAATGCTAGGGGCACCAGTGGTAGTAATACTGGTGGCACCGCCGCACCAGTGGTGGTAATGGGAGTGGCACCAGTGGTAGTAATACTAGTGGCACCAGTGGTAGTAATACTAGTGGCACTAGTGGTAGTAATACTAGTGGCACCAGTGGTTGTAGTGCGAGTGGCATCAGTGGTAGTAATACTAGTGCCACCGGTGGTAGTAATACTTGTGGCATCAGTGGTAGTAATACTAGTGCCACCGGTGGTAGTAATACTTGTGGCACCAGTGGTATTAATACTAGTGGCACCAGTGGTAGTAATACTAGTGGCACCAGTGGTAGTAATACTAGTGGCACCAGTGCTAGAAATACTAGTGGCACCAGTGGTAGTAATACTATTGGCACCAGTGGTATTAATACTAGTGCCACCAGTGGTAGTAATACTAGTGCCACCAGTGGTAGTAATACTAGTGGCACCAGTGGTAGTAATACTAGTGGCACCAGTGGTAGTAATACTAGTGGCACCAGTGGCAGTAATACTAGTGGCATCAGTGGTAGTAATACTAGTGGCACCAGTGATCGTAATACTAGTGGCACCAGTGGTAGTAATAGTAGTGGCATCAGTGTTAGAAATACTAGTAGCACGAGTGGTATAATACTAGTGGCACCAGTGGTAGTAATACTAGTGGCACCAGTGGTAGTAATACTAGTGGCACCAGTGGTAGTAATACTAGTGGCACCAGTGGTAGTAATACTAGTGGCACCAGTGTTAGCAATACTAGTGGCACCAGTGGTAGTAATACTAGTGGCACCAGTGTTAGCAATACTAGTGGCATCAGTGGTCGTAATACTAGTAGCACCAGTGTTAGTAATACTAGTGGCACCAGTGGTAGTAATACTAGTGGCACCAGTGGTAGTAATACTAGTGGCACCAGTGGTAGTAATACTTGTGGCACCAGTGTTAGTAATACTAGTGGCATCAGTGTTAGAAATACTAGAAGCATCAGTGGTAGTAATACTAGTGGTACCAGTGGTAGAAATACTAGTGGCACCAGTGGTATTAATACTAGTGGCACCAGTGGTAGTAATACTAGTGGCACCAGTGGTAGTAATACTAGTGGCACCAGTGGTAGTATTACTAGTGGCACCAGTGTTAGTAATACTAGTGGTGTATGTATATTATGTATGCTGGATTATATATCATGTATGTATATTATGTATCACTTGCCATACGTCGCCTATAGCAGTTGACAAGGAGCCTAGCCAGGGAGACCGCTGCTTCCCTCTGTGTACATACTCTTATCCAGTAAACCGAACCTACAAAACTATACAGGTGTTTGTGTTCTCTCCTGTATATAGAACTTATTATTCAGAACCTAACATGGCGCAGTGATCCGATCTTACTGGATAATTACGAGTGATAGTGCAAAGTTTGTAGTAAGCCGGCTAGGGACTCTCGCTTGGGTCAACTCCCGCGCGCGTCACCTTTCCTCGAAGAATTTAGCAACTTTGAGCAGTGTCAGTGATTTTCTGTGAAGTGTTTAGTGCATTGTGTCTTCGTGCCATTCATGTGTGACCTTGTTCTAAAGGATTCCCAAGGTATACGGCACGTTCTGGGCATTTGTAAGGAGTAGAGTTCAGTGCACCCGTCTCTGACCGCGTCCTGAGGGTAACTAGACTGACTGGGAGTCGCCGCGCCTCTCCCTCCACCCCCTCACAGCGCCGCCTCCACCCCCCCCCTCACAGCTGGGGCGAGACGCTTTGCCGGCCCGGGACACACACTCACACACATACACGTACTAACACTCGCTGACCGCGCGGCTTCCTTATATATATTTTATATATATAATCTACTTATCTGTGCATTTAATTAATTTTTTATCTGAAATCTTGTTGATACGACGGGCTGACCGGTCAACACTGATTTAAGACATAGTACACAGAGGAAGTAGTTATGTCTCACGCCTTACGTAGCCGTGGACCCAGCGTCTGGATGAGCCAGGCGGGTGATAGCCCCGCAGAGATGGATGACCAGGCCGGCCACGACGCTCCAGCCCCCACATCGCGCAGTCCCTCACCTCAATATTCAGCGTTGTCTCCAGAGATAATTGCTTTACTGAAGTTTATGAGAGATGAGAAACGCGAGGATGAAGCCCACAGACGTTTGGCGGATGAGCACAGAAGGCAAGCAGAGGCAGAACGAGACAACCAACGGAGATTGGAAGACAGTGAACGGCTTGAAGCCTTGATATCTCGCCTCACTGTTAACCAAGCCCCTGGCTCTAACACTGCCTCGGTACTGACTGGTTCAGATACCTCATCCATGCTTCCTTCACACCCCCCAGCCCCACCTAAAGCAGCTGCTCAAACACCGCCCATCTTGAAGCCTGATGTGAATTTCCAGACTTTTCGTGAATGGCGGCGACGGTGGACTGATTATTCTACAATGGTGGATCTCCAGAGTTTGTCACAGCCTAAACAACTCATCCAGCTGCGTATGTGCCTGTCCTTGGAAATTCAGCGTGTCTTGGAACATACGTTGCAGGTACCCCCAACCTCTTTGCTGTCTGTAGAGGAGGTACTGGACGTTCTACAACGGCACATCAAAGGACAGCAGAATGAAGCTCTGCGCAGGAGGGAATTGTTTAGCTGCAGACAGATGGAGGGTGAGTCTTTTGATGCCTTTTACGTGCGTCTTAAGAGAGCCTCTAAAGAGGTAGATATATGTCCAGGCCACCACCAGCAGTGCGAGGAGACCCAGTTGAAGCAGGTGATCCTGATGGGTGTTAAGGACGAGGAACTTGTGCAACGCCTCACCTCCCTCGACTCTTCCTCTTCTCTTAAGGATGTGTCGACGATATGTCGCTCCTATGAGGCTGCCAGGTGTGCCACCTCTGCCATCCGTGCTCCCCCTACAGCTGTACGCGCTGTGTCCCGGTACAAGAAGGACAAGAAGTCTGTTCCTACGCCTTCGCCCACCACGTCCACGCCCGGTTTATTTTGCAACAACTGTGGTAAGCAGCACGGAACACAGGTGTGTCCAGCTGCTCAGTCTACCTGCAACAGTTGTGACCGTAAGGGCCACTGGTCACTCACAGTACGGTGCCCAGCCAAACGCGTCCAGTGCAATGTGTGCGGTCGTCTGGGCCACTATGACAAGTGTTGCCCTTCCAACATACCCAAGGGACCGCGTCGGCGGAAGCTTCAGCCCCCCTCCACCAGAGAGGGCCGCCCACAGTCTTCCAATCAGAGGTACGACGACTCTTGACAACGCTCGAGCCACATTAGGAATGTGTGCTCCCCCCCGCGTCCCAGGACCAAAGTCCCCCAGTACATCAGCGTCATCGTGACCTACGGCGGTGTGTCATCCCGTCTTCAGATGTTGCCCGACACCGGCGCTGATGCTACAGTCATCGGTCCCCAGCATTTGCAATGCTTGGGGCTCTCTCCAAGTGATCTAGGACCGCCCCCCAAGGATCTCCGCTTTATGGCAGATGGTTCACAGAAGACCCCGGCCCTGGGTTCACTCCAAGCACAAGTCACCTTTGGCAAAAGGTCGTGTCAAGCCTGGATTGATGTGCATAACGGTGTCCAGACTCCTTTGCTGTCCTACAGACATTGTCAGGAGTTGGCCATCATCTCCCAGAACTTCCCCAAACCTATTCTTGAGGTAAAACACGCCAACAGGGTGCAAAAAGGGAGCAGCAACGACCCTGCTGCCGCCCTACCCCTGCCTCTTGCCAGTGACACCTCTCCTTCGGATGCTCAGAAGTACTTCCTGAAGGAATTCAGCGACGTTCTGGTGACCAAGTCCGCTCTGGAATCCAAGCCTCTCAAGAAGATGGCAGGCCCCCCCATGAGGATCCACCTGAGGGACGACGCGAAGCCATTCGCTATTTACACCCCTCGACTGGTTCCCCTGGCCTTCCGCGAGGCGGTCAAAAACGAGCTGGACTCCATGGTCGCCCAAGAAATTATAGTACCAACCGGCGATGACCCGTCTCCATGGTGTCACCCGATGGTTGTCGTCGCAAAACCTAAAGGTGGTGTTCGGATCACCACTGACCTTTCCAAGCTCAACAACCAGGTGTCTCGTCCTGCGCACCCTTCTCCCACGCCCTTTGCAGCCATACGCAGCGTGAACCCGAAGGCGCGCTTCTTCACGACGATGGACGCCCTGTGTGGATACTGGCAGATAGAGCTTGCCGAAGAAGACCGACCACTCACAACGTTCATCACCCCGCATGGACGTTACAGTTATTGCCGTGGCCCCATGGGATTCGCCGCTACAGGAGACGCTTTCTGTCTTCGAGGTGATATGGCTCTACAAGGTCTGGCAAACTGCGTGAAAGTGGTCGACGACATACTCGTGTACGACGAGGATTATATGGATCACCTCTGCCGTATCTACGAGGTACTCAACAGGTGCCGGAAGCACGGCATTACCCTAAATGCCGACAAGTTTGTTCTGGCCAGCTCTTCAGTTGACTTTTGTGGGTACACCCTCTCAGGGAATGGTATCGCAGCTGACCCGGAAAAGGTCCGCGCCATTACGGATTTTCCCACCCTTGCTAACCTGACCGACTTGAGGTCCTTCATCGGTCTCGTCAACCAGTTAGCAGAGTTTTCGTCGGACATCTCCGCAGCTGCTCAACCACTTCGCCCCCTGATGAGCCCCAAGAGGACATTCCTGTGGACCCCCGACCACGACAAGGCCTTCCAGCAAGTGAAACAGGCCCTGTCTCGTCCACCTGTCCTTGCCACGTTTGACCCAGCCTTGCCGACAGTTCTGCAGACAGACGCCTCACGCTTGTATGGCGTGGGATACGCCCTACTGCAGGATCATGGTGGAGGGCAGTTCCGGCTCGTCCAGTGTGGCTCGCGTTTCCTCTCTGACACTGAGACGCGCTACGCCACTATTGAGTTAGAGCTGTTGGCCGTGGTTTGGGCGATGTCCAAGTGCAGGTTTTACCTCATAGGCCTGCAACACTTTCACCTAGTGACCGACCATCGCCCGCTTGTCCCGATCCTCAACCACTACACGCTAGACGCCGTTGAGAACCCTCGCCTCCAGCGTCTGAAAGAGAAGCTCTCGGCGTACATCTTCACTGCAGTGTGGCGTGCTGGTAAGGAGCTCTGCATCCCTGATGCCTTATCCCGCTCTCCTGTCAGCCGCCCTACTCCAGAAGACCATGTACTCGACGCCGACCTCGCTCTTTCCGTCAGGACTGTGGTCACTCTCCATGCCGTCCAATCCCTTCGTTCGGACCTGTCACCAGATGACGACAAGGCAATGGAGGACCTTCGAACAGCGGCCCGAGATGACCCTTCCTATGTCCGACTCGTCGAGTGTGTGAGGAATGGATTTCCTAGCAACCGCTACGATCTTCACAACACCCTGCTCCCGTATTGGAAACTCCGCGATGAACTCTACTGCGACGGAGACCTTGTTCTGTACGGAGCACGTGTAGTTGTCCCTGCTGCATCACGTCCCCACGCCTTGGCCCGCCTTCACGACAGTCACCGTGGAGCTGAGGCCACCAAACGACGTGCACGACAGACTGTGTTCTGGCCCGGCATCAACTCCGACATCTCCAATGTTGTCCGTGCGTGTGAGCCCTGCCAAGTATTACAACCCAGCCAGCAGCAGGAACCCTTTATGAGTGACGACAACCCCACCCGCCCCTTTGAGTCTGTGTCGGCCGACTTTTTCTGTGTGTCAGGAAAGTCCTTCCTCGTTATCGTCGACCGTCTCTCTGGTTGGCCGGTTGTCATCAAGTGCCGCCACCATCAGCAAGTTCCGCCACTACTTCCGTGACGTGGGCGTTCCTGTACGCCTGCGAACCGACGGAGGGCCTCAGTTCACAAGCCGGGACTTTGCTGTGTTCCTTGACCGATGGGGAGTCCGGCATGTGTTGTCATCGCCCCATTACCCGCAGTCCAACGGCCACGCTGAGGCTGCTGTCAAATCCCTGAAGCACGTCATCCTTAAGGTGGCCCCTTCTGGGAACATTGACTGCGAGGCCTTCGACAAGGGTCTTCTTGAACTCCGCAACACACCTAACTACACCGGACGCTCCCCTGCCCAGGTTTTGTATGGACGCCCCCTTCGTTCTTGTGTCCCTGCTCACCCTCAATCCTTCTCCAAGGAGTGGCAGGCCAAGACAGAGGATTGTGATCGCCGAGCCGCCGAACATGTTCAGGACGTCGTCGTCCGCTACAATGACCACGCCCGTTCTCTCCCCAGGTTGAGTGTCGGCACCCAAGTCCGTGTTCAGGACCCGACCTCCCTACGTTGGGACAAAGTAGGCGTAGTCATGGGTCTCGGCAGGTCACGGGACTACCAGGTGCGGTTACCCAGTGGTCGTGTGTGGTGGAGGAACCGCCGTTTTCTCCGACCCGTAACAATGCCTTCTGCTGGCCCCGCCACCAGTGTTGAGTCCCATACCCTTCCCAGTGATGAAGTCCCTCGACGCTCAGAACGGATCCAAAAGAAAAGGTCCGCTCAAGACTTTGCTATGAGCGTATAGGGGGGAGGGAGGTGTATGTATATTATGTATGCTGGATTATATATAATGTATGTATATTATGTATGTGCTCCATTTATGTATTATTTATTCAGCCTAGCTAGCAGCGTGTGGCAATGTTATTACCATATCCCTCACGCTTAATTAATGTGCCTGGCGACGTATGGAAGCTGCTAATGTATCACTTGCCATACGTCGCCTATAGCAGTTGACAAGGAGCCTAGCCAGGGAGACCGCTGCTTCCCTCTGTGTACATACTCTTATCCAGTAAACCGAACCTACAAAACTATACAGGTGTTTGTGTTCTCTCCTGTATATAGAACTAATTATTCAGAACCTAACAAGTGGCATCAGTGTTAGAAATACTAGTAGCACCAGTGGTAGTAATACTAGTGGCACCAGTGGTAGTAATACTAGTGGCACCAGTGGTATTAATACTAGTGGCACCAGTGGTAGTAATACTAGTGGCACCAGTGTTAGTAATACTAGTGGCATCAGTGTTAGAAATACTAGTAGCACCAGTGGTAGTAATACTAGTGGCACCAGTGGTAGTAATACTAGTGGCACCAGTGGTATTAATACTAGTGGCACCAGTGGTAGTAATACTAGTGGCACCAGTGGTAGCAATACTAGTGGCACCAGTGGTAGTAATACTAGTGGCACCAGTGGTAGTAATACTAGTGGCACCAGTGGTAGTAATACTAGTGGCACCAGTGGTAGTAATACTAGTGGCACCAGTGGTAGTAATACTAGTAGCACCAGTGGTAGTAATACTAGTGGCACCAGTGGTAGTAATACTAGTAGCACCAGTGGTAGTAATACTAGTGGCACCAGTGGTAGTAATACTAGTAGCACCAGTGGTAGTAATACTAGTAGTAGTAGGCCAGTGCGGCGTGGGTGTGGTGGAGTGACTTTCCTGATCTAAAGTGTTATTTGAGGGGACATATTCGGAGTGTGGGAGCGGGAATTTCACTGTGTGTTTCAGATATCACCCTAAGTATCGTCACCGAAGGTTCTTCTCATCCCTTACGGCATTAATAGCAAATATTCCGTGTGTTCACTGGCGACCACCAAGCGAGTTTGTGAGTATTTGGATGGACGGCTACTGCGGGTGCCAGGTGCCAGTGCCAGTATCGATAGGCCTACTTTGGCAGGGGTGGCATCGAGGCTGTCACCCTTATGGGGCCAAGTGCTCTAAGCTTGAGGTCGCCCCACCCCCAAGTACGGGTCACTTCATGTAGTGTCGGCCGACCAAGTGAGTATACAGTATATAACTGATATTACATCAGTACGACCATAGAAATAGTGGTTATTTCTGCCATGGATATATAATCAAGTGTTAGGTGTGACAATTCTTGCTCCCAGTGTATGATTCTGATGTGTGGATTGCCGCCCACAGGGGGATGGTCTACACACCCACGCGCGAACTTATGCCCCTACTACCCGGACACAGCAGTCCAGCCTGTCACCTCTCTGCCCTTTACTCATAAGAACTATTTTCTTCTTCTGTATGGGACCAAAGCAGATGTCGGAGGCGGACGTAACTGTCGCCCAAGGTGCGGAACACTATGCCGGGTCAACCCGACTCTCACACCCTCTCTCACTACATCCTCACTTGCCCTATGACCTCCTCCTACAGGTCCCCAGCCGTTACCAACACCTCTTCCCTCCCAGACCAGATATCCCTCCTCCTAGTTACAGGCCTGGCATTTGACATTATTAGGGACCTGCCACTCTTTGCCATAAACAGATAAAATGTACCGGGAACTTACCTCCCCCCCCCCCCCACACACACTCATCATTCTCTCACTTTATGTAACCTGACAAAACCTATGACCCTTCAGGCTTTTACGCCCTTAATGTACGAGTCATAAAGGCAAGTATGAACTTTTCATACTTCCCTGTTGGGCGCTGTAAACGCTTCACCTTGCACAGGATGTAAGGGGGTGCCTAATAAACTAGCCCCCTCGGGGGCAAATCTGAATCTGACTATGCCGGGTAACAGACATTACTGCGTCTGTGCTAGCCAGTACCAAAACTGCACTAGCTGTGAATGTGTGAGAAACAACCGACCATGTGTGATTTGCAGAAAGGGATACAATTGTCGGAACCCACAAGGCAGGGAGCCGACACAGGAGGCCACAGTGGATATCGCCGGGACCCAACCGCCCGATGATATCCTAAACCTAAATGATAGCAGTGAGTCTACTTAACCTGAAAATGTAGTACTAATAAACGCTGCTCCAATAGTAGCAGATGTCCACGAGGTGAATGAGAGACAGCCACCACAGAGGAATGGCATGTCGATGGAAAATGCTGACAAATGGCCGGAGCGAGTTTTAACCGTGGGGGGGGGGGTGTCACCCCCCCCCCCCCTTGTAAAGGGGGGCCTGAGTATTTGGATTTTCGTAGGGGGGTGGAGGGGTTCTCATTCCCCACAGATACTTCAAAATGTCGTAAATGATAACTACGTTAATCAAAATGTAAAATTCCACTAAAAGTGACTGAATTAAGGTAGTAATAACGTCGGTAAGTGTACGATAATTTGATGAAGAAACGACAATTTTGAGGCTCTAGTACGATAATTCATTTTTGAAAAATTGTCAACAGTCGCCCGCGACGTCCGTCCGTGACAACTTTCTACCTCTCACACTCACGCATTTCTTTCTTCAATTGAGCTATGATGTAGGGTAGACTTTTTATGAACGAAACAATAATGATAATTACTTATATCAATTGAAAAGAATGCTAATTGTTTCGTTTTAATAACGAGAAAGAAATTTTCCAACTCCAAATCACACGTTGTATACTTTGATATTTATTGCCATGTGGTAGTGGTGGTGGTGTTTATGATCATGGTTTTAAAATTTTATATGAAGGAAAGAGGGGGCCGTGGAGATGAGGACCAACTGCTATAGGGGGCGCGACCCTAAAAGGGTTAAGAACCACTGGGTTAAAGAAACTTACTCAGAAATTGTCAGGTGGTCACCAGCTAACCTGTTTGAACCACCCAAGTGTGCGGCTACCAAAGAAATGATTCGGGAGATGATTCGCCTCATACCTGAGTACACTCAGGACCGCTTCCTTGGCCCTTTAGCTCTTCAAATACTGGCAATAATACCACATCTATTCTGTCAGAGGACACACACAAAGACTAAGCACAAAGAAAATGCGGCAGCAATGAAGAGAAGAGTGACAAGGTGGCAGACTGGGGCCCTTGATGATCTCCTTTGTGAAGCAAGAACACTGCAGGAGAGACTAAAATTTATAGGAGACGGAAAGCAAAACACCGATGACGTTGCAAGAAAGTTTGGAAACAAAATGCGTGTGGAAAAAGTGTCTTTGGCGGTAAGATCTCTCACAGAGGAATCCTCCAGTGGGGTTCTGCCAATAAATAGAGAGACATTAAAACAACTGAAAGAAAAACATCCCCCTCCAAGTGAAGACGAAGGCATCAGGTTCCAGGGTGACTATATCCCACCAAATGCTGTCCTGTTCGAGAAAATAACAGGAGGGATGTTGTGGAAAAATGCACTGAAGACTCAGGGAGGTGCCGGCCCTTCATTTCTGGATGCAAACGGTTGGAGAGTCATCCTCAGCACTAACAAGTTTGGCCCCGTAGCAAGTGATCTCTGCACGGCCATTGCCATCCTTGCAAGAAAGCTGGCATCCTCGTGCTGCCAACACCTCCATGCTCTGACGGCCTGCCACCTCATTCCCCTGGATAAGAATCCAGGATGTAGGCCTATAGAGGTGGGGGAAGTGCTGAGGCGGATCATCGGAAAATGCATAATGGAGGCGGTAAAGGATGATGTCAGGGCAGCAGCAGGGAACCTGCAAGTTTGTGCTGGCCACCAGGTTGGAGGGCAAGCTGCCATTCACGCCATGAGAACGATATTTGAGCAGCGCGATTGTGAGGCCGTTTTCCTGGTGGACGCTTCAAACGCATTCAACATACTTAACCGCAAGGCCGCACTGCACTGCACAACATCAAGATTAAGTGTCCAAGCTTTACAATGTTTGTTAAAAACTCCTATAAAAATCCATCAGACCTCTCTATAGTAAACAACAAGGCTCTAAGAGGGGATACCATCATACAGTCAACCGAGGGAACAACGCAGGGGGACCCTGCTGCAATGGCAATGTACGCAATATGCTTATCCGTGCTCCTACACACAATAAAATTTTAAACAACTGAGGTCAAGCAAGTGGCGAATGCTGATGACCTTACAGGAGCAGGAAAAGTGGAGGACATTAAAATGTGGTGGGACCTGGTAACATCACGAGGCCCACAAATAGGGTACCAACCAAACGCCAGCAAGTCCTTCCTCATTGTGAAGCCAGAACATTATGAACGGGCAATGGAGGTGTTCGGTGGAAGTGAGGTCAAAATAACAAAGGATGGCCAAAGACACCTAGGCGCAGTAATCGGCACGACGGATTTCAAGACAGAGTACGTAACGGGAAAGGTGAATGAGTGGGTTAGGGAAATCCAAGCTCTGTCTGAAATTGCTAACTCAGAGCCACATGCGGCTTTTGCGGCATTTACCCATGGAGTCAAGCATCGATGGAACTACCTGAAGCGCACTATCCTTGATATCGGACCCCTCGTCCACCCTCTGGAAGAAGATATCACCGTCAATTTCATTCTCAAATTAGTGAAACACCCTCACTTAACCCCAGCAGAAAGATCACTCCTGGCACTACCACCGAGACTGGGAGGAATGGGATTGACCAACCCAGAGGAGATTGCTGCCACCGAACATCAAAACTCAGTTAAGCTCATGGCAGCCCTCACGGACCACATAATAGGTCAGAACGCAACAGGGGAGGTGGATACCAGTAAATTAAACAAGATTCGAAGGTCCATTATGACAGAACTACAGCACGGCCAAAGTGATAAGTTGCAGCAACTGTTGCTGCAAGTACCAGAGCATTTGAAAAAAAAAGTAGCTATAGCACAAGAGGTGGGCGCCTCAAACTGGTTAACCACATTACTGATAAGGGCAAATGGTTTCAGTCTCAATAAACAAGAATTTACACATGCCAATGCTCTAAGGCACGGTAGGCCAGTACAGTAGAAGGTATGCCCTCCCAATGTGTGTGTGGCTCTTCCTATGACGTCGATCACGCCATGGTGTGCAAGAAAGGGGGCTTCATATGCATGAGGCACGACGAAGTAAGGGATCTCACAGCAAGTATGTTGAAGGAAATCTGCCGTGATGTCAGGGTAGAACCGACCCTCCTTCCATTGGACGGTGAGAATTTCCAACATAGGACTTCAAAAACATCCAACAAAGCCAGTGTTGACGTCAGTGCTCGAGGTTTCTGGACGCAGGGACAGAGAGCTTTCTTAGACATCAGGATTATTTTATCCCATGGCCGCATGTCACCGTAACTTAGCTCTCGATGCTGTACACAGGAGAAACGAGAACGACAAGATAAGGGCATACGGGGAGAGAATTCAGAACGTTGATCAAGGCAGCTTCACTCCGCTAGTGTTCACAACCTCTGGTGGGATGGGACAGAGTGCAAGATACTTCTACACCAGACTGGCGGAGGTGCTATCTGAACAGAAGCAGCAGCCCAGAAGTTATGTTACAGCCTGGATGAGATATCGACTGTCCTTCTTTCTCCTTTGGTCGGCTTTGCTCTGCCTCAGGGGAACGAGAGCATCGGCCCCAAAGCCGACAACAGTTCCAGATATTGACTATGAGGCAACATTCACTAAATGCCGCATAGATCTGCGGCTCAACTAACTCAACACAGCTAGGATAGCTACTTATGTATTAGGATATTTAATTTTAAGGTAATAAAATGGTGGCGAAGGTATGGCTATTAGGGGAGGCTGGAGGCCATTAAAAAAGAAAAAAAGTAATACTAGTGGCACCAGTCGTAGTAATACTAGTGTCACCAGTCGTGGTAACACTAGTGGCACCAGTGACATTAATACTAGTGGCACCAGTGACATTAATACTAGTGGCACCAGTGGTAGTAATACTAGTGGTACTAGTGGTAGTAATACTTGTGGCACCAGTGGTAGTAATAATAGTGGCACTGGTAGTAATACTTGTGGCATTAGTGGTAGTAATACTTGTGGCACCAGTGGTAGTAATACTAGTGGCACTGGTAGTAATACTTGTGGCACTAGTGGTAGTAATACTTGTGGCACCAGTGGTAGTAATACTACTGATACCAGTGGTAGTAATACTACTGATACCAGGGTAGTAATACTACTGGTACCAGTGGTAGTAATACTTGTGGCACTAGTGGTAGTAATACTAGAGGCACCAGTGGCAGTAGTGACTCACAGGGTGACGTCATTAATCCTTGGTGTGTTCACTCTACTCTGAGTCTGGCGCGTTACACTGTTGTAATACTTCTCAGAAATGTTAGATCACCCCTGGAGATATTAATGTAGCATCTATCATCCTGGAGATACATGTGTGCTATGACCCCATAAACACGTGTCGTATCACTCCCAGATATAAATGTGAAGATTCACTCCCAGAGTTACACCTGTAGCATCACCCAATCGGTACATAAAGTGAGCTGTAATTCTTTGGTTTATTTTTGTTTATTACATACCGAAAGGAATCAACTCTTCCACATTTTCGACCTGTCTCCCGGGCTTTTCCCTTCAGTTTTTATTTATATCATACTTCACAAATTTCTTCATTGTCGATGATACTGCCACACTGCATAATTACTATGTTGTATATCACTGAAGTAGATTTGTAAGTTGATATTGATCAAACTCCTCGCAATTTTTTTCAGCCACCGTGTTTTTTCTTTCTCCAGAGTGTTTCTGTATGAACTATGAATACAAGAGTGCTACAACAACTGTGATGGAACAGGTGATGAGAGAATGGTTCCCAACAACACAAGATCGGGATGGTGGGCGTCGGAGAAGGGACAACAAGAACTATTGGAGGCTAGAGTATACAGATATAATAATTATACTGATATTCTGTAGTACAGATTAGTTATGTTATGTACCTTTAATTTTATCCTTTTCGCCACTGATCGGTTCGTTAGCCGGTTAGGCGGTCTGTCACATCTCTGTTACGCACTGTTGGCAAGTACTGGGCATGTGTACCTGCGCCAGTGTTGGTCAAATCTGATCTTGAAAGAGTTCACACTTGGCGCTATCACAACACTCACTGGGAGATTGTTCCAAGAAGTTCACAATTCTTACTCCAAAAAAGATTGCTCTCAAAATTTTCTGAACTTGTGACTTCTTCAATCCTTGAGCTGTGACCCTTTGTGAGGAGGGCGTCCACCAGCTCTAGGTATGTACACTCGACTGAATAATGCCCTCTGAAATGTTTATAAACTTTAATTAGGTCATCCCTTCCCTTGTGTGTGTGTGTACACACAGAGGTATAATGCGTCAAATGTGGCAGCATTATGTTAGTGTTAAGGTGCACGCACCGCTTGCTTCCTCTCGCTTTCAGCATCTGCTGCTGGCTAGCCCTCGCGTTGAACAGAGAAGCAACTTGCATCAGTCTTCCCCTGCCAGTACACAACCTCTTCACTATCAAGACTCCTGCTGTGCCTCCTCGTGGCAACGCACGGTAACTCTGTGACTCGTGAGCCGAGGCGAGGCCAGCAGAGATCTCGGAGCAGCAGTAGGCCCCAGAGGGACGGCGGGCGCAGAGGCCCACTGGCATGTGGACACATTTCGGCGCCGACCAACCACTGCCACACTGCCTTACGGATTATCCTTAGTAAGTACAAGGTTACGGGAGTAAACCCCAAATGAAAAATCTGCGGTGGAGCCCCGGAATAGGCAGACATGCTTACAGAGCTCCAGTAAGACCCCAACGGCGGTATACATGGAAGAGTTGACTAACATGGGAACCCAACGAGTACACCAGCGGATAAAGGCAATGCAAGATGGACAGGCTGCTACGGCGAAACGGGGACCGGTGGTAGAAGCGGTACCGTTCTTGCCTCGCACGCGAGATGTCATGGGTTCGATTCCCGGGCCGGTGGAAGTTGTTTGGACTTATTCCTAGCCCCCATTAGTCCCTGTTCACCTAGCAGTAAAGTAGATACCTGTTGTAAGTCGAAAGTTGCGAATTCGTATTCAGGGAGTTGTTGGAGCTTCCAATAACTTGATGATATAAACCACTGACTCTTCAGGCTTCTACGCCCTTAACTCAAGAGATATAAAGGCAAGCATGACTTTAGCATGCTTCCCTGTTGGGCGCTGTAAACGCTTCTGCGCTTCACCTTACACAGGGATGCAGGGGGGTGCCCAATAAATAATAATAAAAAAAAAAAACTATGGCGAAACCCAACAAACAGGTATATATATAAATATATATATATATATATATATATATATATATATATATATATATATATATATATATATATATATATATGCAAGTAAATCACTGTAAGTGCGCGTGATCTAGGTATATGCTGATAACCACAAGGAAAGAAGAAAACACGAAGTTCCCAAGCGCTTTCATGTAATTCACATCTTCAGAGGTGAGTACAGACTAAAGAGGATTACAAAACAAGGTATATATATACAGAGGAGGGTGAGACCAGGTCCACAATGGTCAGGTATTAGGTAATGACCCTACTAATCTTTAAATAGCACGGCAACGGTCGGTAGTCAGGTCAGAGGGTAAGGTGACCCAACCTTCTCACCTGGTTACAAATCTTCTTAATTACAAAATTATCCAGTTTGTACATGCCATTACTCAAATTCATGTTGAATGCTTCGGTATGATTAATGAAACTAGATTCTATGATGTTCCTACTGTCAATTGAATTACAAGGTAATATTGAGGAGGCATTATCCCAGTCAATGCAATGCTTGTTATCCCTCAAATGAACAAACAGAGCATTGGATTCCTGGCCTGTCCTAACACTATATTTATGTTGTTTAAGTCTAGTTACAAGATCTTTACCTGTCTGGCCTAAGTAAAACATATTACATTCCTTGCAAGGAACTTTATAAATGCAACCAATTGTGTTGTTGGGGGAGTTCTTGATTAACACGTAGAGGAGCTTAAGAGAAGGGGGGTGACGTGACTAGTCAGGTCAGGTCAAAAATAAGGGACCCACAAAATAACTATCATACATCTAGATCAAAGGTTTTCAAAGCATTTTTAACCTTGGGCCACTGACAAATAAATTTATGTAACATATTATCAGTTTTGAACTGACCATCACTAAGGTTTATTGATTTTTATTCCTTAATCAAACTAGCTTCAACCAGAAGTCTTTCTGTGACAGCATCTTTCTGTATATTTAAGCCTCTCTCTGTCCATGTAATCCATTTGCCTCTGAAGATGTCTTGAATAAAGACGAAAGCTAAGGTGCTCCGCTGTTTCCATTTTCCCGTGTGATTTTTTCAAGATATATATATATATATATATATATATATATTATATATATATATATATATATATATATATATATATATATGATATATATATATATATATATATATATATATATATATAGTATATATATATATATATATATATATATATATATATATATATATATATATATATATATATATATGTGTGTGTGTATATACTGTACATATTGCTTTGAGTCTTAGTCGAAACCCTGCTCTCTGTGGCAGATGTAGATGTAGTTGGAGTGCCATAGCGTTCACAGCGTCCAACTGGTAGGTCTGAGTTTATCCCAGGTCAGGGCAGAGACCCGGCAATCCAATCTAATGGAAGTTGGTGTGCTTTGTTGAACGCAGGTGCTGCGTTCCCGGCACTGCCCCAAAAGTCTTACAAAGAACCTTTGTCCTCGACTCCCTCTGCCGGCGCCTATTGCCAGCATTGGGGGGGGGGGGGGGGTAGCCAGCGACTTAAACGCAAAGGAGGCGCTTCCTTTCGCAAGGCTCCACACATTCCTGATACTGATACCACTGCTACCTCGCCTGGTCACACAGCATCCCACACCTCTCAAGATTCAGACCTCAGTGATTTTGACAGCAACATAAATTTTTCTAGTAAAACAAGAAGAACTCACACAAAGACGTCGAGGATCGGTTTAATTAACTTTAATTGGACGACAAAGTACTACAAACAACACGGGTTCACCCTTAAATTCCTAAAAGGTAGAAACCGAAATTGTGTTAATTGTCTGACTCTTGAAGCCTATGAAACACTTAGGACCGAGAGATTTGACGTGGTTGTCCTCGAGCCCCCACCAGCTTACGCTTCTTAATGTTGCCACTTCCCTATTTAAACAATTTCCTCTATTCGCTGATATCGAAGATACTCATGAATTTAATCCTCGTATACTCAGTATACGCAGACTCTACCGAGGGGAATTCCCAGCAAGCCGCCGCCGTCGTCGTTGCTACACAGGGCTGTGGGAAATTATTGCTGGCACCTGCACAGTACGCAGTAAAAAGGTGATCACCGACTTCGGTTTGTATTTCATACATTAGTTTTTCTTCTCTGGCAAGACGTTTAATTCTTTTTCTGCAAGTTATTAAGTTTTCCTATACACACATTGGTAAAGTGGCCCTGATACTACTTCTCCTTCTCAAGACACGGCAGCAGCTTGGCCAGACTTTTATCGAGAAATAGTTTTATTTGTCATTCACCTCATTCTTCAGGAGAGCATAATGAGCCACAATGAAGGACACTGGTATTGCCCCACTTATACCTTGGGTCTTTCTTGGAACATTCATCAAGGTAAAAGGATTTTGGGTTTCCGTCATGACTATCTTTGTCTTCGTGTTCGATTCCGGTGTAGCAGTAATCTTAAGAGGATCAGTGGCAGTAAAAGTAACTAGATAGATGTTAATCCGTAAATAGTTTGCGCTGGTTCAGCAAGTGCATAGAGTGTACAGGGATACACACGTTGGCCACAGTAAATAGGTTCAACTAAACCTCTTTCAACAGACAAAAATAAAAACGTAATAGCACCAGTAGGAGCAAAAGGCGCTCCCCACACACTGAGCAACTGGAAAAATGTCAGACGGCAGGAAGGTGACGCACAGAGGGGGAGGGATGGAGGGGGGTGTGGGGGTGAGTGACGGTGCCATTGGAGATGGTACTAGTCTGGCTCTACACACTGTTAGTGACTGTGGCCCAGGGCGCTGTGACCCGCTCACGTCCCTCCACCACATAGATACTTAAGCAACCTCGTCCACAGTGACCACGGCACTCCACATCATACTGACTTTATGCTTATGCAGGAGCTGGTCATGACACTGAAGCCTTGATATCAGGGTAATGAAGTCTTAATACTGTGGTGACGGCGACTTAATTGCGGTGGTGACGAAATACACATATGGATGCGATTTAACATGCTAAAATTGTCGCTCTCAATTTTTGGGTTATGACGACCCAGACGTGGTGAGATTAGCACTATAAGGAACGTGTTAACTGACCAGAAGAATATATCGAGACTATTGAACACATAAGTGACTTTAGACGACAATATGTTTATTATATTTAGGTGATTTAACGCGAAGTGATTGTGCATTGTTATTAAAGTGATAAACATGAAAATCGTATGAGGCAACTTTAATCACCTGAATATTTGTGATTTACCTGACTGTGCGCCAATAAAGTCATTTGAACTGAACAGTACAAATAGTGTCTTAGAAGATGCACTGATAGGAATTTAGTGTCCTAATAAATTAAATGTGGCGTTGTGTGTGGGCGGACGTCTGACACCATGTGTTAGTGTGGTATGTGACAGTGTTGATGTCCTGGAGAATAACAAGTGACACTGAATGTGGATCTTATCACCTTGTCCACCTTCTCCCTAATTCATTCTCACTTTTTCTATCTATATCTAGCTTATCTGTCTACACGTTTACCTCTTTCTCACCTTCCTCCATATTCTTTCGCACTTTCTCTCTACCTCTTTCCAGTTTATCTATCTTTATGTTTACTTCTTTCTCACCTCCAAACAGGTTATTTTTATCGAACTCGACTATGTGTTTATCTTTTCCTTATATCCAGTATTATCAAGATTACTTTTTGTCTATCTACCTATCTACTGTAGGTATATTTCTTCCTCAGCTCCTGTCAGGCGAGGCATTTAGAATTCCATCGATCATCCCTTAAGTTTTAGCAAAGTTTTCACGTAAACAAAAACAGATAGGGATTTTTTACTCTCAACTGGTTTTAATGAGTTTTGTTTTCTACAGCACATAAAAAATATTTACCTAGAATATCAGTTTACATAAAATACTTTGTCAGGAGTGATTATGGAAACTCGGTAACAAAGAGTCACCAGTAGTACGTGGAAGAGGAACTTGACATTATACAAGACACGAAGCTTCATTACCGAATATTAAGTAAAACATTAAAGGTGAAATTTGACGTTTACCCTCGAGTACCAAGTAGGACATGAAGTAAAACTTGAGAATTAGTATAAAAAAGGTATCTCCCTTCTAGCATGAACTAGGACTTGCAGGTAAAACTTGTGGTTATCATTAAAAACTTAACACACGAGTGCCAAGTAGGACGAGAAGAAAAGATTTGACAATTCGTTTATCATAAAAAAGACTCGCCCCTCAAGTACACAATAGGACTTGAGAGTGAAACTTGTGATAACATTAGGAACATTACCCTCCAAGATGAAGTTCCTGGTGACGCAACTGGGAGGGAGGAGCGCGAGAGATGCGTCATGGATGTCGGGATATGTTTTCCTGCCGCCCACCCGCTTACAGCTGTGGAGGTGGGTGATGACGCTGATGGTGGTAGTGGGTGGTGGTTCTTCACCAGCAGGAGGAGCGAGCCCGGATGTCGGTGACCTGCAGGATACCGTAAGGAGCCACACCCAGACGCTGCTGAACATGAGCAGGTACCTGAGGCAGACCGACAAGTTCTGGAAGTGGTACCAACTAAATCACAGGTAAGTTTAGCGCAGGAAAGACTGATTAGGTCTCTCTCTCTCTCTCTCTCGACTCACACGTCTCAAAGTACGTGTTTCTACCGACGTGCACGTACCGCGTGAGTGTGTGCATCTATGTTTATTCGATTAGTTGTGTGTGTATGCGTGTATGCACTGTATAATGCATATGCGTGTGTGAGTGGTTTTTTGTTTGTATGTATGTATGTACAGTATGTTTGGGGGGTTCTTGCGTATGTATATGTCCATTTGAGTGCGTGTGTGTGTGTGTGTAGGTGCGATCTTGGTGCAGCTCATAATCTGTGGTCCATTCCCAGTATTTGACAGGGTATGACAAGTCTTTGCTTTCTAAACTTCCCTCTTATGGTTTCTCTCCCCCACTTTGTTTTCTAATCTCTAGCTGTCGAGGGATCGATCTCTCACTCTTTCTTTTCCAATAGTGGTGTCCCACAGGGTTCTGTTCTTTCACCTACTCTCTTCCGTCTTTTTATCAATGATTTACTTCACACTACAACTAATTCTATCCATTCTTACGCTGATGATTCTACCCTTCACTCTTCGTCACATTTTCCCCTTCCTCCTAACTCTTAAACTAGATCTGTTTCTGGAGATGATATCATTACTTCTATCAATGCGGATCTGTGCAGCATCTCTGAATGGGGTGATAGAAACATGGTTAAATTCAGAAGTAATAAATCTCAGCATTTACCAATTACACTTTCTAAATTAGATTTACTCCCACCAATTCCATTTCAGGACGTTATCATTCTGCCAAATTTTGAAACAGATATGCTAGGCCTCACCATTTCCTCCAATATGTCATGGAAATCACACATCCTTAACATAGCTAAAGCTGCCTCCAGAAAGTTGGGAATGCTGCACAGACGCCGTAGATACTTCACTCCAGAGCAGTTGCTCCAATTATAGAAGGGATTCATTCGTCCTAGCTTGGAGTACTGCTCTCATATCTGAGGTGGCTCTTCTTCTGCCCAACTGTTAGATAGGGTGGTATCAAAGGCATTTCGTCTTATTAACTCTCCTCCTTTAGTTGACAATCTTTCTTCCCTTTCTCTTCGCCGCAATGTTGCTTCACTCCGTCTCTTTTACAGGTACTTTAACGGGCAATGTTTGGTGGATTTGGCATCCTGTGTACCGCCGGCAAGGCCGTGGGCTCGGAACACACGTCTTGCCCGCGGTGTCTACCGTTTCTCTGTGGATGTCGGTCACACTAGAATAACCCGTTATAGTACATCCTTCTTTCCCCACACAGCCAAACTGTGGAATGCTCTGCCTTCTTCTGTTTCCATAATTATGCAATCCGTCTCACTTTAAAGAGCTGGTTTTCTTCGTGGTGTAGATTAACACAGTATAACCTTTTTATTCTCTATTTTCAATTTATTTATATTATTATTTTTTCGCCCCCTAGGCCCTGTTGTGGGTCGTTCGACCTGTGCCCGGGTGGGCTAATTCCCATTAAAAAAAATAAAATAAATAAATACTGTACTATACTGAGAGGCTGGTGGGTGGTACTGGGAAGTAAGGAGGGATGACACAGGGAACTGGAAAGTTACTCTTGCCCCTTGGCTAACTAACTCATCACAACACAGTGTGGACACTGGAGCTGTTTGAACCCTGTCACTTGACCTTTAAATTTTGATGAATATTAGACAAAAAAAAAACAGTCGTGGCATGACCACATAAGGGGACAGACGTCCTCATAGGTGCTCTTGACTTCCCGATCATCCCACAAAGGTCCCCTAAGCCAGCAAGTTTTTGCCAGCATAGGGGGTCGACATAAACGTCCCAGAAGAGGCTCTCTCATGGACGCAGACATCTCTGATATGGATGCCATCGCCAACTCGCCTGGTCATACTGAATCCAACACCCTTCAAGAGTCAAACCCCAGTGATTATGACAGTGACGGTAATGTTTTTATGGGAAACATTAGCTGCAGTGAAAACACCAATGCCACGGACCCTATCAACCAGTCAAGTAAGATGAATCTGCACTTCCCCAAGGACTCACTGAAAACCGTAGAGGAATGCTTTAGTTGGATGATGAAGTACTGCAGACAACACGGTCTCAACATTCAATTCCGACAAGGTAAGAACCGGAACTTTATCAAGTGTCAGACTCCTGAGGTCTATGAAACACTTAGTACTGTTGGCTTTGACTGAGTTGTCCTGGTCCCCCCCCCCCCCCCCCAGTAGACGCTGATGAATGTTGCCACATCCTAGTGAAACGATTCCCCCTATGCGCTGACATTGAAGATGCCCCTGACTTTAATTCTAGTATACTCAGTATACGTCGACATTACCGGGGGAACACCCCACAAGCTGCTGTCATTGTCAAGTGGAAGGGAAGGGAATGCCCAACCACTGTGGAGACCCACCCAATCCTCCCTCCACTTTATGCAGAACCCTATCAACCTGGGCCTGCATTTTGTGTTATCTGTTCTCATTGGGGTCACACCTTCACTGACTGCTGCCAACGTGATCGTCCCAGATGTCGCTTCTGTTCACGTAACCATAACTCCGCCGCCTGTGCCCAGAAAATCAAAGATCACCTTAATGGGGGTGGTGTGGGCTATGTGGATGATCCCAGGTGTTGTAACTGTGGAGGCTGGCACAATGCTGACTCACGGCAATGCACAAATTGCCCATCTGTCCCAGGGGAAAAGCCTCCCCGAAGGCCGCGTCTACCACAATGCCACCCCCCCCCCCCCAGTCTACAGGGCCGCCTCCCTCCGTGTCCCCTCTGTCTCCAGCAACACCTCCTTCTTCAACAACACCTGGCCTTATCTGGCTGCAACACAGCAATCCCGGCCGTCTCTTAACTCAACTACTACTGGGCCTCCTCCCTGTCTCTACTCTGATGCTGTCAAGCCTTGTGCTCCCACTGGTGTCCCCCCACAACCCCCCTCCAGTGACATGACACAGCTCATATCCCTCTTCTAAGAATTTACCAACTGTATCGAAAAACTCTTCGTTACATTCTGTACCACCATCTCTGACCTACTCTTGCCCTCTGTTGCCACCCAGTCACTCCTCTCTTCTGGTTTGACACAAGCTGGTAGTTCCCCTGTGAGCCCCCTCTGCTCATGGCCTACTCCACCGCCGGCGGCCTTCACTACTGGTGTAGTGCCTACCTGGCCTGCCCTGGTGTGTCCTGCTGCCTCTGAGCGAAGTCTTGCCTTATCTTCACGACACGTGGTGCCTCAACCTGTCCACCCACCGCAAGCCGCGGCCGCTCCTGTGTTGTCTCCACCAGGGCGACCTATTGGACCTGAGGACACCACCCCTGGCTATCCGTACCCCGCCGGCATGCCGACGTACACACCACCACAATCACACTAAAAGGTTATGTCCCTCAATATTGTCAATGCCTATGTGCCTCCCTCCACCGCTACTGTACCTGTCCCACCACACCATATCACCTCCACCCCCACTGTATTTCGCCACTCCTAGTACATTGGCGAGCTTGGCCGCACTGTTTGTAAACTTTGTGGTCAACCCCACTCTCATGCTCTCTCTCACTACATCCTCACTTGCCCTATGACCTCCTCCTACAGGTCCCCAGCCGTTACCAACACCTCTTCCCTCCCTGACCAGATATCCCTCCTCCTAGTGACAGGCCTGGCACTTGACATTATTAGGGACCTGCCACACTTTGCCGTAAACAGATAAATTGTACCGGGAATTTTCCCCCACACACTCATCATTCTGTCACTTTATTTAACTTGCTGACAAAACCCTTCAGGCCTTTACGCCCTTAATGCATGAATCATAAAGGCAAACACGAACTATGCATGCTTCCCAGATGGGCGCTGTAAATGCTTCTGCGCTTCACCTTGCACAGGATGTAAGGGGGTGCCCAATAAACTAGCCCCCACGAGGAAAATCTAAAAATAATTTTAGACAAAAACCGATGAAAGGATGGATTTAGATAAGAACAACTAAAACCTGGTAAAATATCAACAAAAACAGCTGGAATTTGGTAATATCAACATGCACATCTAAAACTTGGGAATATCAACGAAAAGGTCAAACTTGGTGTAATATCAATAAAAATATAGTTTTGACTCATAAAACAGCTTGGTTGTTCGCTAGCTAACAGCTAGTGACAGTCTCATTGTGTGGAGTTCGCTAGCTGGTGGGAAGAAAACCAATTTAGATAATGTTTAGTGCTGTTCTGTACATCGATCTTATTATAAATGTTCTTACGTTTCTGTTTAAGAAAAATGGGAGTATCCTTCTCACACCAACAATAGATTAATTCTTTCCTCCTACCACGGACTAAGTCATGTGGTGTTCAGAACGCAAACAAAGTATAATTGAAGTAGTTCGAGGAGTCACATAACAAAAAACGAATTTATCTTAAAACTGGTGATTTACTTTATTATCTCCCTATTGGCTCATCTGCTTAATGGTTTAATTAATCTTCTAGGTATTTTTACAGTCTCATTAATAACTACAAAACTTGAGGATAAAGTAGGGCATTAGGTTAATCATGTTAACTCTAGTTTTCTGAAGTATGTGAGTGGCGCGTAATAGAATGAAGAAGAAATGGTTTTAGAAGAGTGACAATTAGAAAGGGGTTAAAGAGCACATCGTATGCCCGCCAGTGCTGTCCTGTGCGGATAGGAAGGAAACGCCTCAACAATGTCCCATGTTGTCGAACAACAAAGATACCGAAATTGGATAAGCGCTTGTAAAACATTATGTACTCCATATTATAGAATTATATAAAATACGGTCTCACATTTGAAAAATTGCCTCAAAAAATATTTATAAAGATTGCTTGTATAAGTGGGTCCATAATATTATGTTTCATAAATCGGAGTCCTGACCTGAGGCTAAGTGTGTACTGTGTATTTCTGCACCAGTGTGTCCCAGGCAGGGGAAGTGGGCGTGTCAGACGTAAGAACGCAGATAAATCGGCTGCCTCGCTTGTCACGAACGTGATTAAAAGTTCTGTTATAATCCTGTTCGAAATTATACCAAACGCAAATGAGATACAACATTGCCATCTAGGCAAGCAGTTCGAAGATTCAATCCAGTGTTTCGTAGTATCTGGAGCGTATACAGTGGAGGTTTTCGGTGTAGTGCGGTGTATGACAATGGAGGTGTATGACAGTGTGGAGGTGTATGACATATACTGTGGAGGTGTATGACGTAAACTGTGGAGGTGTATGACGTATACTGTGGAGGTGTAGTATGACGTAGTGTGGATTTGTATGACGAAGTGTGGAGGTGTATGACGTATAGTGTGGAGATGTATGACGTATAGTGTGGAGATGTATGAAGTAAGTGTGGGGGTTCCTGACGTATTGTGTGGGGTGCATGACGTAGTGTGGTGGTGTATAGCGTGGAAGTCTATGACGTATAGTGTGGAGGTGTATGACATATGTGGAGGTATATGACGCAGTGTGGAGGTTTATGACGCAGTGTGGAGGTGTATAACGTAGTGAGGAGGAGTATGAGGTAGTTTGGAGGTGTATGACGTAGTGTGGAGGTGTATGACTTAGTGTGGAGGTGTATGACGTGGTGTGGAGGTGTATGACGTGGTGTGTAGGTGTATGACGCAGTGTGGAGGTGTATGGCGTAGTGTGGAGGTGTATGACGTAGTGTGGAGGTGTATGACATAGTGTGGAGGTGTATGGCGTAGTGTGGAGGTGTATGGCGTAGTGTGGAGGTGTTTGACGTATAGTGTGGAGTGTATGACGTATAGTGTTGTGTATGACGTACAGTGTTGAGTGTATGACGTATAGTGTTGAGTGTATAACGTGTAGTGTGGAGTGTATAACGTGTAGTGTTGAGCGTATAACGTATAGTGTGGAGGTGTGAGAGCGCAGTAGACTGCAGGGCTGTTGAGCTTATGGGTGTTTAGGAAGTGTGTACTGTGTGCCGTGGTGTAGCGAAGGACACAGTGCATACATGCACTAGCACACGGGTATGGACATATACTACGTGCCCCCTGACACCTGCACAACTCCGTCAATTTTTGTGCAGCTGGAGATGCGGTAAACGCTGCTGTCTTTTTTACAGTGTCTCTGTGGTTTTTCTAGCACCACGGAGAGAAGAGGGTTTGGTGTCGTTTGCCAGGTTATGTGTCTGGGCAAATTCTACCTTTACCTATGGCCCCCAATTTAGTATTGTTTCCCCAACCAGAGTCCCAATATCCTGTAAACACTTACAGGATAGCTTACAGTGTAAGCCACAGTGGTCCCCAACCTGTAGTTCGCGGGCGTCAGCGGAACCATATTATGGAACCCGCATGGGTTTACTAGAAAATTTTGAATTATTTGGGATTCTTTGTAAGAGTGAAATTAATGCAAAAATGTAATGACTTGACACAACTGTCGTGAACAGGACATGTGTATTTACCCCAGACCGGCCCAGAGAGAGAGCCAGCCTTCTCAACTGGAGTAAATACACATGTCCTGTCCAAGAGTAAATGTAAAAAGTATGTAACTGGTATTAGTTAGACGTGTAAAACTGCAAATAACTGTACAGTATGAGATTTTTATTTCTTGAATGTAGAAACAAAGTTTTGGCGCCCTCCACTGTATTTACAATGATAAATGTGGCCCAGAGCCAATAAAAGGTTGGGGACCACTGGCTATAAGGTAATATCCCTCTCCTTTCCATCCTCTTATCCTGCTATCACAATTCTTTATACTATGTTGTTACCCAGCCGAGACACAAATGTGGCATATTAGCTAATTATTACCTCAACATGAAAATAGAATCATAATTTAGCATTTTCGACGAACCATTGTAAATTTTAAGTTATATTTCATGTTATAAACATATCTTTTGTGTACATATAGCGTGAGAATGGTGAACACGTGTATGGAGCGTTCAATTAATACAAAAACAAAACGTTTTGAAAGTATCTTCCAACTGTTACATGTATTGTAAATCGCTTATTTAGAGTAGGTTAAATTATAAAAGATTAGTTATGAAACCGAAATATCCAATGTTCAGAAACACAGGAATTTAATTCAGTTTGTACCTGAGGGCAGTATGTCTCCCGTGTTTTGTAGAGTGGCTGGCTACTAGCAGTTGCCCTAAAATATGACGAAATCTTTCTGTTTACTTGGTGACGCGTATGTCGATGTAGTTCACAACAGCCAGGAGTCAGGATGTAGCCCACAGTCTCGACGGGGAGTGACGTAGCACCATTTGGTAACAGTTGGTGTCATCTGCTTTTTATATATATATATATATATATATATATATATATATATATATATATATATATATATATATATATATATACAGTATATAACGAAGAGAACAAAAAGTTTTGGAAAAGTTTTAAAAATTCAGGTGATATATAATAAAAACAACATTATACGAAAATTTACCTTCCATAAAATTTAAAGAAAGAGCATTTAAAACTGACAAAAATGACGAGAGACCTACGTCCATTGCTGAAGTTATATATATATATATATATATATATATATATATATATATATATATATATATATATATATATATATATATATATATATATAAAATAAAATAAAAAATCAAGAGTGAGAAACAAATGAAAACTTGCGATCGTGTGTAAATGAGGCAGAAAGTCAGTCAGATCAGCATCCTTTGATGCCATATGGCAGGAGTGTCTGCCATAATTAGACAGCATATAATGCTTCCAAAATCATCGCAGGCGGTCGACCAGTCTCTTCCTATTACCGGTGCGGGGATAGGAGTAAGGAGAGAGTGGGTAACTCTGCTTCAGAACAACACCAGACGAGCCTTGCTTCTGAAGGCAATAAAGATCCCGTTTCCCACTCGACATTTCTGGTCTTACACTCGTCAACCACCACCAGCTCGGGCTCCTCTCAGCTAAACAAATTCAGACTCAAGAGTGACCATCCAGGTTCGTTTATAATAATTTATCAAGTTATTATTTGTTTCAGATACCGAAAATCAGAACTGAAAAAAAATATCGAATTAGAGTAAGTTCGAGATGGGACTCACTAAGATATTCGTAGCTCATTATGGCACTGATTAATTCATGTAAAGACTGGCGGTGAGGAAGGACTTAGTTTCGGCAGAAGAAAACGTTACTGCAACATCAACGACTTGGAGTATACTTAACCTAAGCTAACTTCTACTTTGACAAGAAAACAAAGTAGTTGTGGAGTAGGATGACGCGTTCGGGTTTTGTCACCTTCATGAAACTGACAGATCGGTGAGTCGCCTCATTAGAGCCTAAAGGTTAGTTATCACTCGGCTGGGAACCCCGCTACCCCTCACGTCACTGCCGGCCTCACATCCACAATCTTATGTCGCATCTTTCTTTTCTTCTTTTCACCTCTGAAGACGCGTGGTATAAAGCTAGGATTCCATATATGCGTTTGCAGTGCGCTTGCGGAATACGTTTGCAGTTGGCGTTTGCGTTAAATTGCCCTGAAAAACGGACACCCCTATTTCCATATTCATGCAGCTGTCTTTCTAGCGGGAACAGGACATGAAAGATGGTGCCTAGTGCATCGAACATACTGTACGACGCTATTTATATGAACAGGATGATTTGCTATTAAACATCCTGGGCTTGTATAAGATCATGCATAAATCAAAGGAAAATGGACAAGGAAACATAGATGGTGGGTTCATAGATTGCAACTGAATCGGACCAAATATGGAGCCTACAATGCTCTGGTAAAAGACCTAAGCTTGGATGAAGAAAAATTCAAAGAATATTTTCGTCTGAGCAGACAACAGTTCTCACATATTCTTTCACTGATTGAGGGTGATTTGGTGAAACATTGCAGGAACAGAGAAGTTATTTGCCCAAGGCAGCGACTTGCAATATGTATAAGACGAGTCAATGCTTATAAATAGAAAATAGGAACCGTAGTTAAATATTAAGTAACAAAAAATTAGTATTCCAGTGAACCTTTAATTGGGATCATGAACCTACAATTTAGAACAGTTGTGTCGAAACTGTATGATTATCATAAAATTATATATAAAGGTTTTTAAATATATTATATAAATACATTACAATAATAGGTTGGGATATATTCTGAGGGAAATCAACTTATCAGTTTCCTCAAGGCATTTTGCTGGGTGAGGGGAGCAAACATAGGGATAGTGACTTCACAGTGTGGGATTCCCGCGTCCGTTTCCATCCGTTTGCGTTTTCAATCACCACAGGGAGCGATTGGCATATATTACAAACGCATAACGTTAACGCTACGGCTAACGCAACCGTGCCAATGGAAACAACCGTGTACATTTCAAGGTGATCTATATTTGGTGCTAATGCTAACGCGTGAATGGCATCCCAGGTTTAACGTTAAATAAGTTTCCATTGTGTTTGAGACAGACTGGTCGATGATAAGAACCATGACACGGATTAGTCACGGACCAGCACCTCGATGTGTATTGGTCACGGCCAGTTATAACCAACAGAACGCTCCTCCGTCCTAATTGGTGGTTGTTAGGTTATGTACTTATTATAATCTATTACGAGTGTAAAGAGATATATATGACACATAATTATAGTGTTATGCCGAGGCATAATTTTGTATTATGATTTTGTAAACTAGGTGTTTCGATTGTTTTCTGTCCCATGCAGCAGTTATTTGGGCAACATTTAGTTATGATCAGAGTAGAACGTTCTAGAATCTCCCAAGTGTCTCTGGGTGGTGCTAGGATGTCCGGGGGCGTCTGATGAGGTATATAAGCACCCACAAGCAGGCTAGGACTAGGAATCAGTCGATCGCTTCCAATCAGAGTGTAATAAGCCCAGTAGAACAAGTGAAGATAATTGTTGTACAAGTACTGTAGAATTGTTGAGAACAATATAAAGTGAAAAGACTAAGGAATTGTACACCGGTAGTGTACCGACTACAGTATATATTCGAAGTGATAAATCCAGCTGTGAAGCCATTACCCTGTTAACAGTGTTGTGAAGACTCTGTGCTTATTAAAGAAGACTACAGTGCACAAGTGTGTTTCTGTGACCTGGTGGAAATCTACCTGCCTGTTGTCTGCCTGTACACTGATACCGATCGTCGAGAAATTACCGTAGACTGGCGGGACAACCAGTGGTAATTCGACAACACTTGAGATATCTACTGCTTCTGTACATACGACCCTAGCCGCTGGTAACCAGTGGTGGAAGGCTGGAAGCTGGATAAGGGGTGAAAGGAGGTTGGTCGTAACAATAGTCTAAATATATACCTAAGTCACAATTAAACACTCCTGCCCACGTGGGAAAAATAATAAATATTTAAATCTCTCACCCCTACAACTATCCTAGGAAGAAAAAGCCAAACCTTGCCAACAGTGACCACCTGACACCTACAGTAGACGAGTGGAGTCTTACTGTGGAGAGAGAATGTCCTGGGCCTCCTGGCCTCATAGTCCCCGGGACCGGGTCGGGGCACACGCCAAAGAAATATGAATGATAGGAAAGCTCGAGCTTTTGGGTGTGCGTGTAGCCTCTGAGGCAGGTGGCGTTGGTATCGGTGAGAACGTCATCTGTTTGTTTCCCGAATACATCAACTTAGGTGATGTCAAGTTTGTACAGAGGAGCCATGCCTCACCCGCGTTTCCTGTGCGGAAAATCCAAAGAAATTCATCCTACTTTTATATTTGTTCGATTCCCTCGACAACAGAAACAGTTGAGCGTTTAAAAAATGCATAATTAGCACAACATGTGAATGTTGAGGTGTGTGCCAGTTTGGCAACACTGTATCCGTCCCAACTTGACTCCCAACGTACGCGGAGCTCAGTTCCGAACTTCAAGCTCAGACGTTTCGCTGTGAGAACATGTCCCCCCCCCCCCCCCCCAGTCATCTTTGCCAATAAATGGACTATGACGCGGCCTTTACTTATCCCCCGGGTTGGCACCCTAACATGGTGGAGTGAGTAGAATATGAATAATAACACAAGAAGCAGAGCTAGATTTTATTTGGGGCCTTGCCGATAGATGGCGCTGATTCTGGCTTTGCAGAGCACGGCTAATTCAATAGCTTTTTCTATCTTTCGTATATAGTCTTTGACACAGGCTCTGCCACAGGAGTCAAATTTTCTGCACTAGCTAAACTAATATAAACATTAAAATAAGACAAGGTACCAAAATTCTGTGATCAGAATATCTAAAACAAAGTACTATGCATCTAAGGCAGGGCTGGAGGGTAAAATATTAAAACAGGGTATAATGTAGATACTCTACTGAAGAAAGGAAAGCCCCAGCTAAAATATACATGAAATGTGTATACGGTATAGTTGCCAGATACCTCAATAATAGCGCCATCTATTGGCTGCGTCCAAAAGCTATTCGTGACGTCATAGACGTTGATGTGACATCATAACTGAAGTCTTTTACGTAATGTATTTATTTTAGAAATCAATCTTCATTTACGTAGGATAATAAGCATTGCATTGACTGTGATAATGCCTCCTCAATATTACCTTGTAATTCAATTGACAGTAGGAACATTATAGAATCTATTCTCATTAAACCTACCGAAGCAGCCAACATGAATTTGAGTAATGGTATGTACAAACTGGACAATTTTGTAATTAAGAAGATTTGTAACCAGGTGAGAAAGTTGGGTCAACTTACACTCTGACCTGACTACCGACCGCTATGGTGCGTTTTAAAGATTAGTAGGGTCATTACCTAATACCTGACCATTGTGGACCTGGTCTCACCCTCCTCTGTATATATATACCTTGTTTTGTAATCCTCTTTAGTCTGTACTCACCTCTGAAGATGTGAATTACATGAAAGCGCTTGGGAACTTCGTGTTTTCTTCTTTCCTTGTGGTTATCAGCATATACCTAGATCACGCGCACCTACAGTGATTTACTTGCATATATACTGTATATATATATATATATATATATATATATATATATATATATATATATATATATATATATATATATATATAATCTGCGACTCCTGTCAAATTCGTATCAAGTGAGTCGGAGTGATTGATGAAGCAGCTGCCCCTGATTTGAAATGTATTTCAATATATAATTGCACATTTTCACTGTAACTCACAAGAGATTAAATACTTAAGTTGCCTATCTCTTGGCTTAGACAGTGTTGCCAGTGTGAAAAATCAAAAAGTATCCATAATCTTCTAAAAGTATCCACTCTTCTCTTTAATAAAATGGCGAATTTCTTTGTATGTATGACAACAAAGTTAAACTGAAATATAATGGTGTCATCAATAATTTTACTGATTATAAAATGGCTATTCTTGGCAGTCGTCCAAGATTTTGAAAACATGCAGACGACAACGTGACGTCACATAATACGATTGCAGCGCCATCCTAATTCTGAACTACATAAAATGACGTCACTGTGCCTTGAGGTTCCAGATAGTATTATTGCCGACTATTTTACACTCATTCCTGTCTTGAGTATATAGTCTTTGGTATAATGCAAGATGTACTGATTCTCAGCTGAACCTCGTTTTGATGTAACGAGCAAACAGGCTGAAGAACTATCCCTGTGCGACCCACAAACCAGATAGGGGTATATGTTATGATAATTCCAACGGGCCTACCTCAAACTACTACATAATCATGACAATGCAATAAACGGACAAGGAATAATGGCTATGATTCATAAAAGGATTAACATATCATACGACAGTTGGAATTAAACAAACAGGAGCTAGATAACGAACATAAAACCAACAGAAAAAGTCCAGAAAAGTTAATTATGAAATCAGGAGTAAACATGAACCCGTGACGCATTGGTCGGGAGCCATGAAATGGACTGGACGGAGCCTACACAAAAACGAACTACAGTACTTAGTACATACACAGAGTGAATTGTTATCTTTACTAAATCTAACCTTGCTTGCTCATGCACAGTGCATCAGTGCAGCTGTCTTTGCATGGGACACAACAAACTGAGGTATTGTGCTTTACATACTTAGACATGCCTAGAAAGCGAACCAATATCGTAGGTTAGTGGCAACAAGTGATCGTCGGCCCTTTGTGCCCGGTTGGCCGTCCGGCTGACAGGGTACAGCGACATCGTTTTCCAGCGTAAATAATATGGTTAATTAATGCCTTCCTAAAGAAACCATCGACATGAGACCAGGTTTGTTCCACTCTACGAATTTTTTGCGATTTTTCCTTCAAGTTTGATGAAACACGATTGTGCCGTTTCGGCTGCCCAGAACAGATACACACACAGACACACGGCTATTCCTATCGCTATTCCTATCGTATATTAGATTCGTGAAGGATTATAGGAGCGGCGGCTGACCGGCGGATTTGTGTATTGAATAAGTTATATCTTTAACAGTGACCTCTTTCTTACTTAGACTGCTTAAGTGTAGGCTGGACGGAGTCTCCACACAAGTATGTCAAGATCTTCCTTTTGTTATCTCGTGGTACTCGACGCTGTAGCGGAATGTTTAGTGGCTTTATAATGTATGATTCCTGGGCTGGTTAGTCGAACTTCCAACTTCTCTCGGTGCTTATCAGTCTTTTCTAAAAGGACAACTCTTTTTTTCATGCAAAGCATTTATTCGTGGCATAACGTTGCTGACATATAAAGTATGTTGTGCTTTTGGGGGAGTGAGATTGTATACATGCGTAGAGATACATAATGGAGCCTATAACAGTAGTTTATTGGAGACGGTCAGCGTGTGAGCCTGACAACGCATATAGTGTGGACGTAACACTGTCTGATGTAGGTGAGGAAACTGGCCGGAAATATGTCAAAGATTCATAATAAGGAGTTAGACAAGTTGCATCAACGGGTGGTGAGTATAAAGTTGAGTGACTGATTAACACAAAAATATAGATAACAGGGTATTGGAGTGGCGGCACACATAGGAGAATAATTCAATGTAACAAAAGAATAAGCAGTCTTTAGAAGCGAGTGAAGGACATGGAACGGTAATGACGGAATGGTGATGTATATGATCAGACGAGGAGTTGTTGATGTAAACAAAACTGTTTAGATAACAATGGAAACAAAAGAAGCTGTAGAAAGAATAATAATCAGGGCAAATGAGATCTAGGGAGTACAGGTGAGCTTACAGTTAATGCATGTACTCGCTCCAAAAAGTATCTTTTCGATTTTGTGTGAGACAGTACGACACAACGGATAAAGTATTAGTAAACCCCACCGAGATAGCGGGAGTCGTAGTGTTCATTGTGAAATACTGTACATCGGAATCTCCGTAACGATACTATTTGGCGCATGGATTTAAAGGTTGAGGAAGCATTACAATAGTTAGTTTATGTGTACCGGAAGAAAAAGACTTGTTAAAATCAACACAGGTATTAAGATAATATACAAGCAGCTGTTTCTGGGGAAAAAATTAATGTATAATATCGAAAAACAAGTTCTGGGCTGATCAAGATGCAATATTCGACGACAGACGTTTATCATATATCGTAAAGCCAGTAGTTAACATGGAGTATTATTACAGAAAAGAGGAAGATTTAGATGTATAAATGTAAAAATATCATATACAGGGCCGGATTAAGCTTAATAGTGGCCCGAGGCACAGATCAACTTGGGGCCCCCTACCCTCAAGGTTATATTGTAGTGGACTTCTCCCCTACAACTACCTAACTGCGTAGCCACGCCACCACCTGTTACCGTCTTCCCTAGCAACCAAGCGTATCCGCATTCCATTGCCCGCCGTATCTTAGCAACGGAGCTAGTCACCGGCTACTTCTCGGGTTTTTCCACCATGACTCATAGCCGCTGCTGGGTGTATATAAGCTCTGTCTCTCCCTTGAGATTCAGTCAGACCAATCTTCTTGAACAAGCAACACCTCCTCCTCTGCCGCTGCCTGGCGACCCTCGCCTCTCCTCCGCCTGCCTGGCGGTCCTCGCTCCCGCCAGCGAGCATGTCCTTCTCTCAGCTTCCTCACCAACCAACTCTGATTCTGACCAATCTTCTTGAACAAGCAACATCTCCTCCAGCAAGCTCCACACTGTTAACATTTCATTCAACCAGGAGGCCAGCAACAGGCAACATCTTCTCTAACGGAGCTCCTGCACACATACCTCCTTCGACAAGCTACTCACCGCACGTCTCTACCAAGCAGCCCCTCACCACACAGCACCTCCAGCACCAGACTGTCTATCATATAACTTATATATTATACAAGAAAACCACATTAGAGTTTCCTTCCATCCTGAGTGCTAGACAACTTTAATATCTCGATACCCCTACAATGGTGACTCCCGGAGATTAGCACTCACACAGGATGGAGGAGACACTGATCATGCTCCCAGTCTTCAAGCAGACACCAGCTCCTCTTCCTGCCCCACGCACCACATTCTGACGACCCCAGCACACCCGTCCTGCCTCAGACGCCGACCCCGGCCCAGCAGTTCCTGCCGTGAGGGAAGCACACAACATCCATCGCCTCCACACCCCCTCTTTTCTCCCTCAGGTACTCCCTGCTAATGTCCTGCACCCTGCTGCTGTCGTGGACCCAGCTGCTGTCACGAGCCCTAACCCGCTTCTGCTGACCCAGCCCTTGCTCCTGATCCAGGCCCACACACACCCCAGCAGGCGCATCTGACGACCCTGTACCTGTCGTGAGGGAAGCACACCAATCATCGCCTCCACACACCCTTTTTCTCCCTTCTCCCACAGATAGTGTGTATCTAGACAGTTGTATTTCTGCGAGATCGGCTCATCACGCCATCGCCGTTGTCTCACATGAGGCATGCACCGCCCGGTCTTCCTCACATGTGCTAAGCAACTCTACAATCAACAAGTCTCCTACACCGCCTGGAGGGGAGGGGGAGTATTGTAGTGGACTTCTCCCCTACAACTACCTAACTGCGTAGCCACGCCACCACCTGTTACCGTCTTCCCTAGCAACCAAGCGTATCCGCATTCCATTGCCCGCCGTATCTTAGCAACGGAGCTAGTCACCGGCTACTTCTCGGGTTTTTCCACCATGACTCATAGCCGCTGCTGGGTGTATATAAGCTCTGTCTCTCCCTTGAGATTCAGTCAGACCAATCTTCTTGAACAAGCAACACCTCCTCCTCTGCCGCTGCCTGGCGACCCTCGCCTCTCCTCCGCCTGCCTGGCGGTCCTCGCTCCCGCCAGCGAGCATGTCCTTCTCTCAGCTTCCTCACCAACCAACTCTGATTCTGACCAATCTTCTTGAACAAGCAACATCTCCTCCAGCAAGCTCCACACTGTTAACATTTCATTCAACCAGGAGGCCAGCAACAGGCAACATCTTCTCTAACGGAGCTCCTGCACACATACCTCCTTCGACAAGCTACTCACCGCACGTCTCTACCAAGCAGCCCCTCACCACACAGCACCTCCAGCACCAGACTGTCTATCATATAACTTATATATTATACAAGAAAACCACATTAGAGTTTCCTTCCATCCTGAGTGCTAGACAACTTTAATATCTCGATACCCCTACAATATATATATAGCAAGAACAAAATATACCAAAATTTATCAATGATTTCATCATTATTAAGCTTCTGCAAAATAACACATTCAATGTTCATAAGAGACAGAAAATTGAGACGTTGCTAGGACATCGTTGAACGAAGTTCATGTTTTATATCCTTCAACTTCGAGAATGTTTGGATTTGGGGGCCCCTTAGAGTCGGGGGGGCTTGAGGCCAGTACCTCAAGTGCCTCATGGTTAATCCGGCACTGATCATCTATGTGGGTTTGTGGTGATGTGACCAGATGTTTAGCTTACTTAAGAAATTATAGATAAAAAAAAAAGTTGAAAACCAGTGTGTGTGTATCTCTTTTGGAGGCGGGAAAAATTTACAGAATATTATACAAAGATTAGAGATGTACTGTAGCTGAAAAGAGGACAGAACTGATAATAATATGAGATTGATAAGATACAGATGAATTAAGAAGAAAAATAAAAGAAAAGAATAAAGAAGAAGAAGGAAAAATAAATCTGAAAAAGAAAGAAGAAAAGACAGAGAGAAAAAGTAAGAATACAGAAGAAAGAACAAGAACAAGATAAAAAAAAAGAATATGCTTGAGAAAAATCATTAAAATAATATCTTACAGGAAGTATTAGGTTAGGAGGAATGAATATAACTACAACATCCAATTATCACGTCCTAGAAAGAAAGTAGAGCGTGTAGCACAGTAAGTGGCTGAGAGAACGAGGCTAAGGTCGGCAGGCGCTCCTGGGGGGTGTATGGCTTTACGTTTGTTTTGGGCTTTTATTTACATACGAAGATATTACAATAAAGTGGGGGGAATCATTTTAAAGCCGAAATCCATCTTTACATACGAAGACATTACCATAAAGTAAGGGAACCATGTTAAAGCCGAGATATTAGAAGCATAGTGCATTGTCTAATAGAAGACCATGTCTCAGGTTGCTGATCTGACTTTCTGCCTCATTTACACACAATTGCAGGGTCTCAATTGTTTCTTTTACTTTGACAACACAACATACATATATCATTTCGCACTAGTAATGATCTTTTTTGTATTTATTTATAGTCCTTTATTATTATTATTATTATTATTATTATTATTATTATTATTATTATTATTATTATTACTATTATTATATTTTCGCCCCCAGGCCATGATGTGGGTCATTGTATTGACCTGTGCCCTGGTGGGCTAATCCCGTAAAAAAAAAAAAAAACATTCGAAGACATTACAATAAAGTGAAGGAATTATGTTAGAGCCGAGGTCTTTCTGGGTATTTGATGCGCCCTTGTTTCATTAGTTTGTTTATAACTGGGAAATTGAGGACAGGTTTGGTTGACAACATCAGTATACAGTAACGTGTGGAAATATGATATGGTTATGTGAGTACAGTTGTAGCTTCAAGTGAGTGCGTTGACAGAAATGAGATACATACTCACCCCTGAAGATGTGAATTACACGAAAGCGCTTGGGAACTTCGTGTTTTCTTCTTTCCTGGTGGTTATCAGCATATACCTAGATCACGCGCACCTACAGTGATTTACTTGCATATATATATATATATATATATATATATATATATATATATATATATATATATATATATATATATATATATATATTAAGCGGAAAACATAGGACTAAAGATTGTCTTAGATTTTAATTGCGTTTGACATCATTTGTTAATAATAATAATAATAATAATAATAATAATAATAATAATACGGTTCATGGTAAAATTTTATACTTTCATCGTTTCAAGCTTTTCTTTTCCCCAGTATAATGAGTGGCTGGAGTCAGGACTACACACACACACACACACACACACTTTCCCTTTTGTTCTTTATCCTACAGTCATTCTTTCTGCCGTAATGATAATTGTAAGAATATCCCTGATAATAAGCATTACGTAGAAATAAAATAAATAGAAGAAATGGAAGAAGAAACAAGAAAAACAAATAAAAAGAAAACAGTAAACATTTATAGGAATAGGAGAGAGAGAAGAGTGTTTATCAAGGACGTAGTCATCAAGATGACTAAGACCAGTGATAGTGAGAGAAAGTGAAGAATGTACTCATGGTGACAATTACCAAGCGAATGTGGAGATAAAGAAAAGAGAAGACTGGGAGACAGATGTGCATAGATAGAATTTCGAGCATAAGAAGATGGACGATGTCTTGAGCAAGGAGAAGAAAGGAAGGAGGGAGGAAGGGAGAGAATGAGAGGGAGGAATAGAGAGATGAGAAGAAGGGGAGAGAAGAGACGGAGAGAGGGAGTGGGAAAGAAAAGAGGGGAGGAACGACAGGGAGGAAGCGAGAAGGTGGGAGGGAGAAAGGGGGTTGTCTGAAGAAAGGGGGAGAGGGCATTGCTTAAGATACTAGAAAATATATCATTATTGAAAAGGAGAGACTGTGATTTAGACTAACTTGTGGGTCAGTTCTATGTTCTCTACCACAAAAGGCTAACAATTGACACCGTTATCACAGAATCAAGTCCACAGACAGATAATACGTCATTCACATGGTCCAAATACATAATATGGGAAACATAACATAATTACAAATGATGGAGATAAACTAGAGAAAATGAGATAAACAGATATTGGACCTCATAGAAAATAGGTTAAACATATAAAATGGATCAAGGAGAAAATGAACCAAACAAAGAAAATGGGCCACATGTGACTTAAGCCAGCCATCAACAAGCTTGACTCATAGTAACCCGACACTTTATTACCTACTTGGATAACCTACATATCCCTCCCTCAACTTCATCTCCCTCCCTCCTTTAACTTCATCTCCCTCCCTTCCTTCCTCCACTGTCTCACTGTCAAGGATGCTGCAACGTTCTTTCGCACACAGACATACATACACGAACATAAAATGCATACAAACACACGCGGACATTTGTCGCACAAACACTCTCAACCGCACAGTTCTTTTTACTTACACAATCACATACATGCACACAGTCACACACAGCTTAGGTAATTATGAACGGTTAATGTAAAAGATATCCCTTATCTTAATCTTTCTTAAAATATAGAGTTGATGGTTTGTGTTGTTGTGTTACGGACCAGGTGATCATAACGCGATATATATATATATATATATATATATATATATATATATATATATATATATATATATATATATAAATATATAAATATATATATATATATATATATATACATACATACATACATACATACATACTCCTGGGTGTAACTATAGACAACAAACTTGACTGGAAGGCCCATGTAAGTAACACAGTCAAGGCAGCCTCATACCGTCTCTACATGCTACGAAGACTTACAGTAGGTCACTTGGGACACCCACGCCAGAGCTGAGGACCATCTATAACGCCTTTATTCTCCCCAAACTAACGTATGCGTCACTAGCCTGGCCGTCTTCTCTCAACTCCACCCAACAACGTCAGCTAGAGAAGGTACAGAAAAGGGCCTGCAGAATCATGCTCGGCGCAGAATACTCCGGCTACACCAACGCTCTCTCCACCCTGGAAATGCCATCCCTCAGTGACCTCCACCACCAAGCACTGGAAAGATTTGGCAGGGGACTACTGCACCACCCTCGACCATCGCCACCTCCTGCCACCTGCAGCCCCCCACCCAACTCGCGCAGTCCACCACTACAACAAAATTCAGCCCATAAGAGCCTGCACCGATAGATATAAGAACAGCACCATCCCATCTATTGTTAAAATAATAAACAACTCCTGATTTATGTACTGTACAGCCCTGTAAATGTATTCAATGCATATTATATCATTATGTTTAAATCAAATGTAAGTCTGTATATTTTCAGCCACCGGCTGCAACTCTATTAATAAACCGTTTATTATTATTATTATTATTATTATTATTATTATTATTATTATTTTATACATACATACATACATACATACATACATACATTCATGCATGCATGATGTATTTTCATTATCTAGTAAAATGACCTGCTGATTTGATAACCATATTATTGATAACCATATCATGAGAAACTATTAGGTTTATGACTATTGATGATGTGAATGATAATCGGGGAGATATGATAGAAGTATTTAAGTAGGTGAAAGGAATCAATAAAGGAGGTATAGATAAAGTTCTTATAATAACCGAGCAGGATAGGACTCGGAGCAACGGATTTAAGTTGGATAAGTTTAGGTTTAGGAGGGAGATAGGAAGGAACTGGTTCACAAATAGGGTGGTGGACAAGTGGAACAAGCTTAGCAACTTTGTAGTAAGTGCTGGAACGCTGGAAAGTTTTAAAAGGAGGCTAGATAGATTCATGGATGGTAGAGAGTGGTAGTAACTCTCAACAGGAGCTGCCATGCACAGGCCAACCAGCCTATTGCAGACTCCTTATTTTCTTATGTTCGTATGTATGTATGTACGTATGTATATATATATATATATACATACGTACATACATACATACATACATACATACATTGGTCCTTCCTCTTTCAGTAGTGAAAGCTTTTGTTAAACGACCCACCCACCCCGTGTCTTTGCATGTGATGAGTAATTTTTGTCCAATGCATATTTTCAGCCTTCGGGCTGCCGAACTTTTTCAATAAACCGTTAATTATTATTATTATTATTACATACATACATACATACATACACATATACATACACATATATATATATATATATATATATATATATATATATATATATCTATCTATAAATATATATATCTATCTATCTATCTGTCTGTCTGTCTCTCTATATGAATATATATATATATATATATATATCTTTATATATATATATATATATATATATATATATATAACAAAGAAGCATGTCTGTGTTTGTTTGTTTGTTTGTGTGTCCACACAAGAATCTTGGAACTACTTTACCCATCTGTAGTGATGAGTGATGGTGTTTTATGTAGTGATGATGATGGATGGTGTTATATGTAGTGATGATGGATGATGATGTTATATGTAGTGATGATGGGTGGTGTTATATGTAGTGATGATGGGTGGTGTTATATGTAGTGATGATGGATGGTGTTATATGTAGTGATGATGGATGGTGTTAAATGTAGTGATGATGGATGGTGTTATATGTAGTGATCTAAAAAAAAACTCCAACCAACCCGATCCGACAGTCCTGACGCACACACGTAGAAAAGTCGTATTCCTTCCTATGATTTACAGCTATTTCGATCCATAGGCTCTCTTTCATTATGGTTTACTTTTCTCTGCATTTAACCTCCATCCGTTACACCAGAGGTTGAAAAGTCGTATCCCATCCTACATATTATAGCAAATTTTATCCTTATGCTCTCTCTCATTACAGCTTACTTTTCTTTGATCTCTGACTTTTCTAGGCTGTCCATTCTAACAAGGAAAGTAGGTAGGTAGGTAGTGTTTGGGCCGGGTTTTGATATCAAACGATCTCTCTCACTTGTTAACACTTGCCTGAATGAGTGTAGAGTAGTGGCTGGTACCTTTAATGAAGCTGGGTGAGATAATAGGTAATCTCACGGCGTGTCACCTTTGATACCGTCGTTGAATCGTTGAATCTTCCCAGCCGCCTTGGGTTAAACTTATAATCATCTTAGCTTGTAAGTATACACAAGTGTACACAGGTTCTGTTATCTTCATTTGTGGTTCCTTGGTTTAATGTAAACACACGTAGTGATTTTCTAGTTATATTGGATGCTCTGGTAGTTACAGAATTGTTTGTTGACAGACTACTGTGAACTGTGTGAAACTGTGAACTAGGCGAACCTCTCTCTGTCTGCTTGTAAGAGGGTATGTAACCTATTTGTCAACACAGAGATATGAGGCTACACTCCACAGGCCTACTCTCATGGAGGCCTGGGGACATATATTTATGGGTTGTAACCTGAATCTGTGTGAAACTACAAATGTTATGTGTGCTGTCCACCCTAGGAGGTGTGACAGAACAAATGCTTATATAGTTGTATGCTCAATAGTCTGGGTGATAGAATGTATATAATGAATATATGTCCTTAGCCCATATTTATATAATACTAATTAATAAGGGCTGGAACAGTAGTCCATTCTAACGAGGTATGCCGAACGTACGATATTTCACACCCACCGTGGCCTAACTAAAGAGCCGTTTCTGTTATCTATATAGGTAAGACAAAGAAGTCTGTCTGTTTGTATGTATGTCAGCACGATAATCTTGGAAACTACTTTACAGATCTGTAGTGATGATGGATGCTGTTATATGTAGTGATGATGGATGTTGTTATATGTAGTGATGATGGATGGTGTTATATGTAGTGATGATCTATATCTATATAAAACAAAGAAGTCGGTCTGTTTATCTGTGTGTCCGCACGGGAATCTAGGAAACTACTTTGCCAATCTGTAGTGATGATGGATGGTATTATATGTAGTGATGATGGATGGTGTTATATGTAGTGATGATGGATGGTATTATATGTAGTGATGATAGATGTTATATGTAGTGATGATGGGTGGTGTTATATGTAGTGGTGATCTATATCTATATAAAACAAAGAAGTCTGTCTGTTTGTCTGTGTGTCTGCACGAGAATCTCGGAAATTACTTTGCCGATCTGTAGTGATGATGGATGGTGTTATATGTAGTGATGATGGATGGTGTTATATGTAGTGATGATGGATGGTGTTATATGTAGTGATGATGGATGATGATGTATGTAAAATATGAACAGTATCCTTCTGTTGTCATTGACAACTTGGATAAGAAATGTGAATACTGTGGTGCAAAAAAGTACAAAGGAGAATCTGCTGGACTCATCTGCTCTCATTAGAAAGTACAACTGCCAAATTTGGAAAAATCACCACAACCATTGAAGACTCTCACGCTGGGAACAACACCATGCTTCCATATGACAAATTTTGGAGCTACCAGAGTAGTTCGTGAGCACGGATACATGCCCACATTCAAAGTCCAGGGTCAAGTCTATCACAAAGCAGGATCCCTCTTACCACTGGAAGATGAACAGGCAAAGTTCCTCCAAATCTACTTCATGGGAGATCATGAAAAGCAGACTACTATCAGGTGTGGCAACATTCAAGGTGTCAGACATGACATTCTCTTATCTATCCAAGAAATGCTGCATGAGCGCAAAACGTATGTACAGTCATTTAAAAATGCCCTGGAAAACATGCCTTCTGATGAGTACAAAGTCAGGATCAAAGAAGACACCTTAATGCACTACAGTTAGACAATGTGGAGCTTCCCGGAGGGTGGCGTCCTACCGTGCCCTAGCGAAAGAGCAGCCCAGAGGGCGGCGATTCCTTTAGTGTATATATAAAACAAAGAAGTATGTCTGTTTGTTTGTGTGTCCGCACGAGAATCTCGGAAACTACTTTACCAATCTGTAGTGATGATGGATGGTGTTATATGTAGTGATGATGATGGATGGTGTTATATGTAGTGATGATAATGTATGGTGTTATATGTAGTGATGATGGATGTAGTGATGATGGATGATGTTATATGTAGTGATGATGGATGTTATTATATGTAGTGATGATGGGTGGTGTTATATGTAGTGATGATGGATGGTGTTATATGTAGTGATGATGGATGATGCTATATGTAGGGATGATGGATGATGTTATATGTAGTGATGATGGATGTTGTTACATGTAGTGATGATGGATGGTGTTATATGTAGTGATGATCTATATCTATATAAAACAAAGAAGTCGGTCTGTTTATCTGTGTGTCCGCACGGGAATCTAGGAAACTACTTTGCCAATCTGTAGTGATGATGGATGGTATTATATGTAGTGATGATGGATGGTGTTATATGTAGTGATGATGGATGGTATTATATGTAGTGATGATAGATGTTATATGTAGTGATGATGGGTGGTGTTATATGTAGTGGTGATCTATATCTATATAAAACAAAGAAGTCTGTCTGTTTGTCTGTGTGTCTGCACGAGAATCTCGGAAATTACTTTGCCGATCTGTAGTGATGATGGATGGTGTTATATGTAGTGATGATGGATGGTGTTATATGTAGTGATGATGGATGGTGTTATATGTAGTGATGATGGATGATGATGTATGTAAAATATGAACAGTATCCTTCTGTTGTCATTGACAACATGGATAAGAAATGTGAATACTGTGGTGCAAAAAAGTACAAAGGAGAATCTGCTGGACTCATCTGCTCTCATTAGAAAGTACAACTGCCAAATTTGGAAAAATCACCACAACCATTGAAGACTCTCACGCTGGGAACAACACCATGCTTCCATATGACAAATTTTGGAGCTACCAGAGTAGTTCGTGAGCACGGATACATGCCCACATTCAAAGTCCAGGGTCAAGTCTATCACAAAGCAGGATCCCTCTTACCACTGGAAGATGAACAGGCAAAGTTCCTCCAAATCTA